>ML663555.1:3360193-3405870 GCA_007570785.1 Antilocapra americana
TTTTACCAGTGTCATTAGAGAGGACTAATGAGTCATGCAAGTTGTTTGGAGGTGGGAACCACTCTAAAGAATCTAACCTCAGATTTCATAATAAATATAAATATAAAGATAAAAGCCAAACTTCTTTTCCTTTCCTCTGGTAAACACGCTGCCTTTGGGCAATGGTCCCTCAGAAGTCAGTACTGGAAAATCCATGCCGTATTTTTCTGATGCAAAATGTTAATTTTGTTTGCCAGTCACTTAAAATGTTTGTGTACTGTTTTTTTCTTAGTCTTTGTTCAGAAGTAGTCAAGCAGATATCAATCAGTAATAATAGTAAATGCTCTGACCTTAAAAACCACTTTGGAAACTATGTTCACAAACGTTATTTCAACCAATAACCTCTGCAATCTGCACACACACAATCTTTTTTAATTTACTTATTTTTTAATTGAAGGACAATTGCTTTACAGAATGCTGTTGTTTCCTGTCAAACCTCAGCGTGAATCAGCGATGGGTAGATGTATGTCCCCTCCCTTCTGAACCTCTCCCATCTCCGCCCATCCCACCCCTCCAGGGTGATACAGAGGCCCTGTTTGTGCACTCGGGTTTTTAAACAAGTGTGTGTTTGTTTGGTGGCATCAGGGGTTGGTCGTAGCACACGGGACCTTCCATGCTCACCGCAGCTCACGCGGCCTTTAGTTTCGCGTGTGAACTCTTAGCTGCGGCGTGGAGACACTGGCCCCTGACCAGGGGTCGAAGCTGGGCCCCCTGCATTGAGAGCACAGTCTTAGCCCCTGGACCGCCAGGGAAGTCCCTGCACTCAATTTTATAGAGTGTGTCTGTCTTCTTTCTCAAAGAGCATGGGCCCTGAGGACTGTTTTCACTGGATAAGCCCTTTTTTCTTGCTGAGCTATAACTGAGCATCGTACTCCCTTCACAAGCATGCCAAAGTACCCTGGGTAGCTTCTCTTGTATTTCACTGTTCTTTATTTCATTCATTTATTTATTCAGTTCAACTGCATCTTTGATCAGAATTAGAATAAAAATTCAAGGCACTGCTATCAACAGGAGGAATAAGGACTGGTGTCTTTGGAATATGATTTTTCACTTTAAGCTTGACGTTTTATGAGAGCACTATTAATCTCATTTACACGCACTGCAGGCTTGGAGATGGACACGCGTGTAAGGATGGTAACCAGACAGTGTGCGCTGAGCCTCGGGCTGGCCGCGTGCTGTTGGGCAGGTCCGTGTCCCATGAAGTCCCCACTGAATTACACTTTGCGAGTGTGTGGTTGCCCAGTCGTCTCTTAGAGATCCCATAGACTGTCGCCCACCAGGCTCCTCTGTCCATGGGATTCTCCAGACAAGAGTACTGGAGTGGGCTGCAATGCCCTCCTCCAGGGGAATAATTTAATAACTATTATTTTAATAAATTATTTAAAATAAATAACTTAAATATTCCTAGTTCTTACTTAGATAACACATCAGTGAGTACAATAATGCAGACTTGTTCGGATGGCCTGCCATGAGTTTTTTTGTAATTGCTTATTTGTTTTCCCAGTATACAGATATCCCAAATTTATTTCAACAAGCATCTTGACTTAATCATTTTTTTCATGATGCAAGTGAGTGTTCTGATTCAGGGAGACATGAATTCTACTTAACTAATAAAACAAAAAATGTTGCAGTAGAAATTTCATGGCCCTGTTTTGCATGTTTTGTAAGCTTGTAAATGCTTTCCTTTTACTTTATAGTCTACAGACTAATGGGGTATTTGCGGGTATATTGGACTTTGATATCTTCGAGTGGGTCATGTTAAAATAATAACCCTACAACATTTTTGTCTATTAATAACATTTGGTTATATTCAATCTAGGATCTACATAAAACTACATATAATATAAATATATATACATATTTTATTTTATATTTATATTTTATTTATATATATATATATAAACAAGGAAAGAACAAGTAAAAGGAAAAGTAAAGGACTGCTGAGCAGGCAGAGTCCTGAAAGGAGGTGTGGGGACCACGGAGAAGCAGCGTCTGATGGTCACAGGCACCAACAAATGCTGCTCTGGTTCCCGGATCACTTACTCCTGTTTGTAGCAGGTGAGCAAAACGAGGCCATTCTGTGAACCACCGTGGTTATATCATAATATTAAAGGCCCTCTCAAAGCCAGGAAAGCTTTGTCTTTCTCTCCTTCTATGTGGCAGAGCTTCCCAGGCGGCACAGTGGTAAAGGATCTGCCTGCCAATGCAGGTTTGACCCCTGAGAGGAGGAAATGGCTCCCCACCCCTGTGTTCTTGCCTGGGAAAGCGGTGGGCAGGGGAGCCTGGGGGGCTGCAGTCCATGGGGTCACAAAGAGTTGTGCGCACGCATGCACACACGCGTGCACACACACACACACACACACACACACACACGGGGTAGAACAGAATAAAAATGTTACTAGCAACAGATAGAAATCTCCAACACTCCCCAAGTGCCCTTTCTGTTTATACCAAATCAAGGTGACCCCTACTCTGTTTACGCCTTTTTTTCCCCTTTGGATATTTACTCTTTCTACCACACTAAAGTGTCTGACTTTGCTTCCACTGCTCAGCGAACATCATTTCTCTGAGCCAGGACTCCTATAACCAGTCACCCCACACAGGGTGGCTTACAACAACAGAAATGTATTCACCTCCAGGTCTGGAGGCCAGAGTCCAGACACAAATTGCTGGGCATGGGGGTCCTTTCTCAAGGGTCTCGGGGAGGACCTGCGCCCTGCTTGTCTCCCAGCTTCTGCCGATGGTCAGCAACCCTTTCCTCCGCTTGGCTTGGAGCCGCGTCCTTCTAACACGCCTCTGCAATGGGGGGGGAGGGGGAGGCCATCGCTGTGTGTCTGCTCTGGGCGCCTACACCTCTGTGTCCAAACTCCCTCTCCTTTTTCGTTTTCAAGATTTTGTTTTGGATGTGAGCCCTTTTTAAGTCTTTACTGAGTTTGTTACAATATGACTTGTGCTGGGTTTTTTTGGGGAGGGCAAGAGGCAGGTGGGGTCTGAGCTCCCCAACTAGGGGTTGAACCTGCACCCCTGCAGTGGAAGGTGCAGTCCTGACCACTGGACCCCCAGGGAAGTCTCTCCCTGTCCTTGTAAGGATGCCAGTCTTCAGATAGAGGGCCCATCGTAATCCAGCATGACCTCATCTCAACTTGATTGCATCTACAAAGCCCTTCTTCCTGAGAGAGGTCACATTCGCAGGTACCAGATGTAAACAGACTTTCCAGATGTGTAGACACAATCTAACATCCGCTGGATGTCAAACTCACTTGACAGTCCCGTGTCCTTATCTTTTGTCTGTTTTTGTCAGTGAAAACTTCTCAAAGAAGTTGCCTGGATGCCTTGAATCTACATATAAAAAAATCCCCTTTGCTCCGGAAACTCTCATCAGAACTTTGTTCCTCCAGCTCCATCGAAGGCCCCTTCTTGTCAAGACCAGCAAATTTGTAAACCCACCCAACTAATGAACAATCCCAGTCACAGCTGAATTCTCCTTTCGTCCCTGGAACCCTCCCTCTACTGACCTCTGCAGCCCTGCTCTTAGGCTTGAGTTTCCGTCAGCCTGCCAGTCTCCAGAGCAGGGGCCCCACCTGGGACGTGTCTCCTTCCGTATCCACAGACGCTTCCTAAGAGACTGCATCTAATTCTGTGCCTTTAAACCTTGGCTCCGCGCTGATAATTCTCAAACTTTACTTCTCCAGCCTGACCTGTTTCCCTGATCTCCAGACTTACATAAATGTCAGCCTTCTCCCGATCTCTGCTAGATGTTTAATGGGCATCACAATGAAACTGCCCTCTTGACTTTGCCCCAGAATAAAACACTGGAGCCAGCATGGGCTCACGTGTCCCTCCCGTTTATCCCGCGACTCCCTTCAAAGGGCTTGTGACTGCTTGCTGATTAAGTCCGCGGCTGCTTTGCCATTTCCGTTCATCATAAACATGGGTCTGAACCACTGCAGTAAGTTCCAGAGCCACCTTCCTGCTTCTGCCTTGCCCCTTCAATCTGTTTCGCCACACCAGCTGAAGAAATCCGTGTAAACCAGAAGTAGTAGAACGTCACATATTGGCTAAAGACCATGGCTTTAGCATCTCAAGGACCCAAATCCTTACCATCTTCGCGAGCTCTCCATGCCCTGGCTTCACTGCTGCCTCTCTGATGCCTTCTAACCTTCAACCATTCTGCTCTCTCTGGCCTGGGACCCACCACGAGGATGCCTTTACTGTTCTTTGAACAAGGCAAATAGCGTTCCCGCTCAGGGGCCTTGCGTCTGCTGTTCCCTCTGCCTGGAATGCTCTTCCCCTTCAGGTATTTGCACGGCTAACCCTCTTATTTCTTGATGTCCGTGCTTGTGTATCACATCCTCTGAGAGGCTCGCCCTGTCTGTCTTAGCACCCACCCCCCTCTCTGACCCTTAGGGGCCTTTGCTCTCCCACATGGTGCTCATCATCTTCGCCGTATTTTATCCTCGCTGTCTGTCTTCTATTTCTGCCTCCCCCTGTCGCATTACACAGATCTGCTCGTGGCTCTGGCTGCTGTATCAACAAGACCCAGAAGAGTGGGCGACACAGTAGGCAGCAGTAGTGCTGGTGGGCTAACTGCCTCTTGTTTCCACCCCAGGGAATGCGCGCTGACCACCTTGTTGCTTTCTTTTTTTTTTTTTTTTATTGGAGTATAGTTGATTAACAGCGCTGTGCTCGTTTCAGGGGTACAGCAAAGCGATTCACTGAGACCTATACAAGCACCCATTCTTTTTCAATTTCTTTTCCCATTTAGGTTATTACAGAATATTTTTTTTAACTTTTTACTTTTTCACTGGGCTATAGCAAATTAACAACGTGATAGCTTCAAGTGAACAGCGAAGCGACCCAGCCATCCGCATACACATATCCATTCTCCCCCGAACTGCCCCCCATGCAGGCTGCCTCGCAACACCGAGCAGAGTTCCCATGCTCCACAGCGGGTCCTTGTTGGGGATCACTTCGAATACGGCAGTGTGGACGTGTCCACCCCACTCTCCCAGTCTATTCCTCCCACCCTTTGCCCCTGGCAACCCTAAATTAGTTCTCTTAGTCTGCGAGTGTTCCTGTTTTGTAAATAAGCTCACTAGTATCGTATTTTTTAGATTCTGCATTGAAGCAATATCTTCGGCTATGTGTCTTTCTGAAGGTGGTGTAATTTTAAAATTGGGAAACCTCCCGCACAGAGACCCCAGCTAGAGGTTAACAGGAGCGGATCTGAGGCGCTCATTTTGCTTCGCCTCCGATGAGACAGCCGGCCTGCGGCTCCCCATCTCTTGCCCTGGATGCAACCGGTTGGAACACATGCAGGCTTTCATGGGCAGCAGCCGCCCAGTCCTTCCAGAAAGCTGCTGTGCAAGCGGCCATCTCCCGTGGCTCTCCTCTTTAATTGAATGCTGACCAGCAGGAGAGCGGTGCCACACGGGGGAATCAGACACACTCTCGGCTTGTCGCTGTGCGATGGAGCTGGCATGCGGCCTCTTAAGTGGAGTCCTGGATGCTTCTGGGGGCAGGGCACTTGGAGAGCTTCTGACTAGTATTATTTCCATGTGCTACAGTCATGACTTTGAGGCCAGTATTTTTACCTAAGATGCAATTAAGATGGGGGGTCGTGATGTTTAATGTGCTCGACTGCAGAAAACTGGATCCTGCAACCCATCATTATGTATCCCACAATCCATTCTAAGAAAACGTTAGTACAGCTTAAAACTGTTTTTGCCCTAATGTCAGTGATGAGAAGCGATAAGAACGTGGGCTGGGGATCCCAGAAGAGCTCACCTTCACCAACATATCCTTTATTTGTTCTGTGAATGATCCACATTCAACTGCCACCAAATGGTTGGAACTAGAGAGGATTGAAAAAGTCTGTAGATGCAAAGCGGGAGGAGTATTAATTAGGAAAAAGGTGAGCGTTGCTGTGAGTGCTCCACCGAGTCTCGAGCATTAGAAGGGCACGCGTGTTCACGTGAGCTTGGCTTTTACAGAGAATTTAGAGGGAAGGATCTGTTCTGAGGGAGGTCTGCTCAGTCCCGTTCAAGTGAAATAGTCAGCCACATTTCAGTTTATAACTCGGAGACTCTGTTTATTCCATGTAGACAGTGACTAGCAAAGCCGCTCATATATCACGGGAAGAGAAATTTAGAAACCATCTACATTCAAATACAACAAAGGTACATAAAGCCAGGTAACGCATGTACCTAGATGAGAGATAAGAGTTTGTTAAGATTTTCTTTTAATAAAAAGTTTGAAAAATAAAAAGAAATAACATAAAAATTTTCTTTTATGCTACTTTATGAGAACATGCTTATTAGTTTACTTCTGTTGAAGTATCACTGACTTCCAATGCTGTATTAGTTTCAGTATATACATATGTGTGTATGCATATACAGACATTCATATACACACATACATATGTGTATACCTGTGTAGACAGGGGCTTCCCCGGTGGCTCAGCTGGTAAAGAGTCTGCCCGCAATGCGGGAGACCTGGGTTTGATCCCTGGGTTGGGCAGATCCCCTGGAGAAGGGAAAGACTACAGTCCATGGGGTCGCAAAGAGTCGGACATGACTGAGCGACTTTGACAAACAATCAAAATATATACACACATATACATGTGTAAACATGGATCTATATACATATATATATATTCTTTTTCAGATGATTCCCCCTTATATGTTATTAGAAAATACTGAATAGAGTTTCTTATGCCATGCAGCCCTTGTTGGTTGTATCAGTATATTTTATGTATTAACATATGTGGTCGATGTTTAATTCCTAAGTCGTGTCTGACTCTGCAACCCCGTGGACTACAGCCCACCAGCCTCCTCCATCCATAGGATTTACAGGCAAGCATCCTGGAGTGGGTTGCCATTTCCTTCTCCAGGGGATCTTCCCGACCCAGGGATGGAACCCATGTCTCCTGCATTGCAGGTGGATTCTTTACCACTGAACTACCTGGGAAGCCCATATTTGTATTTAGTATTGCGTATATGTTAGTCCCAAACTCCTAGCTTATCCCTCTCCCTCACTGTTCCCTTTGGTAGCCATAAGTTTGTTTCTATGCCTGAGAATACACTTATTTAGTCCAAAGTCTACACCATATGGCTTCCCAGGTGGCGCTAGTTGTGAAGAACTGGCCGAAGCAAGTGTAAGAGTCATGGGTTCGATCCCTGGGTACTGAAGATCCCCTGGAGGAGGGCATGACGACCCACCCCAGTATCCTTGCCCAGAAAAATCCATGGACAGAGGGGCTGGCGGGCTTACAGTTCATAGGGTCACAAAGAGTCAGATACAACCGAAGCGACTTCGCAGGCAGGCACTACCCCATAAAACAAACCCTTGGCAAAAATCATCAACAAAAGCTTAAGAGACATTACCAGAGAAAAGGAAATATGCTGTTAGATGGGCAAAAGGATAAAGGTATTTAAGTAAAATAGACAACAGATTTGGGGGAAAATTAATTTTAATACAGTTCAGGATTTCTTCAAAGTTTTAAAGCTCACGAAGCTTAAATATCTGAAGGCGGTGGGAGGTGAGTAACTAGCAGTGATAACTGTTTCTCTGTAACCCCCAAACTTCCTCTGGCTGTCAAATAAAGTCATGTACATACCTAATGATCTCCACAGTTCTGTGCTTGTCTGAAACTTTGATCTTCATTGCTGTCTGCTGGCTTAAGGCTTACACCTTTGCTCTCAATAAAAGAAAAGAGAGCTACTTAACTAAATCTCCTCACCATTAAAAACAATTGGTTTTACAATCACTTTCAAGTCCGCCTCAGAGAAAGCTGCTACAAAAAATATCTACTTTGATGTGTTGTGGGGCTTAATCAGACTTTCGAGAGTCAACAAATGGGAAGAGAAAAATCCAATAAAATACTTTAAAAAAAATTGCAAGTCGGTTTGATAGAGTCTGAGTAGCATGTTTGTGCACTTGGAGATCTGCCAGTATTAAATAGAATCCAGTTGGTATGGACTGAAGGATTCCTGGCAGCAAATCAGGACAGAAAATCTGACCAAATAATGTCTGTTCGAGTCGGTGACAACTAAAATCTGTTCCCTGGCTGGTACTGCTGCGAGTGAATGGGCAGGTATTTTATTGAAACATGGACATGTGAAAGAATGTTGTCATGTCCATGTCTAAAGAATCCAACTGAAAAAAATCAGGGATTTTTCAATGTCTTATCATTTTTTAATGAAGGGTGTCATCCTAGAAAGAAAAAAAAAAATGTAAGACCACATCCACATTTTTAAAAGTCAAGTTGAAAATTCCAGATGTGTTGAAAAGAAATATCACTCCTTCTGTGCCCCTGTTAATTTTCAGGAAAAGTCAAGAGATTGCGCCAAGCCAAGGAGGAAGCGATGGCAGAAACTGATCAGTACAGAATGCAGCGAGATGAGGAATTTCAACAGAAACAGGCTAAGGTGAGTGAGTGAGTCAGCACCAATTTTTTTACAGCATAGACTCTAAGGTATAAATATATTCATTAATAATAAGATATTGATCCTCCTAAGTGTCACGCGCAGCATCGTTGCCGTTTAGTTGCTAAGCCATGTCTGACTCTTTTGCCACCCCATGGACTGTAGCCCTCCAGGTGCCTCTGTCCATGGGATTCCCCAGGCAGGACTACTGGAGTGGGTTGCCATTTCCTCCTCCAGAGGATCTTCCCCACCCAGGGCTCAAACCTGCGTCTCCTGCATTGGCAGGTGGCTTTGTCACTGCTGAGCCACCAGGGAAGCCCATCATGCATGATACCAGGATAGAAAAATGCACAGGACACAGCAAAGAGAGTTCAACCAAGGCTAAATACGGGGCTTCCCTGGCGGCTCAGCTGGTAAAGAATCCGCCTGCAATGCAGGAAACCCTGGTTCGATTCCTGGGTTGGGAAGATCCCCTGGAGAAGACAAGGGCTACCCACTCCACTATTCTGGCCTGGAGAATTCCAAAGACATGGAATGACTTCTCAAAGTCAACTGATCAACTTTCACTTCATTTCAAGGCTGAATATCAAATAAAATCATCTTTGTCTTTTAAAGACTTTTTGATATGGATGAACCATTGTTAAAGTCTTTATTGAATTTGTTGCAATATTGCTTCTGTTTGATGTTTTGGGGCTTCGGCCCTGAGGCTTGTGAGTTCTTAGCTCCCCAAAAACCCACACCCCCTGCATTGGAAGACAGAGTCCTAATCACTTGATCACCAGGAAAGTCCCTCAAACAAATGTTACAAAACTACTGACTTTACAGTTTCACTTCGGAGGCTTTTTGATTTGTCAGAGACAGTATCAATCAGTAGCTATTATCTAACACAGTATAGGTTAAGAATCATGTTCTCAAATACACAAGTGAATGGAATTGCTTAAAGTATTATTCCTACTATAGATTATCAACTAACACATTTAAGTAAGAAAAAAAGTCAGAGAACAGTTTTTTTTCTTGTTGCTGTCTGTTAACATTTACTATTAGAATCAACAAAAAGTGTTGCACCATGTTATACAATGAGCTTGTTAGGCCAAAGTTCCGTTGGAGAACTCAAGATTTACAAATGATCCATGTAGATGTTGTTGTAAATTACCAAAGAGTCTCTTGGTTTTTCCTTATGATTTCCTTTTCAATTGCTTGACTTCATTCAACAGATCTTTTATTAAAATATTAAGAAGTGCTTTTTCCTACACTAGTATTTTTTAAATATCTGCAGTTTACAGTAAAAAATATAAGTGCATGAATTTTTCTGAGCCGACTGCAACATGGACTAAAAAAAACAATTAAGTTCCTTGCATCATAACTAAAGTTTGTATGTTTTCTTTTTGCCTCAGCAAAAGTATAAATAAAGCTCTGTGTAGAAGCTGGATATTGCATGATGGACTACAAGCAGTTTGTAAATCTCTCTGCTTACAACTTTGATTTTAGTGGCAGTTGGTGGAGAACTCATGTAGGATCAGGTAAATTAGACCCTACGGTAGGAAAAACTTATCCAAGGGACTATTTCTTAAAGTAAAATGTCCTTTCTAGAATAAAGTGGGCAACTTAGCAAAAGCAACTCTTACTGATATTTGGAAAAAGAACTCCTAAGATTCCAAGAACATGCATGCACACACGCCCCCCACGGCTGGCCCCGGGAACCTTCCCAAACTGTCAGCTCTGGAAATGGCATGCGCTTACTTTTTACTCTGAACGGCAGACATTCGTCAAATGCTAGGGTAGGAGACAGCATCGCTTTATATTGTCATGAAGGATTTATGGAGTGAAGCCAGCTAGCTGAAAAGGAAATCATAAGGAAACACCAGAAGACTTGTTAGCAACAGACAACAATATCTACTTTGGCCATTTGTAACTTTTTTTCCCACTACTTCTGTTGCTACTTGTTCTGCTCTAGCCATATGTCTCCTTGTTTTTCCCCAGAAGAGTTAAGTAGGCAGCTGCCACTGGGCCTTTGCATATGCTGTATCTGTTCCGTGGGTCTTCTTTAATATACATTCACCTCTCCTTGATCTCTGTTTCAGCGATAGCTCTTCTTATTGATCACCTTGTCTAAAATAATGTCTCTGGTTAAAAAAAATATGAGATTCATTATAGTCAGAGCATTTATCACTATTGGATATATTATATATTTAATTTTTTTTCTTTGCTTATTGTTTATCTTTCCTTCTGGACTGTGAGCACCAAAATAATGGTTCTGTGTTTTGTTCTCTGTTGCTCTCCTTGATATTGGAACAGTGTCTGCTCCTCCATAAGAATCCAATAAGTATTCACTGTACGAATAAATAGCTAAGCATCTCTTCCATGGCTTTTTCTTTTTGAGTTCTGTCAGGTGTCTGTATATGCTTAGTCATATCTGACTCTCTGCAGCTTCATGAACTGTAGCCCACCAGGCTTCTCTGTCAATGTGACCTTCTCAGCAAGAATACTGGAAGGGGTTGCCATCTCCCTCGCCACAGGCTCTTCCTGACCCAGAGATGGAATCTGCACCTCCTATACTGGCAGGCAGATTCTTTACACTGTGCCACCTGGGAAGCCCAGGACATATTAGGCCCCCCAAAAATAACCATTCTTGATGCCAGTCAGCTTTTCTGACCCTGTATGGGACATTTCTAACATACACATTACTATTTTTTTAAGTGATTACAAAACTGACCATCATTTTAGAAAGTAGCTGGGTTTACTCCCTTGAAATACTATATCTCCAGAAGAACTTCCTACAGTGTAAATCTGGCTCAGGATATTTATTCTCTGCATGAGAGTCATTAAAACTCCTCCGGGCTCTCATAATTAGAGCTCTAGGCCAGTTTTACAGCTTGTTGATCAAAAGCTCACATGGAAAGGTCAGCGTGTTTAGATCTGTTACCTCAAGTGTATTGCAAACCACGAGCATGGATCTTCCCTCCTGGTATGACCCCTGCATGTCAAATAGAGAAAACAGAGAGCTAGTCCACAAAAACTCATCATCATTAACCCAGGACATGCAGAAGGTTTGGGAGGAGACCCAAGAAACCAGCTCTCTGCCTGCCACTGGGGTTGCACCTTGCTGCTACTTTGGGGGGTTGCCTTTTAGCTCTTGTTAATGTATTTTCCAATTCCCCTGACTTATCAAGAGAAACAAGTACCCCAGTGTGGGCTGCATATCAACGAATATCTTTATAACAAAGATTTACTGATCCCTTGCTATTTTCTTTTTCCTTGTTTGACTTTATCGCTTTCTAAAATGTCATACCACTCAGCAACGAAAAGGACCAGACTAGTTAAATATGCAACAGCTTGGATGATTCTAAAAAGATGCTATAGTGAGTGAGAGAAGTAAAAGTGCAAGTCCCTCAGTCGTGCCCGACTCTTTGTGACCCCATGGACTGTAGGCCACCAGGCTCCTCTGTCCATGGAATTCTCCAGGTCAGAATGTTGGAGTGGGTAGCCGTTCCTATCTCCAGGGGATCTTCCCAGCCCAGGGACTGAACCCAGGTCTCCTGCATTGCAGGCAGATTCTTCACCATCTGAGCCACCAGGGAGTGAGAGAAGGCCATCATTTATACTGCATGATTCCATTTATATGGACACAAAGTATATACTCTGTGTGATTCCATTTATATGATATACTCAAAAAGACAAATCTCTAATGATACAGTTACTTCAACCATCCTGCAGGACCTTGGAAAAGTTCTACAAAATAGCATCTTCCAATGAGGAAAGTAGTAGATTGCTACCATGGAAATATTAAATGCTGTTAATGCCAGTAAAAGGCGGCACTGACGGTGCATCTAAACAAGAGACCTAAAAATGGTTGCCCTGATCATACTGAAGGTTTTATATCTTTAGTATTTCTTCCTAAATTCCTATCATGAAAGTCTTTTTGTTTCCTTGAAGCAGCTACAAATTGAGAATGCAAACCTGTGTGAAGGCACTGAACCTCTGTTACTCTTAAACTGAAACACAACTTACAAAGAAACAGATCGAATGTCGAGAGATTTCATCAACACTGTTCGTCATCAAGCTGCAAAGCCGCACACGTCAGTCTCAACACCGAAGGTTCGCGAATTCACACGGAGAAGCCCTTCAGTGGTAGCCTTTGACCAAACGCACTGTTAGCGCCCCGTAATTACCCGCTTCTATTTTACGTAGTGCCCCAACTCCTCACACAGCGAGCTTTGACCAGTGAGAGCAGTAGCGCACGGGTCCCAAGTCTTCTGAACACCTGCTGGTCCTCCCTGCCCTCTGGTCAGCGCAGGCACTGAGCATCTATGACGTGCCTGACGACCTTTCAGGCACTTGGACCCATCAGCAGGTGAGACGACGCTCACCCTGGTCCTTGTAGAGCTTGCACTTGCTCATGTAACTCCTGCATGGTTTAAACCAGCACTGTCTTCAGACACAAATGGAATTCTTCCCAAGGAAGACCATTTAAAATGGCATATGGGGACTTCTGGTGGTCCAGTGGTTGAGACTTCACCTTCCGATGCAGGAGGTCAGGTCCACTCTCTGGTTGGGGATCTATGATCCCACGTGCTTCATGGCAAAAAAGAAAAATGAAAAAAACATAAAATGGAAACAATACTGCAACAAGTCAATAAAGACTTTTACAGTTGTCCACATTAACTTCATGTTGATGTATGGCAGAAACCATCACAATACTGCAAAGTAATTATCCTCCAATTAAAACTAAAATTTTAAAAACTATAAAAAATCTTTTGAAAAATAAAATAAAGTGGTATGCAGTGAGTCAAGGTATCATATTATCTAGGAAATACTGCAGAAACTCAAATTACTGTGGATCAAATAAACTCAGAAATCATATGCTTATTTATACAGGATGAAATACAGGAATCTGGGTTATTAAAAGGGTATTCCAACATTTCTGAAAGTTTAAGATGGATTATACAAATTTTAAAGTGCAAGCAACACAGCGATAAATCATAATAATTATTACTAACGTTTACTGATTACTTGCTCAGTGCTAAGCTTCTGTGGTAAACACCATCTTCATAATAAATGTCTTCAGAAAATTACCGTGTTGTCTTAACAAAGCACATTAGGAATACACCTAATGCTGGTAGCTGTCATCGGTCGTCCTGTACCCACACTGTCAGAAACGATGGTCATTCTCATGTAGCTCCCAAGCAGTTGAAGTGCAACTAGTCCAGATGAAGATACTTTATCGATGAAATACACACCAGGTTACAGGAACTTGTTCTTCGATCACTCAGTCGTGTCTGAGTCTCTGCGACCCCATGGACTACAGCACCTCAGTCTTCCCTGTCCTTCATTATCTCCCACAGTTTGCTCAGATTCGTGTCTGCTGAGTCCGTGATGCCATCTCTCTCATCCTCTGCTGCCCTCTCCTCCTGCCCTCAGTCTTTCCCACCATCGGGGTAAATGAGTCGGCTCTTCTGATCCGGCGGCCAAAGCACTGGGGCTGCAGGTTCAGCATCAGTCCTTCCGATGAATATTCAGGGCTGATTTCCTCTAGGATTGAATGGTTTGAGCTCCTTGCTGTCCAACAAACTCTCAAGAGACTTCTCCAGCCCCACAATTCAAAAGTATCGATTCTTTGGAACTCAGCCTTCTTTATGGTCCAACTCTCCGATCCATGAATGACTACTGGAAAAACCATAGCTTTGACTAGACGGACCTTTGTCGGCAAATCGATGGCTTTGTTTTTTAATACTTTGCCTAGGTTTGTCATGACAAATAATAATGCAATAATTTTACATTTTACATTAAAATAATAGCATGGCTATATTGGGTTAAATACAAATATTGTTCAAGCTACTTTTTCCAATTTTTAAAATACAATTCTAGAAAATTTAAAATTACATTGATGGCTCACTTTGAGGTTCTTACAGTTCTGTTAACACCACTCTGCCTGCTTTGCACTCATACATCTGGTTGACTTTTCACAACAAACCCATCAAATAGGTGCTGTTACCCCCATTTAAAAAATAAAGATCCTAAGGCTGAGATGAAAATTTCCAAAGTCCAATGGGACAGCTACAGCCATCCAGACTAATACTAACTATTTTCAATACTTCTCCAAGGGAAAGTAGGTAATATTATAGTTTCATAACAGTGTGTCTTTTAAATTTTTCACTACTTACGACATTGAATTTAGTAACAGTAATTTTGGGGGGGTGTTGGTATAAAATCCAATATTGGATTTAGAGGAAATGTTTAATTTTGGTAGAGCTATTTTCATAAGTAGTTTTCTATTATTTTTCAACATCTTTGTAGCAAGGAAAATTTCATCCATATGTCTGTGCTTTTTGTGTACTCACTTATCAAAATGTTATTTTGTAAAAGCTATTTGATGTCTTAGAAGCTGTATCACTTCAAAATGATTTTGTTTGAACTAGAAAGACCCAGTTGCCTGAACTATAAACAGAAAAGAACTTGAACCTGATGCCTCAGTGACATTTGATTTCAAGTTCAGGACCCAGAAAGATCATTCTGATTCTAGAATTTAGAACAGTCTAACAACCTTGAAGTAAAAGTCAATCATTAGTGGGGTCTCCTGGACTAAATTAAATGCATGCTTTCCCCAAACACTCAGGGAAGAGAAAAACAAACAAACCAAAGCCAGCTGTATTGCCTTCATAGTTCCCTGTTCAAGGAAGGCTGAGTTTGCAGAGGAGACCAATTAGGAGCTGGCTGTCTGCTTTAGCAAATGACAACCTTACAAAGGGTTTCACCACAGAATCTCTTTAAATTGGTAACTCCTCTGGTAAAATTTTCTTTTTGCTTTTTCATACTGTTCATGGAAATTATATTTCAATCATTATCATTACTTGACAGAGAAGCTAAGAGAGAGAGGAGACAATAGGAAATACTGGTGATCACTGTTAATGAAAAAAAAAAAAAAATCAGAAAGATAAATTACCCAGAGTCTAAAACTGTAATGGGACTACATCAACAAGTCCAGGTCTTCAGCTTACACTGGGGTTAGTTTCTGGTAAACCCATGGCAGGTTGAAACTATTGAAGTAAAAAATGCATTGAATATACCTAATCTACCCATGGGCTTCCCACGCAGCTCACTGTTAAAAAAAAAAAAATCTGACGTCAATGCAGGAGACTGGGTTCAGTCTCTGCGTCAGGAAGATCTCCTGGAGGAGGAAATGGCAACCCACTCCAGTATTCTTGTCGGGAGAATCCCATGGACTGAGGAATCTGATAGGCTATGGCCCGTAGGGTCGCAGAGAGTTAGACGCGACTGAGTGTCTGAACACACACAATAAATGATGTATCTGGTCATGTGAAGGCATCTTATGGGGTATATTGTGGCTGTATATTCCGAAAAAGACAGATTTAAAGAGTTCGGATAATGTATTTTAAAAATTCACCAACCAGTTATTTGCTCTTTAAAGACCAGCAATAATGGGTTTAATGATGTCTTTCAACTTTATTTGCCAGACTTTTAATTTAGAAAGTAAGACACAGGAACTCAGTGGGAACTACCATAAACACATGAAAAAAACTTCTGAGCATGGTATTAATATAATGACTTCGAACTTGCCATCAATTTGTGCTGTGTGAAGGTCAACTTAGAAGTCACCTGCTGTGGCCGGCTTCCCTTTTTTTAAATAGTTGATTTACAATATAGCTTCAGTTGTACAGCATAGTGATTCAGCTTTGACCTTTTGTGTAGATTATATTTTTTTAGAAAAGTTTATCCATCCCACTCACAGCATTGGTGACCTTATCTATTCTTTGAGAAAATTCTGGAAAAATAATGCATAATGCAAATGATAATCTAAACTGAATTTAACTTACGAAACAAGTAAATTTTAATATGATGTACAGTGTAGTGAATTCTGTTTTATTTTGGTAGATAATGGGCTCTCAGAGTAATGTCTTAGAAGAAATAGAAGTGCAAACTCTAGGGAAGATAAAAGAGCTGAACACATGCTACAGCAAGTCCATGGAGAGTGTGACCAATGAGCTTTTAAGCATCGTCTGTGACGTGAAACCAGAAATCCATGTGAACTACAGAATCTCCAACTAAATGTTCATCTGATTGTTCAATAAATAGTATTTTCATGCCCCCTGGTTGTTTATGGCTTCACATTTGTGTTAAGAGATTTGAAATGTACATCTTAAATTTGTTACACATCTACAGATTTTCATGTGACATAATTCACACAGAAATACTGAATTTAAAAGCAAATCAACAAAGAAGTTGTCATAGCTTTCCTGGGAATATGTGTGACCTTGTCTTCTAATTTGGAGTAAGCCAAGAATTCCGAATTAACACATTTTTGACACATGAGCAAAAACATGGGTTTGGCCATTTTTTAGTGGGTGTGGGTTTTTTTTTTTCCTAATTTCTTCTCCTCTTTATCAGTTTAGAAAATGTGTTCTTAGTTGTGGTTGCTCAAAGGTCATTTTTAAGGGAGATAGAATCATGACTCTGATATCGGTATAAAATTATTATATGTTAAAGATTTTATTTAATGCATTAACCAATGAGGAAACCAGTAAGATGTTATCACTAGTTCAAAGAATAAGACCTTCAGAGGTAGAAAGAGACGCTAGATAGACAGACACATACATGTATACAAACATGAAGAAAAACGGGCCATACAATGATCCTTTCCGCCTAATCTCAACTAGGCAGATATTCTTCTCTTTCTAGCAGAAATTTAAAAAAAAAAAAGACAGATGAGTTGCCAGCACACATGTTTAGGCTAAAAACAAAACAAAAAATCAAACAACAGTAGCAATAAAACCTTAAAGGAGAAATAGTAGGTTAGGGTATCTGTTGACATGAGTGTTTTTATCCCCACCTCCTGCCCCAAATCCATATGCAGAAATCTAATCCCCACTGTCACGGTGTTTGGAGGTAGAACCTTAGGATATCAGGTCATGAGGGTGGCACTCTTGTGAAAGGGATCAGTGGCTTTATTAAAAGAGACCAGGACTTCCTTGGTGGTTCAGTGGATGAGAGTCCTCCAGCCAATGCAGGGGACAAGGTTCGATTCCCGGTCCGGGAAGATTCCACATGCCACAGAGCAGCTAAGCCTGCTCGCTGCAGCTCCTCCCCGCATGAGCCCATGAGCCTTCACAGCAAGAGAAGGCGCCATGATGGGAAGCACTTGCACCCCAGCTAGAGAAAGCCCGCGGAGCCACAAGGACGCAGCGCAGCCAGAACTCACTAAACAAAGGAGGCCAGGGGGCCATCATCCTCCTTCTGCCAGGTAAGGCTGCAAGAAGCCCTCTGTCTGCAGCCTGGAAGAGCACCCTCACTGAACCTGATCATGCTACCCGCTTCATCTGAGACTTTCCGTCTCCAGGACTGTGGAAAGTAAATTTCTGTTATTCATAAGCCACCCGGTCTGTGGTACTTTGTCACCCCCTTCTGCCCTCCATCCTTCCCAGCATCAGGGTCTTTCTAATGAATTTTCTCTTCTCATCAAGTGGCCAAAATATTGCAGCTTCAGCATCGGTCCTGCCAATGAATATTTAAGGTTGATCTCCGTTAGAATCGACTGCTTTGACTGCCTTCTGAAGGGACTCTTCAGTGTCTCAAGCACCAGGTACTTTAAGTGTCATGTATAAATTATCTTAATTCTGTTACGGTGCACTGTGGTATTAGCATCCCCGTTGAACACATAGGAAATGAGATTACGGAATTTGTCCAGATTTGCTTGAGAACTGTAGATAATTCAAGGCTTCAGTCTAGAAATATGACTCCAATATCCTCATGCTTCTGCACTTATTCTGCTGGCTCCCTGAAAAGTTTCCATATTTATACCAGTAAGGTCCGAGGCACTCTGATTCTCCAGTAATTTGTTGTTGTTGTTTAGTCACAAAGTCATGTCCACATCTTTGCAACCCCATGGACTACAGCATGCCATTACCTCCCTGTCCCTCACCATCTCCTGGAGTTTGCCCAAGTTCATGTCCATTGAATCGGTGATGCCATTTATATGAGGACAAATTTTAATTTCAGTCCAAACAAAATTTAATTAGGAAATTTTCATTTTTACCAAACTATGCATACGCTCAATTCCAAACACAAACCGACATGATTCTAACCGATCATTGTTTTTAGACTCCCCTCGTAGATTAGCTGGTAAATAATCTGCCTGCAATGCAGGAGACTCTGGTTCAATTCCTGGGTCAGGAAGATCCCCTGCAGAAAGGATAGGCTGGATCCCACTCCAGCATTCTTGGGCTTCCCTGGTGACTCAGCCAGTAAAGAATCCGCCTGCAATGCGAGAGACCTGGGCTCACTCCTTGGGTTGAGAAGACCCCCTTGGAGAAGGGAACAGCTACCCACTCCAGGATTCAGCCCTGGAGAATTCCATGGACTGTATGGTTCATGGGGTCACAGAGAGTCAGACACGACTGAGTGACTTTCACTTAGATTACCAGCATGGCTGTCTCCCTTTAGCAGACAAAGTTAAAATTTTACCACCGTTTTAGATCTCAGAAATATTCAATTTTACATTCACATTAGGTAAACAGAAGAAACTCTGAATTCCATTTGTTTGTCTATTTTCCCAACTTTGGGGGCAATGAAAGCGAAACAGATTAGCTCATTGGTTTTATGTTGTAGATCTCTCCTTTTACCAGAAAGACAACTAGTTTCCCAATTAGTGACCAGAAAGGTACCAACTTTCCTAGGACACTGTCCCTCATTTTTTCAGAGGGAGGAGAGGGTTGTAGGAGAAGCGGAAGACATCAAACAAAGGCATCTCCATAAAACGAGAGCAGAATTCCCATCTCAACACAGATTTGGAGAATTCATTACTGTGTCCTACAGCTCAAAACATGTCAGATAATGCATTAAACAGCACACATGAAAAGTCGCCATGTGAGAAGATCACCTGGAAAAATACAGCCTTGTGATTTGCCTTGAATATCTATCTAATCTCATGGAAAGTATCTTAAACACCTTATCCCACAGAAACCATCAAGATGTCAATTTTCTGGATGTAAAAAGCTCAGAAAGAGTGTCCAGAGCAGCCAATCTGATAAATTCCTGAGCATGCAGAGGAGACAGGATAATTATTTTAAGCCTTAAGCACTGTGGAAACATACCAAAATCAGCAATGGGCTTTTCTCAGCAGGAATCAGCTCCCACATCTGAAGGCAGCCGTGAAGATTGTGTCTGGTCCTAGCAGTGCCTTAAGTTCTCTATGTTCTGCTGGTAACCTAGTCTTTCTGGGCCTCAGGTTCTTTTTTTTTTTTTTTTTTTTAAACTTCTTATTTTGTACAGAAGCACAGCCAATTAACAATGCTGTGGTAGTTTCAGGCGGACAGAAAGAGGACTCAGCCATACATATACAGGTATCCATTCATCACCCCCCCAAACTCCCCTCCCATCCATGCTGCCCCACAACACTGAGCAGACTTCCCTGTGCTATTCAGGAGGTCCTCCTTGGTTATCCATTTTAAATCGAGCAGTGTGTACATGTCCATCCCAAACGCCCTGACTATCCCTTCCCCCCATCCTTCCGCCTGGCAATCGGAAGTGCATTCTCAAGTTGGATTCTTTCTTTAATGGCTTAATTGACAAAAGGGTGTTGAACTAAATGATCCTTACAGATCTTCACTCCTTCACGGACCACATCCTTGTTGTGGCAGAGGCTTGCTTGACTCAATGAACCTATAAGCCTTGCCCTGCAGGGCCACCCAAGACAGACTGGTCATAGTGGAGAGACCTGGCAAAACAGGGTCCACTGGAGGAGGGAATGGCAAACCACTCTGGTGTTCTTTCTGTGATACCCCATGAACAGGATGAAGAGGCAAAAAGATGTGACAGCAGAAGGTGAGACTCCCAGGTCAGAAGGTGTTCAGTATGCTAGTGGGGAAGAGCAGAGGGCGATTACTAACAGCTCCAGAAAGAATGAAGCAGCTGGACCAAAGCGGAAGTGATGCTCAGTTGTAGATGTGTCTGGTGGTGAAAGTAAAGTCTGAAGCTTATAAAGCTCCAACACTTTATCCACCTGATGCAAAGAGTTGACTCCCTGGAAAAGATTCTGATGCTGGGAAAGATTGAAGGCAAAAGGAGAAAGGGGTGGCAGAAGATGAAATGGTTAGATAGCATCACCGAACCAATGGACATGAGTTGAGCAAACTCCTGGAGATGGTGAAGGACAGGGAAGCCTGGTGTGCTGCAGTCCCTGGGGTGGCAAAGGGTCAAACACAACTTAGCTACTGAGCAACAACGGGTGTTCCACATTCAGTCCCACCAGCTAAATCAAGTCAATTTCAAAGGGCAGTTCCCATTAGGAGCCATTTCCTCATCCACTGTGTAGTATCTGTTAATTTTTCCATGACCCCACAACTACTCTAAACATTGTGTTAGCAGGAGCAGGAGCTGATAGCCAGCATTCTAGATTCTCTGTAACTCACGTAGTTTTACTATTCAAATTTGGTTTCATGTCTTTGCTTAACTGAATGAGTCATTTTCCAAGAACTCTTATACTCTCACAGATGGCACAGTCACCCGAGTTTACTTTATTTACATATGAGAAGGTTTTACATATTTCAAAGATAACTCACTTATTTCTGCCAGCTTCCCCAGTCACAAAAAAAGTTGACCTTTTCACACATGTCCTCATCCTGCAGGCTTCATCTGTCCCCACAGGTCTTCACACAGAAAGGCACTTAGAATCCTCCTCTATTTTTATTTTCATTCTTTCTAACATGAACAATGACTCTGTTAAGTTCTTAATCATTTCCAATCTATCTGAAAACAAAACCATGCCATTTGCAGAAATGTAGAGGGATAAAAAGATTTCAGACTTTTTTGCCTCTCTACTAGCATGCATACACACACACACACAGACACACACACACACACACACAGACACACACACACACACAATACATGCACACACAATCAATAATTGTCACCAGAAAATCAACCCTATTAACCTTCCAAATAGACTGACCTGGAATAGAGCTGGTCAGAGTGTGCCAAGAAGCCAACATTGAAATATTTCAGCTGAAGCTATTCTAGAACCAAGGTTATCACAGCGTGTAAGAACCCAGCCTAGATCAGCAAAACCACATTGCTTGCAGTTGATCATCACACTTGAGTGAGAAAAGAAGAGACCATGTAAACCACCCACCCCTTCATGGATCACAGCCTTGTCCTGGTGGAGGTGCTTTCATGACGCAATGAAGCAATGAGCCAGGGCATGCAGGGCCACCAAAGATGCACGTGGTCCACTGGAGGACGGAATGGCAAACCACTTAAATATCCTTGTCCCAAGAAGCCCATGAACAGTATGAAAAGGCAAAAAGGTATGACACCGGGAGATGAGCCCACAGGTCAGAAGGTGTCTGATATGCTACTAGCGAAGAGCAGAGGGCAATTACCAAGGGCTCCATAAAGGATTAACCAACTGGGCCAAAGTGGAAATGACGCTCAGCTGCAGATGTGTCTGGTGGAGAAAGTCAAGTCTGATGCTGAAAAAAACAGTATTGCATAGGAACCTGGAATGTTAGGTCCACAAATCAAGGGAAATTAGATGTGGTCAAACAGGAGATGGCAAGAGTGAACATGGACATCTTAGGAATCAGTGAACTAAAATGGACAGGAACAGATGCATTTAATTCAGATGATCATTGTACCTACCATTGTGGACAGGAATCCCTTGGAAGAAATGGAGTATCCTTGATAGTCAATGAAAGACTACAAAATGCAGTGCTTGAGTGCAATGTCAAAAATGACAGAGTGACCTCAGTTCGTTTCCACTGCAAACCATTCAGTGTCAGAGTAATCCAAGTCTATGCACCAAACACTGGTGCCAAAGAAGATGAAGTTGACCAGTTCTATGAAGACCTACAAGATCTTCTAGAATTAACACCGATAAAAGATGTCTTTTACATAACAGGGGATTGGAATGCAAAAGTAGGAAGTCAAGGGATACTTGGAGAAACAGGTAAGTTTGGCCTTGGAATACAAAATGAAGCAAGGCAAAGGCTAACAAAATTTGGTCATGAGAACACACTGGTCATAGCAGACACCCTTTTCCAACAACATAAAAGATGACTTTACATGTGGATATCACCAAACGGTCAATAGTGACATCAGATTGATTATAGTCTTTGCAGCTGAAGATGGAGAAGCTCTATACAGTCAGCAAAAACAAGACCTGGAGCTGACTATGGTTTAGATCATCAGCTCCTTATTGTAAAATTCAGGCTTAAATTAAAGAAAGTAGAGAAAACCACTAAGCCATCCAAGTATGACCTAAATCAAATCTCTTATGACTAGAAAATGGAGGGGAAAAATAGATTCAAAGGATTAGATCTGATAAACACAATGCCTGAAGAAATATGGAGAGAGGTTTGTAACACTGAACAGGAAGCAGTGATCAAAACCATTCCCAAGAAAAAGAAATGCAAGAAAGTAAAATGGTTGTCTGAAGAGGCTTTAAAAATAGGTTAAAAAAGTAGAGAAGAGAAAAACAAGGGAGAAAGGGAAAGGTATCCAATTGAATGCAGAGTTCCAGAGAATAGCAAAGAGAGATAAGAAAGCCTTCTTAAATGAACAACGCAAAGAAGTAGAGGAAAACAATAGAATGGGAAAGACTAGAGATCTCTTCAAGAAAATTGGAGATATCAAGGGAACACTTCATACAAAGACGGGCACGGTAAAGGTCAGAAATGGTAAAGACCTAACAGAAGCAGAAGAGACTAAGAGGAGGTGGCAAGAATACACAGAAGAACTATACAGGAAACGTTTGATGACTGAGATAGCCGCGATGGTGTGATCACTCACCTAGAGCCAGACATCCTGGAGGGTGGAGTCAAGTGGGCCTTAGGAAGCACCACTACAAACAAAGCTAGTGGAGGTTCAGCTGAGCTATTTCAAATCCTAAAAGATGATGCTATTAAGTGTGACACTCAATATGTCAGCAAATTTGGGAAACTCAGCAGTGGCCACAGGACTGGAAAAGGTCAGTTTTCATTCCAATGCCGAAGAATGTTCAAACTGCGATACAATTTCACTCATCTTGAATGCTAGTAAGGTTATGCTCAAAATCCTTCAATCTAGGCTTCAGCAGTGTGTCAACCAAGAACTTTCAGATATACAATCTGGGTTTAGAAAAGGCAGAGGTCCAGAGATCAAATTGCCAACATTCCTTGGATCATAGAGAAATAAACAGAATTCCAGAAAAACATCTACTTCTGCTTCATGAACTACACTAAAATGTTTGACTGTGTGGATCACAAGAAACTGAGGGAAATTCTTGAAGAAATGGGAATACCAGACCACTTTGTCTCCTGAGAAACCTGTATGCAGGTCAAGAAGCAACAGTTAGAACCTTACATGGAACAATGGACTGGTTCAAAATTTGGAAAAGCATATGGCAAGGTTATTTATTGGCACCTTGTTTATTTAACATATATGCAGAGCACATCATGCAAAATGTTGGGCTGGATGAATCACAAACTAAAATCAAGATTGCAGGGAGAAATATCGACAGCCTCAGATATGCAGATGGTACCACTCTAATGGCAGAAAGTGAAGAGGAACTAGAAAGCCTCTTGATGAGGGTGGAAAAGGAGAGTAAAAAAACTGTCTTAAAACTCAACATGATAAAAACCAAGATCATGGCATCCAGTCCCATCACTTCATGGTAAATAGATAGGGAAAAAGTGGAAAACAGTGATAGATGGTATTTTCTTGGGCTCCAGAACCATGACTGCAGCTATGAAATTAAAAGACACTTGCTCCTTGGAAAAAAAGCTATGACAGACCTAGACAGTGTATTAAAAAGCAGAGATATTACTTTGCCAACAGAGATCGGTATAGTCAAAGCCACACAATCAAAGCTATACAATGCTTTTTCCAGTAGTCATGTATGGATGTGAGAGCTGGACCATAAGGGAGGCTGAAGGCTGAAATATTGATGCTTTTTAACTGTGGTATTGGAGAAGACTCTTGAGAGTCCCTTGGACTACAAGGAGATCAAGCCAGTCAGTCTTAAACAACAACAACTGAAATTCCACTAAAGAAGCAAAGACTGCAGTGCAGAATAGAACAAAATTATTACAAAAGCCATATCTCTGTGGGGAAAAGAAGCATAGGATTCTGATTAAAACAGGAGCTGGCCTTCGATAAAAGTAAGGCCTCTTGTATGAATGGGAAAATAACAGTGGAATCGATATGCAAGTGGGTAGGTAGATTTAGTGCTCAGAAGATGACAAATTTCATATCTGATTTACTGCTGTTGTTGTTGTTTGCGTCTTAAAGAACAGGAGCAAAATGATTATCTGGGTGAGAAATTTTAGGAGACTTATCAAGACAAAACAAGGGGAGAAACAGTCATTTTAGGAAGTAAGAAGATGGCTCTGCTAGAGGTGTGTAACAGGATTACCAAGCAGCGTTGAGTGTCAAAATGAGCCGCACTGTCACCTCTCAGAATGAGATGATGCCAGTGGTGGGGTTTTCTCTGGTGATGGCGGGATTCAGGAGTGGGCAAGGGGTGGGCGGGTGGCCTGGTTCCACCTCAAGACTCACCATCCAGGACCTGAGATCTGCTCACTTGTCCTGCTTCCTTCAGCTCAAAAGTTGCCCTGAGATCATTCTCCTCAAACTGGCTATCATGGCCCTGAAAGTGAAAGTGAGAGTCGCTCAGCCGTGTCGACTCTTTGTGATCCTGTGGACTGACTCTACAGTCCATGGGATGCTCCAGCCAGAACACGGAGCGGGTGCCCTTTCCCCTCTCCAGGGGACCTTCCCAACCCAGGGATCGAACCCAGGTCTCCTGCATTGCAGGCAGATTCCTTACCAGCTGAGCTATGAGGGAAGCCCTAGACTTAGAGAAATCAAGATTACAGGAAGAAAAGCACTAAAAATAAGGATAGGACTCTATCTATCTCCATTTTTTAGCCACGCCACATGACTTGCAGGATCTTAGTTCCCCGACAAGGGATTGAACCTAGGCCACAGTTGTGAGAGCTCCATGTCCTATCCACTGGACCACCGGTGAAGTGAAGGCCGCTCAGTCGTGTCCAACTCTTTGTGACCCCATGGACTATACAGCCCATGGAATTCTCCAGGCCAGAATACTGGAGTGGGTAGCCCTTCTCTTCGCCAGGGGATCTTCCCAACCCAGGGACCGAACCCAGGTCTCCCGTACTGCAGGCAGACTCTTTACCAGCTGAGCCACCAGGGAAGCCTGAGAATGCTGGAGTAGGTAGCCTACTCCTTCTCCAGAGGATCTCCCCACTCAAGAATCAAGCTGGGGTCTCCTGAACTGCAGGCGGATTCTTTACCAACTGAGCTTTCAGGGAAGCCCCAACTGGACCACCAGGAAATTCCCTAAAGATAGGAATCCAGAGGTCATTGAAAACATGATGGCTCTATTTTATCAGTGAGAGAATGAGAGGGGACATCGTAGCTGCTGTTCCTAGCCGGTGGCCCTGCTTCTTGTTCTCCATCCTCCCAGGTCAGTGGGATGCTGGCCTTTTGAGGGGTCACTGGCGTAGAGAGCTGCTTCACTCACCCTCCAGAATGGCCTGAAGGACTCACTCACCAACGACGTAACTGCAGACCTTCCATCCTGTGAGGCTATCACCCAGCCGCTCATTCATTTATTCAGCCAAGCCTGCTGAGTCCCGCTGACTCACACATTTGAGGTGGTAAATACCGACACAGCCAGGACGGGAGCCGCCCCGTCCGTGT
This sequence comes from Antilocapra americana, assembly GCA_007570785.1. Classification (NCBI taxonomy): domain Eukaryota; kingdom Metazoa; phylum Chordata; class Mammalia; order Artiodactyla; family Antilocapridae; genus Antilocapra; species Antilocapra americana. Next base: position 3,386,374 of record ML663555.1, read on the forward strand.
TCCTACTCCTCCTGCCTTCAGCGGAAGAGGGGACGCTGTGACGGCATGGGGTCCTCTGTGTCCTGAAATCAATTAAGCTCCTGTTACGACACTGGGAAGAGAAGCATGCTGACTACCACCCTGGCTAGAGGTCGTGTCACACCAGCCCTGCATCTAGACTGTCTGGACTCAGGGCCAGCACCATCAGTAACTGACTGTGACTTTGAACATGTTGCTAACCTCTCTGTGTTATAGCTCCCCATTCCTAGAACAAAACAGTGATGGTGTTAACACAAAAAGTTATGATGAAGGTTAAAGAACTGGACACCCAGAAAACTCTCAGGATGTTACCAGGCACATTACGTGTGATATGCATTTATAATAATAATGACAATTATTATTATTATTATAGTTGAAAAAGAACTAAGCCAAATAAACTGATTTGAGAGAGGAATAAGTGTGGTAGAGGATGGTGAGGTGGGGAATGGGAGAAAACCAGTGTAATTTATGTTTACAGCCAGTTTAAACAGACCGTGATGAAGTTACCTAATTTTTAAAGTAAGCTGTTTATGTTTAGAGAAGTAAAATCCAATAGAACAGAAGTTTAACAGAGCCTGTTTTATCATGCTATCACTTACATTGAAAAAGCACCTACCAGTGTTACATTGTTATCATCCTTATTAATGTGTAGTCATAACAAGAACATATGTGTTCCACAGACCAACCCCAAAGATATTTAAATAGAGCTTACAGTGAATATGAAAACCTTGCCAATATTCTAAAGACCTGTTTCCTAGTGAATTCACAGTTAATAGTCACAGTTCAGACAGATTCTTTCCTAAGCAAAAATGTAAATATGCCCAAACACCTTGAATAAAACCACCAGCCCCAAATGCGATGGACATATGTCTGCACAAGAGGAAAGAGGTTCCCGTGGTGACTCCTGGAGTCAGCAAAGTTTGAAAGAGCTGTAATGTTGCTGATGGAACATTGGACAGCTCACCAGTCTTGAAAGGACTTTCAAAATTGTCCTGACCACACTGAAGAGAAGGAAACTCTTGAGTAATAAATATCCAACACAATACCCGTCCCTGCCCCCCTGTGAAATGAGGAATTGAGTCAGTCAAAACAACTGATGGGGCTTCCCAGGTGGCTCAGCAGTAAAGAATCCATCTGCCAATACAGCAGACACCAGAGACACAAGTTCGATCCCTGGGTTAGGAAGATCCTCTGGGGAAGGGAATGACAACCCACTTCGGTATTCTCGCCTGGGGAATCCCATGGACAGAGGAGCCTGGTGGGCTACAGTCCACGGGGTCGCAAAAAGTTGTACAAGACTGAGTATGCCCACACATGGTACATACAATAACTAATACCACTCTCTTTCACCCAAGTTAAGGACTTGCTAATGGCAAGAAAGTCAAAACAGCAGTCTTAGAAGTAGTATTAGCAAGTGAAAAACATTAAGGTCAGTTATAATAACCCACGATTCTCTTTATCTTCAGCTTCTGTATCTGGCAAATATTACTGGTTCTCCAAGGTAGAGATGCTGAGAGCTGGGCCTCTCCAAACTGGTGTAGAATCAAATCTCAGAGACAGACTTCAAGTGAAGTGGCAAAGAGCAACAGTTCAAGGCTGGGCTTGCTGATAAGATCGGGGTGTGTGCAGGGCCGGCATGCGTGCTAAGTCGCTTCAGTCCTTTCTGACGCGGGCAGGCTCTTCTGTCCATGGGATTCTCCAGGCAAAGGGTACTGGAGTGGGTTGTCACGCCCTGCTCCGGTGGCTCTTCCAGACTCAGGGATCAGACCAGCATCTCTTACGTCTTCTGCATTGGCAGGTGGCTTCTTTACACTAGTGACTCCTGGGAAGTTCCTAGTTCCCTGACCAGGGATTGAACCCAGGTCCCCAGCACAGGAGCACAGAGCCTTAGCCACTGGACCACCAGGGAAGTCCCTCAGCCAACCTTAATGAGCTTCTCTGATACTTTAAATCTTGCCTCAGGTGGTCTCTTGGCTGCCCCTCCCTTGATTAGCAACTGTTTGGACTCAGGGAAGGTCTTGGAGGCTGGGGGCCATTCAAAAGGGAACCTGAAAGGCCTCTGTGCCCAGGGGCCCCACAGGGTCCCAGTCTGTTTCACCAGGGTCAAAGCTTTACTCATCTGCGAAGTCTTACCTGGGCTTCCCTGGCGGCTCAGATGGCAAAGGATCCACCTGCAATGCAGGAGACCTAAGTTCAATCCCTGGGTTGGGAAGATCCCTTGGAGGAGGGCATGGCACCCCATTCCAGTATTCTTGCCTGCAGAATCCCCATAGACAGAGCAGCCTGGTGGGCTACAGTCCCGGGGGTCGCAAAGAGTCAAACATGAATGAGGGACTAAAGCACAGCACCCAACTCCCCTAGGAAAGGAGGCCATCACCCCTTGGTGATTTTAAAGCTTGATTATAGCACTTAACCATGTTCAACAGTACATGAACCATGAAATTCCAAATGTTCAAGCTGGATTTAGAAAAGGCAGAGGAACCAGAGATCAAATTACCAACATCTGCTGAATCACAGAAAAAGCAAGAGGATTCCAGAAAAACATCTATTTCTGCTTTATTGACTATGTAGATCACAACAAACTATGGAAAATTCTTAAAGAGATGAGAATACCAGACCACTTGATCTGCCTCCTGAGAAACCTATATGTAGGTCAAGAAGTAACAGTTAGAAATGGACATGGAACAACAGACTGGTTCCAAATTGGGAAAGGAGTACGTCAAGGCTGTATATTGTCACACTGCTTATTTAACTTATATGCAGAGTACATCATGAGAAACACTGGGCTGGATGAAGCACAAGCTGGAATCAAGATTGCCAGGAGAAATATAACCTCAGATACACAGATGACACCACCTTTACAGCAGAAAGTGAAGAGAAACTAAAGAGCCTCTTAATGAAAGTGAAAAATGAGAGTGAAAAAGTTGGCTTAAAACTCAACATTCAGAAAACTAAGATAATGGCATCTGGTCCCATCACTTCATGGCAAATAGATGGGGAAACAGTGGAAACAGTGAGATACTTTATTTTCTTGGGCTCCAAAATCACTGCAGATGGTGACTGTAGCCATGAAATTAAAAGACACTTACTCTTTGGAAGAAAAGCTATGAGTAAAGAGCTAGAGTAAAATCATGAGACTTGTACACATGTTGATCAGGGTGCTGCAGCAGGTCAGAGCGTGGGACAGAACTGGGGACCAAGGCATCTGCTAGGGAGCTGGTGCTGGAATCCAAGTGGGTGGGCAGTAGGTCCTCTTCTACAGCAGGCACGGAGACGAGAGGGTAGAGCAAGAGATAGATGATAGAGAGGTAGAACTGACCTGAGACCTGGACGGATATTGGGAAGAAAACACGATGGGATGCTAAAAAAATAAATAAATCAATAAGGAGAAACGCAAGAGAAAACAAAGACTGTGGATGCCGGGAAGAAACGTGCTTGGGGACAAAGGGAAGACTCAGAAGGTAACAGTCTTGCACACAGAGGCTTAGCACACATCCATAAGTCCTCATTCATATACATAATCATTTGTATGTGGGGGTATGAGTGTGTGTTATTTTTTTGCCATTTCTCTTTTTGAATGAAATGTTTAATTAATTTTTTTGGCTGCATCAGGTCCTCACCGGTGCGCAGGCTCTCTCTGGTTGCAGAAGGGGGGCTTGTCCGAGTGGGGGCTTTTCTTGTTACAGAGCTCCGGCTCAAGGGCGCACAGGCCTCTGACATTGCGGCCTGGGGCTTAGCTGCCCGAGGCGCGCAGACTCTCCCTGGATCACGATTGAACCCGGGCCCCCTGAGTTGGCAGGCGGCGTCTCCACCATGGGACCACCAGGGAAGTCCTGTCATTTCTTTTCTCTTAACATCCTCATTTCTCATTTCCCTCCTTCACAGACCATTTACCTCCGTTCCTTGTGATACGTTTGCCACAGTTTTCCTTTTCCTTCTCAGTGGCTCCAACACCTTTGCTGTGGTCTCTAACCAGGCGTGACCGAGGCCCAGACAGCAAAGTAGACACTCCAGTTAGACACCTCTTAACTGAAACCCAGCCGTGTCCCACCAGGTCAGCCCACTGCAAGTTCTCCAAGACCCGGCTGACCCATCCTAAGAAAAGAATGCGGGTCTTCCCTTGTGGTCCAGTGGCTAAGACGCCATGCTCCCAGTGCAGGGGGCCCAGGTCCAACCCCTGGTCAGGGAACTGAATCCCACATACTGCAACAGTTGGCAGCTATGACCCAGCACAGCCAAATAAATAAGTTTCTTTAAAAAAAGAAAGATTAGAGAGGAAAATGCCTTTTAAAAAAGTCACATATGCCTAACCCACAAATTTGCTGTAAACATTAAGATGAGAAGGGAATAAACAGCCTTGTGCAGAATCTGGTTCGCAGTGAAAGCTCCAGGGAGAGATGACTGCCACTGGCCTCCCCTTCTTTTGTTGGGGGGCGGGGGGTGGTCGACAGTCCCTGCCCTACCTTGGTGCTCTGCCGGCTCCACCACAGTTGATGACAGACATCCCACGTGACATTTCTGCCGTCTCTGAGTTCTACTTCTGCAGACCTTTCAGATCTCTGCTAAGCGTTCTCATCCTCAGGTCCTATATGCATCTTGTTTCTACGGCATCAGACCCCTGGACGGGCCTTCGTAGCTGTCGGGGTGTTCCTTTTTTAGGCTGCTGACTGTATCCTCCCCTCTGCTGTCTGCTTTGCCACGTCCTTTTCTGGGGTTGCCGAGTGCCCTTTGCTTTTCAGGAACGTCCTTTCTCCTGGGCAGGGTGTTCTATTTCTGCTGGTCAGATTATGTAGGAAATGGGATGCAAAATTTGACCCTGGGTTGTTGGAATCTACTGTTTTCTTAGTGATGGATCCCATTATTCTGAAAAGCTATTGTATATTAGTCATGCTTGGCATCCCTGCCTCGTGTGTGCCCTGTTGGGCCACGAAAATGTCCCCAAAATTACACCATATGGAACCATAGTAGAAGCCAGCTACAAAGAAATGTGCAGGGAAATTTGCTTTAGAGAGAGCACTTGTTATATTTTCTAATGATAAATGAAATTCTCTGTTGTTTGGTTCATCTTCTTTTCTTTTTACTTCTACCTTTTCTTTCACTGTATTCATCTGATATTTTTCTTAAATCTTTGTTACACAAGTAATATATTCCTCCCTTACTTAAATTTTCTTATTTCCTTTTGCATCTATTCTTCTCTAACTTGAACAGTCTCACTAAAAGCCTCCATTGATATATTCAGTAGCATTCTACATCTACTTCTACTCACTTTGATGGTTGTAATACTGTAATAGATAACTTTAATAACCAAGCATAACTTTATATTTTCACTTTTCATCATTCATGTCAGTTTTATACTTTTATTACATTTTTATTCCCTTTGACAGATTTACATGTTTGTTCCTCATCTCCTGTTTTTGTGGAAGAAATGCTATCTTTTATTCAGAAAGTATTGTTCTCTCTATTTTACAGGCGAAAAAAATTGAGGCTCGGAAAGATTAAATATCCCGCATGAGATTACATAGTTGTTCAATCTGCAGAGCAGGACCTTAAACGCATGTCTATTGGTTTCATAACCCAGCACCCCTGATGCAGATGCTTCAGATCTGGAGCTCCGGCTGTGCTGAGCCTGGGCACAGCAAAGAGGAAGCTGCTCCTGGGAGTCCTCCCAAGGAGTCTGCTGCCCGAGGAGGCTTGTCCTTCACCTTATCCTAGAGGTCACCCATCTACCCAGTTCAGATCAATGGTCAGACTACTTTTCATTTTCAAACAATATATTCCCTTTTAGAAATTTGAAGTATAGTTGATGTAGACTTTCCAGGTGATGCTAGTGGTAAAGCACCCACCTGCCAGTGCAGGAGATGTAAAGAGATGCAGGTTTGATCCCTGGGTCAGGACGACCCCCTGGAGGAGGGCATGGCAACCCACTCCAGTACTCTTGCCTGGAGAATCCCATGGACAGAGGAGTCTGGCCGGCTACAGTCCATAAGGTCACAAAGAGTTTTGGACACAACTGAAGCGACTTAGCTCACAGGCCCATAGTTGAATCACAGTATCAGGTTAGCTTCAGGTTACCGTACAGTGATTCAGATATTCTTTTTTCTTTCTTTTCCTTTGTAGGTTATTACAAAGTATCAAGTATAGCTCCCTGGGCTATACAGCAGGTCCTTGTTAGTTATTTACTTTATATATAGTGGTGGGCATGTTTTAATCCCAAACTCCTAATTTATCCCTCCCCGTCCCCTTTCCCCTTTGGTAACCTTAAGTTTGTTTTCTACGTCTGTGAGTCTCTTTCTGTTTTGGAAATAGGTCCATTATCTTTTTTCTTCTGGCTTACTTCACAGGGTGTGGAGAAAAACAAACCCTTCTGTACTGCTGGTGGGAGTATAAATTGGTTTAGCCTCAATGGAGAACGGTATGGAGGCTCCTTTAAGAAATAAACATAGAGTTACCATATGCCCCGGCAATTCCACTCCTGGGCATATATCCAGAAACAACCATAATCAAAACTACACAAGCACCCAGTGTTCATTGCAGCACTATTTACAGTAGTCAAGGAAGCAACCTAAGCGTCCATCAACAGATGGATGGCTCTAGAGAACTTCCCCATTATCCACAGTTTCTCTTTCTTAATCCGTCAGTTTTAATGCCATAAACTGACCACTCCAAATACTCTTGGGTACCTGGAGGTTATGCCTTTATTATCCCTGCTTAGACTCTTTACCTCCATCTGTGACCTTAACCTTGTCCTACAAGTGTTTATCCCCTGCTGTCTCTGATGCAACCTACCCAGGCTGTTATTGTTCAGTCACTAAGTCCTGTCCGACTCTGTGACCCCAGGGACTGCAGCACACCAGGCTCCTCTGCCCTTCACTCCCAGAGCTTGCTCAAACTCATGTCCATCGAGTTGGTGATGCCATCCAACCATCTCATCCTCTGTCGTCCCCTTCTCCTCCCACCCTCAATCTTTCCCAGCATCAGGGTCTTTTCCAATGAGTCAGCTCTTCACACCAGGTGGCCAAAGTATTGGAACTTTGGCTTCAGCATCAGTCCTTCCAAGAATATTCAGGGTTTATTTTCTTTAGGATTAACTGGTTTGATCTTCCTGCTGTCCAAGGGACTCTCAAGAGTCTTCTCCAACACCACAATTTGAAAACATCAGTTCTTTGACACTCAGCCTTCCTTATGGTCCAATTCTCACATTCGTACATGACTACTGGAAAAAACTTAGCTTTGACTACACGGACTTTTGTTGGCATAGGCAAGGAATGAGTTTAAACCAGTGCCTTCTCTAGACCTTTCAGTAGCTATTCATCTTTATTTGGCTCTTTAATCATTAACTTCCATCTCTTTTAGAATGCACTCTACATTCCTGTTTTACAGCACAGAATTCTGTGCGACTCTTCCCTGGTATCTTAGGAAGATGCCTCGTCTCAGGATCATTCATTCCCAATCTCTTCCCCTTTTAACTGTTTCCTCATCTTGCACAGATGTCTGCCAGGATTTCAACCTTTTGAAAGGTTAATTTTAAGAGAGAGACTCTTCCACCATTGGGAACCATCAGTGCCATGACCCCCTTTCTCTTTGGTAAGAAGACTCAGCTCCAGCCTTGCTTTGTAAAACTCATGGTCAGTATCTCTTCCGGACAGCTGTTGTGTGGAGTTTTCCTTTAATCTGAGCATGTCACTTTAATATTTTATTCAAAATGCTCTGAAATATTGCTTCATTGTTGCACAACCATTCAAGCTAAATATTCCTTAATATCTGTCTTTTGGCTGCTTAGAAATCCCTAATCAAGACCTCAGTTTAGCATAAATCTTACTGCTTGTAGCAGCGTTTTGACTGATACTCTGTGAAGATCACAGTTTTCTGCTTTCAAAATTTCAGAGGCTGTATCGCTGGTTGCCCTCTTCCAAAGTATCTTTGGTTCTGTTTCTCTTTTCAGCTGTCCTAGCTCCATATCTGTGAAATGTTAGGTCCAATTCTTTGAAGACGTGTGTCCTTCCCACTTCTTAGGCAGGATGCGCTCAGATCCGGGTGGTGCCCCGCGCCCTGGCTGCTCTCCAGCAGGTCCCCTCCGCAGGCCCATTGTCCCCACCGGCTTCGCTCTGCCGCCTTCAGCCCTGGGAGGCCGACGCCGCCTGCGCACTCACGGCCCGGGCCTCGGACTCTTTGCGACCCCCTGGACTACAGTCCTCCAGGCTCCTCTGTCCATAGGATTTGTCCAGGCAAAGATACTGGAGTTGGGTGCCTTGCCCTCCTCCAGGGGATCTTCCCAACCCGGGAGTCAAACCAGGCGGATTTTTTTTTTTACTGATGGAGTTACCAGGGAAACCCTGTGATGGCTGCTCTCCATCCCCAGATATTCAGGTCCGCACAGTAACCCATGCACAACAACCCGCCCCACTCATAGTCAGAGCTGCTGCTGCTGCTAAGGTGCTTCAGTGGTGTCCGACTCTGTGCGACCCTATAGACGGCAGCCCACCAGGCTCCCCAGTCCCTGGGGTTCTCTGTCCTTCCTTTTTCACCTGGAAGCTTACCTACAATCAGATACTGGGCTCTGCACCAATTCCTCCCCTGGGCCCTTGCTCCTTCCTCCTCTCTCCCTCTCTCTCTTCTCCCCCACCAAGGCTTTTGGGATCTTAGTTCCCCCACCGAGGACTGAGCTCAGCCCTCAGCAATGAGAGCACAGAGCCCTAACCACTGGACCCCTCAGGGAATTCCAGACCCTTCCCCTCTTTTCCAGACCGCCTTCCTCCCAATACTTTGGCTCCCAGGTCCCCGAGTACGCCAGACAATGATCAATTTTCCACATTCTCAGACCAGCACCCCAGCTGCCCAATGTCCATCCAGACTCCTCTGTTATAACTGATAACAGCTGTATGTGAATGGATTTTAGGGCTTCCCCCATGGCTCAGGGGTAAAGAATCCACCTGCAATGCAGGAGACGCAAGAGACACAAGTTCAGTCCCTGGGTCAGGATGACCCCCTGGAGGAGGAGATGAAAGCCCGCTCCAATATCCTTGCCTGGAGAATCCCATGGACAGAGGAGCCTGGCGGGCTGCAGTCCACGGGGTCGCAAAGAATCGGACACGACTGAGCCAACCACACCACCACCACCGCCGGATTTTATCAGTCTTGGGCTTTTGCAGTTTAAAAGAGGAGCTGGGCTCTGCAGTCCAGAATACGGGCTGTTGCAATGCCCCTTCACGCTTGGAGACCCTGCCTTCCTGCTGAGACCTTGGTCTCAGCTGAGCTCGGCCTGCCCACGATGCTGCACCATGCCAGGTTCTTTCCTTCTTCCTGTCAATTACCCCGGATCCCTCAGGACTCAGCCGGCCCAGAGAGTAAGAAGAACCAAGAGCATCTGAACCAGGATTCATAACTCATCAGTATAGAAACTCTGCTACTGCCCTAATGAAAGAAAAAAAAGGAGAAAAGATAACAGTATTGAGGGGAAAAGATGGAAACTGAACTTCTTCCAGTTACAAGTGCTATTTACTATTTTCGAGAGAATTTCTTTTCTAATAAGGTCATTTTAGAGTAAAAATTCCTTGGTTTTCTATCTCATCCCAAATGTTTCTTGATACTATGTCGAATTGCAAAGAAGCACATAAACATGATCCCCCAAAACCAATGTTATTATGCGACAATTATAAGATATAATATAGTAATTTTTGATAAGCTAATCTTTTAAAAAGGCTAATATTAGGAAACAAAAATTGAACATGAAATACTTTCTACTGTTTATCATTTAATAATTGTTTCTTTGAATCTGGCAACAAGTATTAAAACTAAAATAAAACACTGGAGCAGGAATTGAAAGATATTAGAATTGCACAAAGTTGAAACTGTTTCTAATGGGTACCATAATTTTGATAATTATTTTATGTGTGCTTTGTGGGACTTTGTGTTTTTCTATTGTTATGTAAGTGAAGATATAATTTTTAGTGGAAAGATAATATGAATAAAAACAATATTTAAGAAATATTTATCTTCAGATGTCTGAGCTCTAAAAACAGAGTGGAGAAAAATCTTACATTCAGGTAATACTTATCTTAATACTCTCAGTATGCAAAATTGTGAATCAGAATTAGGCTGGGTTTGGGGGGCAAATTGAGGAATTCTGAATAATATTACATGGCTTTAATAGGTCATTAGTCATGATACAGATAAGTTAAAGATCATCTGAAACCAATACAATATTGTAAATCAACCATACCTCTATTTAGAGATATTCTTGATAGTTTGGTGGTTTAACTCTCCAAGCTACCACCACAGAGAACACAGGCTCAATCCCTGGCCAGGGAACTAAGATCCCTCAAGCCACAAAACAAATAAACACAAAAGTTATAACTCAATAACAATTAAAAAAAAAAGATTCGCAGATTACCATGTGGGCATCAACAGTTATTAATGAGAAAGTCAAGGAAATATACAAGGAAGGCTTAATATCAAACAAAGTTTTTTAGTCTTGTTGTTGGTGTTGTTTAGTCATTAAGTCGTGTCTGACTCTTTTGCAACCCCATGGACTGTAGCTCACCAACCCCCTCTGTCCATGGGATTCTCCAGGCAAGAGTACTGGAGTGGGTTGCCATGCCCTCCTCCAGGGGATCTTCCCAACCAAGAGATGCTACCCAAATCTCCTGCTTAGCAGATAGAGTCTTTACCATTGAACCACCTGGGAAGCCCACAAACAAAGTAGCATAGTTAAATAAAGCACTGCAAACAAACAAACAGAAAAAGAAGTTAAAGGTGACTAAGAATAAGCTTGAATAAGAAAATAATGTAATTATCAGTGAAAGGGGAATTTTAAAATAGAACTTTTGAGGAAGATAAAACACTTTTATTTTACACATATCGAGAGTGAAATATCTCAAAATAAGTAAGTGAAAATATTCAACAAGCAAAGAATGAACTAGACTCAAAATTGGAGAGTAAGATCGGAAGTCACACTAATGGATCTGATTTTTCTTTAGCTCTTAGCCTGTGCTGAGAACTGTTGAAGTACTTTCCAGAGATTACCTATACAGTAAGTCCCCTACATACAAACCTTTAAGAAGCCAACTTTCAAAATGCCAGCTGCACTCCATTGATGCTGGGCACGAGTGACATTGCAGGCTGCGCTCTGTCTCCAATCTCCATTGACCCTTCAGCTCCCCCGTCTCCCCGCTCCTCTCCCATCGACCCTTCAGCTCTCCCGTCTCCCTGCTCCTCTCCCTCCTCCAGTCAGGGACTCTTCTTGCCTGTCCACTCGATGCCAGCCCCTGTGTGCCAGCTGCTATTCCGTGCCACTCTACTTTCCAAGGTCCTGTACTGTACGCTGCAAAGTGTTCTCTTTATTTTTGTGTGTTTGATTTTCATGTACTATTTGTGTGAGAAGTATTATAAACCTTTCACAGTTCAGTACCAGGCAGCTGATGTGTTAGTTGGGTACCTAGGTAACTTTGCTGAACTGATGAACACAGTGGACTTACAAATGCACTCTCAGAACAGAACTCGTTTGTATTCAGGGGACTTACTGCATACGGCACACAGGTATAACTTTAGAAGAAAAACAGCTACAGGGTAGCCCACCAACTGGAATAAAAGACCAAGAGATGGGGCTTCTCAGGCCTGATGTCAGGAGAAAAGGAACGGCCCCTTTCAGACACTGGATGAATTGGTATCCTTCATTTCGTGCCCAGGTATCAAGCATTCAAGATTAAAAAGTCAGGAGTTCCCCCAAGGAAGGTCAAGGTTAAGAAGTTAGAGGCATGAAGGTCGGGCACGGAACCAGCAGACCTGACCCCACAGGGCAACACCCCGGCTCAGATCTGGACCAGTGAATCTGCATCCTCACAGGTTCCAGATGCAGGTGCTCGTGCCAGTCTCCTGAGGCGGCCACAAATCGCAGGTGGGTTCTTGACACAGATGGCCACAAACCGATGTGAATGGAAACATGGTCTCTACCAGCTCTGGAGCCCAGACGGCTAAGATCTGGGTTTCAGCCGGGCTTGGGGCCGCGGGAGAAAACTCCCCTGGCGGGGGTGGCCTCTAGAGTGCAGCAGCCTCCAGCCTCCTTGGCTTGTGGCCACCTTCTTCCTCTGCCTCCTTCTTCGCCTCCCTTTCCCTTCTACTGTTCCTTTTAAGCACTTGTCGTTGGATTTAGGGACCCTTCCAGAAGGATCTTATCTCAGAGTCCTTAATCAGATGGCGCCCATAAGGATCCATTTTCAACTTGAGTTAACATTCATTGGTTCCAGAGATAGGGTGTGGAATTATCCTTTAGGAGACCCTCACTGATTCCACCACAGTAGTATGATATAAGCCTCTCCATTCTGCAGAACAAATCCACAGCCTGCACGGAGCAAGCAACTTGTCTATAGATTCGCGACCGAGAAGTGAGTCTGGAGGCCTGGTGAAAGCCTGGTGTCCTCCAGTGGCCCTGGTCTAAACCATGATGCTGAGCTGTGATCCTCGGGGCGCAGGAGGTGAAAGAGTCTGGAATGAGAATCCCAATCAGAGATCTAAAAGGAAGTTCTTCTACTATTATTAGGGCAGAGAGAGTGTCCCTGAACCAGAGCTGTGTACATTTATTTGTTGTGTTGTTGTCTAAATTCGCTGCTTTGAGTTCACAGCTGCTTTGAGTTCCTAACTGATCTTTGGTATTGTCTTTATGTCAAGTCCTCCATCTAAAGATTGATGCCTGAGGTGGAGGCTTCGCTGGTGACTCCACAGCAAAAAATCTACGTGCAGTGCAGCAGACACAGGAGACGGTCTGATCCATGCATCGGGAAGATCCCCTGGAGGAGGGCATGGCAACCCACTCCCGTTTTCCTGTCTGGAGAATCCCATGGACCTTGGTGGGCTGCAGCCCACAGGGTCGCAATGAGTCAGACATAGCTGAGCACGCATGCACATCCAAAACAGACGAGCCTCACTCATCACGAGTTCAGTCAAGAGTCTAGCCCACAGAACAGGGAAACCAGGAGGGGGACGCTCCATCAGAATGGCGCTCTGATCCCATGAATTCGTGTCAATATGAACCATGTCTGAGCAAATCAGTGCTATATCCATACATGTCCAGGAGTCATGCTGGCCACTTACTAACCGATACACCATTAAATTACAGGGTGTGCGCACACGTGTGCGCCAGCCTCCAGTTAGATTGTAAGGTGGTTTGTTTTGCCTGCACCATGTGGCTTGCAGGATATCAGCTCCCTGGCTAGGGGCTGAACCCACGCCCTCCCTTGGCAGTGAGAGCAGGAGTCCTAACCGCTGGACCACCTGGGGAGTCCCTATTCAAACTCTTATGCACAATTAAAGCCCTGGGTTAATTCAGACTCAAGTAGAAACAGTCTACACCTTGAGAAATATGGGAAAGACCTATGCAAGACAGGGAGTGCTCTAAGTGACTCAAATTACACTGTAAATTTAGGTTTCATTTCTGGGAGGATTTTTTTCTATAGGTCAGCTCATTCACTGGAAATATCTAGGTCCTGTGAATATTTCAGAAGGTAGCAACATGCATTTTAATATTTAAAGAGAGTAATTTTTTAATCATATTATCATCATGTTGTACTGAATGTTACACAGATGTAAGAGACATCATTTCATGTCACATCTTCAAACTCCTACTGAGAATTCTTTATGTTTAATCAAAAGCAATTAGAGATGAGTGTGTTGTCTGACATGACCTCAACCTCTGCAATCCAATGAGGGTCCTCTTCCCCCACCCTCCACTTCAGTCTGGGGCCGCAGTCCAGAAGGTCACTTGTGCTTCTGAGCTGCTCATTGTAGACTGGACAGCCCTTCCACCCTCTCCTTGGGTTCCATTAATTTGCTACAGCAGGTCATGGCACTCAGAGAAGCAATTTTGTCACTAGATTCAGTTTATTATAAAAGGATATAACTCAGGAAGAGCTCACTGCAGATGGTGACTGCAGCCGCAAAATTAAAAGACGCTTGCTTCTTGGAAGAAAAGCTATGATAAACCTAGACAGCATATTAAAAAGCAGAGACATTACTTTGCTGACAAAGTTCTGTCTAGTCAAAAGCTGTGGTTTTTCCAGTCATCATGTATCGATGTGAGAGTTGGACTAGAAAGAAAGCTGGCTGCCAAAGAATTGATGCTTTTCAACTGTGGTGTTGGAGAAGACTTGAGAGTCCCTTGGACTGCAAGGAGATTCAACCAGTCCATCCTAAAGGAGATCAGTCCTGGGTGTTCATTGGAAGGACTGATGTTGAAGCTGAAGCTCCAATACTTTGGTCACCTGATGCAAAGAGTTGACTCGTTGGAAAACACCCTGATGCTGGGAAGGATTGGGGGCAGGAGGAGAAGGGGAAGACAGAGGAAGAGATGGCTGGATGGCATCACTGACTTGATGGACATCAGTTTTAGCAAACTCTGGGAGAAGGTGAAGCACAGGGAAGCCTGGCGTGCTACAGTCCACGGGGTTGCAAAGAGTCAAACATGACTTAGCAACTGAACAGCAACAGGAAGAGCTAGGAAGCAGAGCTGCTCGGGCAAGAAGTGGGGACAGGGCGTGGGGCTTCCATGCCATCCTGTGCTTCACACTGCCAGAACCTCTGTGTGCGCACCACCCAGGAAGCTCTCAGGATCTGTCCTTTGGGGGGCCTTGTGGGGTGTCATTACACAGGAGTGATTGATTCAATCACAGGCCATTGGTATTTGATTCAGTCGCCAGCCTCTTTCCTCCTCCCCAGAAGTGGGGGGAGAGCTGAGGACCGAAGTTCACAGCCCTCTAATCGCAGGGTTGGCTCCCCTGGTGATCAGACCCCATCCTTAACAATCCAGGGCTGTTCCAAAAGTGACTTCATTGCCATAATGAAAATGGCCTTATTACCCTTATCCCTTAGGAAATTCTAAGAGTTTTAGGCACTCTGTGCTGGAACCATGATGAAGATCATCTACATATATATTCACTAATTCTCTCCTGAATCTATATGCTTGGTTGCAATTTTTCTTACACCCAGGGTAATTCACCATTAGGGAAGGATTCCCTAATCCTTCCCTAGCTATCACATCCCCTAAACTCTCCCATCAGAGCTGACCTAAAGTGCTTCTCTATTCTTGTAACAGAGAATGTCCACCCACAAAGTCGACAGTCCCCACTTGCATTTGTTTTTCTTCTCCCCACCAGTTACCGGATTTCAGTGAAAAATGAATGGCATTCGTACAGTTAACTTGGCTCAGAGAGCCAACAAGATACCATGTGGTGGGGTGCTTTTGCAAGAAAGGAACTAGTATTGACCTGGAACTTTCTATCGGACACCAGTTCCAGACCACTACATCATACACTTCCTGATTTAATTTTGAAACCAGATTAGAGGATTCCTCATTTTATGGAGGAGAAAACCAAGGCACCACATCACGGCTTCACAATTAGTGGGGAATAAGTTATCCTCCCAAACCATGTCTTTCTATCATCAAAGCTGGTGCTCCTCCTCCCTCTCTGAAAGACTGAATGTCTGTGGAAGAAATAGTAAGTGTCTCAGAGTGGTCCTTGCATGATGGAGAAAAGAGATACTCCACAAAGACATCACTTTTACGTGGAATCTAAAAAGGGACATGAATGAACACATCTGTGTGTCTACAAAACAGAAGCAGACACATAGAAAAAACAGACTTGCGGTTGTCAAGAGGAAGGGGCGTGGGGAAGGGAGCAGTGGGGGTTCGGGTTAGCAGATGTAAACCGCTCCACATGGAATGGAGAAGCGACAAGGTCCTACCTACAGCACGGGCAGCCATAGTCAATATCCTGTGATAAATCATAACGGAAAAGAGTGAAAGAATACATACATAGGTCAAACTGAATCAGTGTGCTGTGAAGCAGAAATCGACAGCGTTGTGATCAACTAGACTTCAATAATCTTTGAAAAAAATATGGAGTGCTATGAAAGGATGGGAGAAAGGAAAGTAAGTGTAAAGTGGATGCCAGGGACACAGCTCCTCAATCTTAGAGTGACTTGCCTCATGGTGGTGGTGCGTCAATGATGGGGAAGACCTGAGTCAAGGCAGGGCAAGGGCTGGAAACGGAAGACAGTGGTGGAGGGGGAAGGCAAACGCAGATGAGAAGGAAACAGGAAGGCAAAGACAGGAGAGACAGCAATGAGGGACTTCCCTGTGGGCCAGCGGCTAAGGGCCTGCCTTCCAGTGTGGGGGCCGCAGGTTCAATCCCTGGTTAGAGAACTAAGAACTAAGACCCCACGTGCGCTGGAACAGCGAAGCCCAAGCACAGAAACGAGACAGCCACCTGTTGCGATGAAGACACAGTGAAGCCAAAATTAGAAAATGAAGAGGGAAAGAAGTGCCAGTGATGGGCATCAAGGCAAGAGCCCTGTGGAGCCACTGGTGGCGCCGGTTACTGCGTCCCGCGGGGAGCGCAAGAATTCCGTCCGATTATCAGTTGGGTCCTACTGGGACGGGAGCCCTTTCTGAACAGTACACCTAGCCTCGACGTTCTCGTTGTCTGATAAATTAAAAAAGGGTTTCATCTAGGGCAACTTAATTCACAGAGTAAAACGTTCAGTAAATGGTAGCTTGAGTGTATGTTTGTCTGCCAACTTAAAAGTAACTGTTCACCTTAGACACCCCAATCCTTCCGCAACGAAGTAAAGCCCTTTTTAACCAGATGTGTTTAAGCAAAATGCTTTGGTCTACCTGCCCACTCCCTCTGTTTGTCACCGTGTGTGTGTGTGTGTGTGTGTGTGTGTGTGTGTGTGTGTGCAATGACACACGCATTCCAGTCTTCTGCATTTTGTGCTAAACAGCTTGTTTCATCTCAGTGGGACACTTGGCCTTCTCTGCTTAGAGGCATCCATTGCAAAATGCGGTCCATCTTAGTCTCCAGTTAGTGGTGCTCTTCAACTATGGTGTTTCCATAGCTTGAGCTTTTCAGGTTTGCTTGTCTAGGTACTACTGCATAGATCTGTGCATTTGTGAGAACCTGAAAATATAATACAGTCTTCCAAACAGATACTTAGAATTACTTTTTCACATTCTACTATTTAAACAGGATTTTATACACAGCCACAAATTTTAATAAGAAAAAGAACAACTTCTGGGTTAATGCTTTCCCTATAAATATCTCACTACAAAACTAGAGAGAGAGAGAAATTAGAAAGGAAGGAGGCGGGTTAAGGAAGGGGTAAAAAACAATTTCCTGTTTTATATCATTCAACGATTCTTATACCTGCAGCAGCTATAATTAAAGCAGGTTGTATTAATTTACTTGAATTTGCTGTTTAATCAATACACAATTTATTTATAAGCAACACAAGCTCACATAAAATTTTCTTGAATATAGTTATGTCAGAATGAATGTAATTTTCAACTTCCTTTGGAAAAATTATCTATTTAATAAATAGATTTTCATTCTATAGGAAGGAAACAATAAAAAACTTTTTAAAGCATAGAGAATTGGCCATTTTGGATGGTTTACAGAAAAACTAAACTATGATTAAGGAAGAAGAGATAGGCTGACAGAGGAAACTTTGCTGGGCATTCAGGTTGATGATACTGCCACAAATCATGTATTTACCTATATATACTCTGATATCCAAAAATATATTTGATCAGTATATAACATGATCCTACACTGTCTTCACCTTCATTTAATTTAAAGAAGTCTCTTCATGATATCGCTAGGGTATTTTGTAAATTCACTCATTCAACAAAGAACTATTCAGTAGACATTGCATGTGAGGATCTGTGCTCTCCTCTAGGTGATAAGAAGAATCATTTCCAGGAATCTACCCACAGAGGCCAGAAGGACAGAAATATAACCCAGTTTATAGTTTTCGGTGCCACAGGGAACTCTAGTTGGTTCTGTGGGAACCTAAATGGGAAGGAAATCCAAACAAGTGGGCATATATATATACATATACATATATACATGTAAATATATATGATCGACTCACTCCGCTGTGCAGTACCACGGACACAGCAGTGTAAAGCAGCCCTCAGATCAGCTCAGCTCAGGCGCTCAGTCGTGTCCGACTCTCTGCGACCCCATGGACTGCAGCACGCCAGGCCTCCCTGTCCATCACCAACTCCGGGAGCTTGCCCAGACTCATGTCCATTGAGTCAGTGATGCCATCCAGCGATCTATACTCCAGTAACTATAGTCCAATTTTAAAAATAAATTGAATTAAATTAATTTAAAATTAATTGAATTTAATTAATTTAAAATTTTTTAAAAGTGTTCAGGGCCAGTGCTGGTTTTTAGTAAAGCGCCGGTGAAAGCTTAGACAAGGCAGAAGGCTGATACTTTCAGGAAAGCAGGAAAATGCAACTTGAAATGACTCAGGTTTTTTCTCCACCAGAGGCATACAGAAATTATTCTTGTGTTCATTCTTTCTGAATTGCAAGTTCTGTCTAATTTTTTTGTGGCTGGAACTACTTGGAATTGACTCACTTTTTCTGCCGGCATAGCCAAGGCACTGTGGCCCGGGCTGGTGAAGGTGAGTCTGCACCACGGCCAAGGTCAAGGACATGGCCAAGACCCCACTCCGGGTAGGAGAGCCGGCACGGACAGCCTCACTTTCTGCCACCAAACAACAGCACGGTCAGAGGAAGGTTCTGGGGGAGGATGACAAAAAGTCAGTCCAGCCCCACAAGCATGTCCTCCTAAGGGCCCAGTGAATGTTTCTCCCTCTGAGCTGCCAGCTCCTTTCGAAGCTGATTCCCAAGGGCTTTTCCCTTTGTGTCCATTGTGTGTGGGATAAATCAAATCTTGATTTACTGTTGGTCATTTAAAAAAAAAGAAAAGTAAAACAAAAAATCCCTCTTTCTGAAGTCGTCCTCCAAATGCCTACAGGACCACCCCTCACCCTCCAGGAAAAAATGAACCAGACGCTTTCCTTCCAAGCCAGGAGGCTGACAGAGCCCGCAGTCGTGCCCCCGGCCGCGTGGGTCTCGGGGCCTGCAGAGAGCTGTGCAGACTGGCACCCCGCGTGCATTTCACTGCTCTGCGACACTGTTTCCTGGCTCGCGCGCGTTCTTCGCCGAGGGCCAGGAGCACTGAGGCTGCTAGTGGGGCAGGCCCAGCTGTCGGCCTGGTCCCCGGCGCGGCCAGCCCAGGGGCAGGGCGAGTCCTCACCGGTGAGGCGATGAGTCGGTAATGCAGGGCGACGAAGTCGCCAATATTTCAGCAGCTGGGCCTCTTCTCCATCCACAGGCACAGGCCTGCAGGGCACGCGGGTTTTCTCCTAGATGGGCAGTTTGGGTCGGGATCGGGGGCAATGACTGGAGCATTCCTGAGACTAAGAAAACTCCTTTTTTAAAAAGCTTTTCTTCCTTTTTAAATTGAAGTCCAGTTGCCTGAAGTGTGCGATAGTTTCTGCTGCACAGAATGACAGTCGGCTATGCGCATGCGTCCACCTCCTCCCCGTGGTCAGCTATGCGCGCGCGTCCACCCCCTCCCCGTGGTCAGCTATGCGCGCGCGTCCACCTCCTCCCCGTGGTCAGCTATGCGC
>ML663555.1:3406123-3709325 GCA_007570785.1 Antilocapra americana
TCCACCCCCTCCCCGCGGTCAGCTGTGCGCGCGCGTCCACCCCCTCCCCTGGCCCCTCCGTCCGCACCCACCCTCGCGCCCCCCGGGGCACCGAGCTGAGCTCCTCGGTGGCTCCGCGCTGGCTCTCTCTCACACCCAGCGTGTGTAAGTCGGTCCGATCCCCGGTCCCCCACCCTCCTTCCCCCACCCCACCACCTGTCCAGTGCCCGCGTCTGCCTCTCCATTCCTGCCCCGCACACCAGGGCTCGGCCTGCCATTCCCCCGCATCCCACACAGATGCGTTAGCGTGTGACATTTGTTTTTCTCCTTGTGAAGCACTTCACGCTGTATGACAGACTGTAGGTCCACGAAGCACTACTGAAAACGAAGCTTTATCGTCACATTTTAAAAATTAACAGTTTTAAACGTTTTTAACTGCAAACTATTTGCAAAAGACAACCTTGCTGCTCTAGCAATATGAACACTTCAAAGTGAATGATCCAGAATGAATCGGAATGGATACCGACAAGCAGAAAAAGAAAGAAACGCATTGGCTGTGTGTAAGAAGCTGGCGTGGACAGGATGATCGTCGCTCGGCTCCTGAGTGAATTTTCATCCCTCCTTTACATCAGCAATTTTCACTAAGCGTTTGGTAGTGAATTAAACTTCCACATGGGAATACGTCATCATAGTGGATATTGCTTATAATATTTATAATTATTTTCCTATTCTTTAACAGGTACAACTTTATTAAACTGGGAGATTTGGACTTACATATGGGTGTATATATATATATATTGTTGTTGTTGGGCTTAGTCACTCAGTGTCCATCTCTTGCAACCCCATAGACTGTAGCTCGCCAGGCTTCTCTGTCCATGGAATTCTCCAGGCAAGAATACTGGAGTGGGCCGCCATTTCCTTCTCCAGGAACCGAAAGTGGGTCTCCTGCATTGCAGGCAGACTCTTTACCAACTGAGCTACAAAGGAAGCCCCCACTGTGTAGCTCAGGGAACTCTACTCAGAGCTATGTGGTCACCTAAGTAGGAAGGAACCCCAAACTGGGGGAATATGTGTCTACATGTAGCTGGCTCTCTCTGCTGTACAGTGGAAACTACCACAGTACTGCAAAGCAGCTATACTCTTACAAAAACTAATAAAAACAAAACCACATACAATAACTTTAATGTAACCCTATAGGAAAAGTTCACTGATGTGTTTTCAAATCTCACATTGCAACAAACCTTTAAGAAAGAACTATTTGTTGAGTTTTGGTACTGCATCAAAGAAGAATAGCCACAGTTATTTGAAAAGGCTATTAAATACTCTCTTTTCTGCTCAACTGCAGACCAAAAAAAAGGATAACTTAATGGGTTACAAAGCTTTGTATACAGGACTGCATGACCTTGCTCAGCCTGCAAGTCTGAGTCTCCTGCCTGCAGTTTGAGCCGCCCTGTCTCCCTGGAGAAGGAAATGGTAACCTGTCCAGTATTCTTGCCTGGACATCCTGTGGGCAGAGGAGCCTGGCGGGCTACACTGCGCAGGGTCACAGAGTCACACGTGACGCGGCTCCCCCTGTCCAGCGCCCTTGATTCTTCCTTCTTAGTTTCATCCCATTTCAAACCCCACTAAGCAGAGAGAATGCAGGCACAGAGCGCCACAGGACTGGGGGCGCCAGGCTTCGCTCACCGGTCCCGCAGGCCACACAACACGGGGCTGCTCAGCATGGACCAGCACGCCCAGCTGCCTCTAGGACCCTCACGTGCAGAGAAACAAGAATGCTGTGTGCAAATAGGCCACGTTCGTGCCTTGACCAGAAATGATTCCAGATTCAAAGTGTCTTCAAAACTCCAGTTTTCTGTGGGAAGGGAAGGGAGCACAGGCAGGAATCATTTGCCAAGTAGAGGTTTACTGAGTTCCTTGAAGCCGAGGAAAGGAATTTGCTTCTCCTCTCCAGTGAATATCTTCCTTTCTGTGTTTTAGCGCCGGTAGCATTCAGAGAGTATACAGTGTCCGAAGTGTATGGAATAAGATGACGCCCGTCCCCAGACCCGTCTGTTTTAATTCACTCTGTGGGGGGCAGGGGAGGAGACTTAATTCAAGGTTGCAGTTCTCATCATGAAGCTGATGAGTCACTGCGGGTTCAATTTGTGGATTCGTCTCATGCTTGTGTGTGTGTGTGTGTGTGTGTTAGTCACTCAGTCGTGTCTGACTCTATAACCCCATGGACTGTAGCCCACCAGGCTCCTCTGTCAGTGGGATTCTCCAGGCAAGAATACTGGAGTGGGTTGCCATTCCCTTCTCCAGCGGATTTTCCCACCCCGGGATCAAACCCAAGTCTCCTACACTGCAGGTGAATTCTTTACCATCTGAGCCACCTGGGAAGCCCATCTCATGCCCTAATACTCAGGAAAGAAAAGTGACCTAGGTCTCTGGTTATGTATCAGTTCAGCTTCTCAGTCGTGTCTGACTCCTTGAGACCCCATGGACTGCAACACGCCAGGCTTCCCAGCCGCTTACCAACTCACGGAGCTTGCTCAAACTCAAGTGCATCGAGTTGGTGATGCCATCAAACCATCTCATCCTCTGTCATCCCCTTCTCCTCCCACCTTCAATCCTTCCCAGCATCAGGCTCTTTTCCAGTGAGTCAGCTCTTTGCATCAGGTGGCCAGAGGATTGGAGTTTCAGCTTCAACATCAGTCCTTCCAAAGAACACCCAGGACTGATCTCCTTTAGGATGGACTGGTTGGAGCTCCTTGCAGTCCAAGGAACTCTCAAGAGTCTTCTCCAACACTGCAGTTCAAAAGCACCAATTCTTTTGCGCTCAGCTTTCTTTGGAGTCCAACTCTTACATCCATACATGACCACTGGAAAAACCATAGCCTTGACTAGATGGACCTTTGTTGGTAAAGTGATGTCTCTGCTTTTTAATATGCTGTCTAGGTTGGTCATAGCTTTCCTTCTAAGGAGCAAGCGTCTTTTAATTTCATGGCTGCAGTCACCATCTGCAGTGATTTTGGATCAATGATTGTGTTTGGTTATTTATGGGAGATTCTTTTCAAGCTGAACCTTAATCACTGATGACTCACTAGAAATTGTGATAAAATGTCAATAGCCAGTCAACTGTGAATAATTATCCTCAAACTGGAGAACCCCACTCTGAATCAGACAAGCGGTTTTGAGGATGTTGTGTTTATAGCCAAGGAAAACCCAGATTTAAAATTTCTCCACAGCTGTGCCGACATTCCGTTTCTAAGCACTAGATGGCGCTATGAACTCACTCAACTTGGAACCAACCTCCCTCTTAATTTCAAAGAGAAAAAAAGATGAGAATTTTCCTTAACTGATTTGATGGTCTGACACATATTCTTGAGGAAATGAATTTATATGATGTAACAGTTAGTTCATTAAGGTACAGTGGGGAAAAAAAGCATCCTCTTTGGGCAAGGAAAATGACTGTTTTTTTACAAACATAGACCAGTCAAATCCACAAAGTCTAGTTGGAGGGGGGAAAACATAGCCAGACGTGCCTTTTTGGCTAACTTGACTGCTTTCTGACTGACTTAAATACCCTCTCCACTGCTTGACAGTCAAAACAGCCGAGCCAGTTGGTGTGTCAGGACAGGCCCAGGTTTAGGGGAGTCTGAGCATCTGGGTCTGCCTCCTTTGCGTCTGCAGGTTAGCTCAGCTCGGAGGACTAAGGCTCCTGCTAATGAGACAGAGGTCACCTGTCTGGGAGTCTGGGGGCGTTCCTTGGCCAAGAACCGTGTCCCCCACTCTGACCAGCCGTCTCACCAGTGCCTGAGCTTCACAGATGACCGCTTGCTGAAATCGAGATGATCAGAATAAAAACATCATTACAAGCAGGGGAAAACAACTCAAAATGTATCCCCTAAGAACCACAGATCTGTGATGCCATTTTTCTCCAGAAAGGACTCAGAGAGAGCTTCCCAAATCAACTCCATCATCTCGCTAGGTGGCCGTCCTCGTCTGTGTGCTCAGTCACTCAGCCGTGTCCGTGTGACCCCATGGGAGGCAGCCCGCCGGGCTCCTCTGTCCGTGGGACTTTTCAGGCCAGAATACTGGAATAGCCATTTCCTTCTCCTGGGGATCTTCCCATCCCAGGGATCAAACTCACGTCTCCTGTGTCTCCCACATTGGCAGGTGGATTCTCTACCTCTGAGCCACCGGGGAGGCCCGTTCCATGTCTAGTCTTTCAGCTGTGTTGTTAAGAACCTCCTCTCTGCCAGGCAGGAACCAGATGCCCCAGGAGGGAGAAGAGAGAAAGAAACGGCCAGTCACAGTGGCCTCGCGAGCTCACTAGGGAGACAAACGGGCAAACAAACGTCGGATGATGTGACAAACACCAGTGAAGACACACAAACTTCCAAGAAAGCAGGAGCAGCTCTTCATGTCTAGGCAGTCGTGTGATTACATCGTAGTCACTGAGCTGAGGGACTACCCTAGCGCACCAGTGGCTAAGACTCCGTGCTCCCTCAGCAGGGGGCCTAGGGTTCGATTCCTGGTTGGGGAACTAAGTCTCACATGCCACAGTTAAGAGTTTGAATGCTACAGCTAAAGACTCAGCTTGCTACAGGTAAGATCTGGTGCGGCCAAATAATAGACATTACATAAAGAAGATTACTGGTAAAAAGGCTGCCCTGCATTCCGCTATGGAATGCACACAAGGACCTTCAGGTGAGGAAGCAGGGGTGTGAGGGGGAGAGAGGCGTGAGTACACACAGGGGTTCCTCGTGACTACAAGTTTGTGGGATGTCATTGTAGGAGTTGAGCTGTAAGATGGGGCTGGAATTAAACCAGATGAATTTGCACAATCTAAAAAGTCTGTGATGCCCAAAGCACAAGATAAATATCCACGAGTCCTCATTCATATGAAGAAACAATTGAATAAATAGGTAAGTGGGAGAGGTTAGAGAGATCTCCTGTCCAAGTGCTTTATGCAGAAACTCCCCACCTTAAGGAGGCAGAGCTAAACCACCCACCTCACACTGAGGTCTGAGCAAGGCCCCTTCCAGCAGCACAAAGCAGGGAAGAAGAGGAACCTCACTGCAGAGAAGCCTGCAGACGCACCCCAGCCAGGTGACCAGGGTCAACAGTCTAGGCCATGTGGATGCCATTTTATCACTTGGGCCTTCCTCCCCAGAACCCGTAACTCTATTCTCATCATGCTGTCAGACAAATCCCAAGTGAAGAGCATCATACAAAAGATCTGACCAACCAGGATGCATCAAAATTGTCACGGTCATCAGAAACAAGGACACTGTCCCAGCCAGGAAGACCCGAAGGAGACACAACAGCTAAGAGTGATGTGACGTCCTAGGTGGGAGCTGGCACACAGGAAGGACAGGAGAGCGAAGTCAAGGAAACGTGAATCGAGAGTGGACCTCACCGAATAGGGCAGCGGTGCGTCGCTGACTGTGATAAATGATGTTTATAATAGGAGGTGGCTCAGTCGATAAAGTGGAGGGCGAAATGGCAACCCACTCCAGTGTTCCTGCCTGGAGAATCCCACGGATGGGGAGCCTGGTGGGCTGCCATCCATGGGGTCGCACAGAGTCGGACACGACTGAAGCGACTCAGCAGCGGCGGCGGTAGTCAGTAAAGAATCCGCGTGCAGTGCAGTAGACCTGGATTCGATCCCTGGGTGGGGACGATCCCCTGGGGGAGGGCATGGCAACCCACTCCAGTATTCTAGCCTGGAGAATCCCATGAACAGAGGGGCCTGGTGGGCTACGGTTCATGGGGTCACAAAGAGTCGGACACGACTGAACGACTAAGCGCGACACACAATGATAAGAGATATGGGGTGTGGGATGTTTAACAACTTCGTGTGCCATTTCTGCAATTTTTCTGTAAATATAGAACTACTCTAAAAAGAGAAGTTTAAAAATCGGAGTCACACATTGTCATTTTGAATAAAACAAATGCCTTATCTTTTCAAAAGCTATTTGTAAACATAGTAACATTTTCTCCCTCTACCTACCCTCTAAAATGAGTTAATAAAAACATGGACCAAAGGAAGGAAAGAAGAAGAGAAGGGTGGGAGGGAAGGAGAGAATGGAGGGGAGAAAATGGACTGGACTCTGGCTTCAAAAATACCTATGTATGTAAACCGACTATACTTAATTAAAAAATAAAAACCGCCTACACGGTGTGAGGGTATCTGCTGTACCCACATAGCACAGTAAAGTGGTGATTAAATAACTGATGGGAAAGAGCCATTGTCCATCCACGATCATCGGACACAGGTGAGAACTAGAGACTCGTGGCCTTGCTCACAGATGTGAACTGTGTCCCTCCTGTCTGCCTTGGCAGGGTGGTTCACAGTACACCAGTGCAATTCACAGGAGGTATTTACATTCTCCAAAATCTTCATAAACCATGAACAGCGGAAGATACCACCCTAAGGCCTTACTACACCCACAGAGAGGGCTCCTTTAGGGACCTGAGGGCAGGTAGAATTGAGCAGGTAACCAGAGGGATTCCTTCTTCTTCAGGAGCTGACATGGCCCATTACTAAGAATAGTCACCATGAACAGGATGCTTACTCCACCCAAGGGAGGAAGTGAAGGCTCAGGACCCCTGCAGCCAGACAGAAGACAGGCAGCCTCAAGCCTATGTTGCTGGACATAGTCTCTGTACATCACGGTCCAGGTCAATGGTGTCCCCGGGAGATACCTAGCCGGGTGGACCTGCAGAGAACCCAGGTCTTCTGAGCTCTGTTCTGCACCCTTGTTCCTCACGAGGGACGACTGAATCGGGACTCTTCACCTAGAGGCAGTTTTATTATTGCAGAAAACAACTGTTTTGCTTTAGATTCTTTTTGCTCACTCTGCAGCTTACATTGGCAATGAGAAACACCACAAGCCCAGCAATCCAGGGGCAGAAATGTGACGTGTGCCTTGGTCAGCAGTTGAGGAAAAGAGCATTTATTTCCGATACCTAACAGGCAATACTCAGTACAAGTTCATTAACCCTGAGAAAAACAAGTTCAACTAACTTTTCTTGTGGCTTTTGGTACATTCGTGATGTTAAATTTGTCTACCTACGTGATAGTTATTCATTCATTTGCTTATATACTGGGAAGTTTCATCTAAGATGGTTTAATAGAAATGTTTGATCATATTTTAAATCCCTGGCTTTGAATTATTTTGACCCTGAGTGATAGCACAAAACATCTTGTATAGTGATCCATTCTCTCACACAGGCTCACACATTCATTTAACTGAGGCAGAAATTTCACAAAACGATATATAAGCTTCCTTTGTGCAATCACTCATCTGTTATTTCCCATGTAATCCTCATTCGTTCATTAAATTCTGAGATTCACTAATTTCACATCACAGTGTACAGTTTAAAGAATATTAATTTGAATATTAATTCACAGAATACATGTATATGGAAACCATCAACAAAATGAAAAGGCAACCTACAGAATGGGGGAAAATATTGGCAAATCATATATCTGATAAATCTCTGTGTGTTCCAGACCCAAACTAAGGAGGAGGGTGTCCATGCCCATCTGACGGGTGTCAACAGGAGACTGTCTACACAAAAGAACTTGGTTAGATGACTAAGTGTTAAGAGTAAAGGGGATGATGCTGGGGGAGTTAGAAATGGGGAAAAGGAAAATAAAGGGACACACATGTGGTGTCAAACTGGAACTGGAAACACTGCTGTGAATTCGTGGGCTTTGGGACATGCAGCTAGAGAGACGCCTTTGTACAGATGTCTGTATATATACCTGCATAGATGTATCCCCTCGCTTTGCCCACCAAGATGACGGGGGAAGCACTGGTGTCCCTACAGCAGCGAGCACGGCTGACACCCAGATCTCGGTTTCTCAACGCCACACTCCTCCCAGACTCTCCGCAGAAATGGCTTACCCCAAGGTTGGGGCAACAAAGTCACAGATGAGTATGCACCTCTGGTTTGGCCAGAAAGTAAGCAAATTACTCAAAGAATGATGGAGATGATGCTCTAAGAACACAGGAATCCACTCCAAGAGAATCTCACTGGGGAAAAAAATCAGAGACAATCTGATCATAAGGACATGTTTATTTCAGTTTAGTTGCTCAGTCATGTCTGACTCTTTGCAACCCCATGGACTGCAGCACCCCGGGCTTCCCTGTCCATCACCAATTCCTAAAGCTTGCTCAAATTCATGTTCATCGAGTCAGTGGTGCCATCCAATCATCTCATCCTCTGTCGTCCCCTTCTCCTCCCACCTTTCCCAGCATCAGGGTCTTTTCCAATGAGTCAGCTCTTCACATCAGGTGGCCAAAGGACTGGAGTTTCAGCTTCAACATCAGTCCTTCCAATGAACACCCAGGACTGATTTCTTTTAGGGTTGACTGGTTGGATCTCCTTACAGTCCAAGGGACTCTCAAGAGTCTTCACCACAGTTCAAAGCATCAGTTCTTCAGCACTCAGCTTTCTTTGTGGTCCAACTCTAACATCCATACATGACCACTGGAAAAACCAGAGCTTTGACTAGACGGACCTTTGTTGGCAAAGTAATGTCTCTGCTTTTTTGGTCATAGCTTTTCTTCCAAGGAGCAAATGTCTTTTAATTTCATGGCCGCCGTCACCATCTGCAGTGATTTTTGGAACCCAAGAGAATAAAATCTTTCACTGTTTCCATTGTTTCCCCATTTATTTGCCATGAAGTGATGGGACTGGATACCATGGTCTTAGTTTTTTGAACATTGAGTTTTAAGCCAGCTTTCTCACTCTCCTCTTGCACTTTCATCAAGAGGCTCTTCAGTTCCTCTTCACTTTTTCCTATAATGATGGTGTCATCTACATATCTGAGGTTATTGATGGTAATAGATAATTAGACCAATTGCACAAAATAGGAATTCATGAACTCACACTGATACTGATTAATTAATATCAATATTGAGTTGATTAATTCATATCAATATTGAAAGATTGATTGATAAAGAAAAAGATGTTTAGAGTCTCAAAGTCAAAGTTATGGTTTTTCCAGTAGTTATATACGGATGTGAGAGTTGGACTATAAAGAAAGCTGAGCTCCAAAGAATTGATGCTTTTGAACTGTGGTATTGGAGAAGACTCTTGAGAGTCCTTTAGGCTGCAAGGAGATCCAACCTGTCCATCCTAAAGGAGATCAGTCCTGAATATTCATTGGTAGGACTGATGCTGAAGTTGAAGCTCCAATCCTTTGGCCACCTGAGGTGAAGAAATGCTTCATTAGAAAAGACACTGATGCTGGGAAAGATTGAAGACAGGAGGGGAAGGGGAGGACAGAGGATGAGATGGTTGGATGGCATCACTGACTCGATGGACATGAGTTTGAGTAAACTCCGGGAGTTGGTGATGGACAGGGAGGTCTGGCCTGCTGCAGTCGCAAAGAGTCGGACACGACTGAGCGACTGAACTGAAAGTATTGCCCTGTGAATGCTTTCTTAGTTACAAAGAGGAGATTAAGCTTTACTGGGAAGAAGCCTGAAAGACTCACTCTAATCAAGTGATCAAAGTTAACATCACCATTAATGAAAGCAGCTAAAGCTGTGAGTCCCCAGATGGAATGCAATGAGAACTCAACATCATTTCTGCTCCATTTCTGCCAAAGATGCAGAATTGAATATAATTACTAGAAAGACCCAATATTTTTACTTCTTTGCTCAACCCCTTCTGTACAAAACTAATTTCCTAGCCAAACCAAGCCACCTGCTTAGTCCCAGTCTGGTCTCACAGAATCCTTGTTTCTTCCAAGTAAAGATGGATTCCCTCTCCAGTATCTCATCTTATTACTAAATTAGGGAAAAGTTTTTTTGGCTGCATCACGCAGCTTACAGGATCTTAGTTCCCCAAACAGGGACTGATGTGGGCCCCAGTGGTGAAAACACCAAGTCCTAACCACTGGACCCCTGGGGGACTCTCAGCTTAGGACATTTTTGTTTTTAGTTCTGTAAAATCTTTCTATTAACAGACAGACAAATGCTCATGGTAGAAACTTTGCAAAATTTGGAAAGCACCATCCAGGATGAATTGCTGCATTTTAGTGTATAATAAATGCTTCCTTTTTTTAATATTATTCTTGATATGTGGAGACGTTATGAATGGGATAATATCCACATTTCACACTATTAAGTAATATCTTATACCTTTTCCCCTTAGTAATACTTACTAAATTCACTAATGCTAATAAATATTCTTTTATGATATTATTTTGATGACCGCCTATGTATTATTCCCCCTCTTAGCTGTATGTAATTGTGCTTGCTTAGTGGCTCAGTCATGTCTGACTCCCTGTGACCCCATGGACTGCAGCCCACCAGACTCCTCTGTCCATGGGATTCTCCAGGCAAGAGTACTGGAGTGGGTTGCCATGCCCTCCTACAAGGGATCTTCCCGACCTAGGGATTGAACCCAGGTCTCTCGCATCACGAGTGGATTCTTTATCATCTGAGCCACCAGGAAGACTATCATGTCTTATTTTATCAAATACTTAATAAAAATAATCACTGTAAAAGAGATTCTACCTATGTCTACTGACACAAACATTTTTAACTGAGTCACTTTTCACTCTTAAGCCAAAGCCTTATATTTGAGGATTATTTATTTAAGAAGATTTTTGATACTAATCCATTCATCCATTCCTTTTTTGAAGTGCTCATAGAGCACCCATTACACATGAGCAAGCAATTCTTAATTTTGTATAATGATTTTTAATAAATGTGTAAAATGCTTTTGAATCTGTCATAATCCCTTGATAGTAAGAAGCCAAATAGGCAAAGTAGCACCAATGATGAAAAACTAAATAGCAGTACAAAATTTAAATAGTCACTATGGCAATTATGAAAGCTATGTGCACAAAAAAAGATGATTATTGCAAGGGTGATGCATAACCAAAATATTCTAAAACTTCAAGGTGGAGTCAGAACGACAGTTTCCAGAGAACAAAGCCAACGTCATCCACCAACATTTACAAAATCTTTCCCCTGACCCATGCAAGTTATTTCCTCTCCTCACTTTTCCTTTGCTGCTCCTCTGCACTGCCATTTCCGAATAAGAATGCAGCAGTTCGAATACCCCTGACATCTACCACATGCTGGGAAACATAAATGTCTACACACTCTTTTCACTCGGCTAATGACACAACTGCCTCCTCCATCTTGGATGAGTCAACAGTTTCCAGGCTCAGGTGGTTGAAGTGCCTGC
Organism: Antilocapra americana; assembly: GCA_007570785.1. Lineage (NCBI taxonomy): Eukaryota > Metazoa > Chordata > Mammalia > Artiodactyla > Antilocapridae > Antilocapra > Antilocapra americana. Next base: position 3,417,311 of record ML663555.1, read on the forward strand.
ATGTGTCCCTACTCTGATGGGTACTCAGGTGGGACCTCTGAATTCAGAGCCACCTGCTGGCCATGACCTCAGCATCCTCTCAACTCTGCTGGCCCAGGCACAGATGCTTCCCAGCGCAGGGGGCTGAGCGGAGTCCTAGGTCCATGTGGCTGGCCACCAGGGTTGATGCCTAGTCCAAACCCACTCCTTCTCAACTTGAATCCAATCTTGATGTTCATAATCATAGCTATAAATGAATCAATTCCATGGCTAGGTTAATTTTGTACCATAAAAATTATAATGACATATTATAATAACATATCACATCATATTATATATAATAACTTATATCATATTATATCACATATATATCATATTGTGATTTGAGAAAGGAAAAGTCATAAATAATTCTTAGAGTGATCATCACATGAGGATAAAATTATATCAGTTTTAAAATAGCATCATTGCAATTGCTTAAGGACTAAACTATTATTATTTGGCCTCCTTTGACTATTTTCCTTTGCTTCTGCGTGTTCTCACTTCTCTAATTAAACTCATTTTTTTGGCTAAAGTTTTTTCACAGACAGAAGGCACACAGAGGACATGGGGGAAGGATCCCAGGGCCCTGCTCCATCTCCACGCCACACAATGAGGCATTTAGTTCAGCCACATTCTCCATGTGATACGGTGATGGGGAATTTTCCTACAGAAAATTCTGTAGGAAAACAAACAGGCTTTTGAATATCCATTTCTTTATCTACTTAGCTGACATAATCTCTGTTGTTCCCATTCAGCAGGACACACATGACATTGAATTCTGACTAAATATGTTATCAGCTAATAAGATAATAATAATGTGCCTTATTTCTAAAGTCTCTAGTGGTTTCTCCCCAGAGATTTTTGTTTTTGTGGTATTTGAAAACTCACCACAGACCATGCCCATGTTGGAAGAAGAGCTTCTATTCCCTGGAGTGTAATTGTTGGTTTCAGTGGAGAGAAAGTGGGAGAGGATGGAAAAGCTGCTTCATCTCAATACACCGGGATGACAGAATTTCCCCAGAACAGTAGCAGGAAGAGAGCAAATGCAGACCCCAAGTCATTACAATAAATATGGAATGCCCAACTTTTTGTTGTTGTTCTGAAACTGTCAAGTATTAAATGATGCTTCAGATAAATGTGTCATGGATAAATATTGAAAACTTTATATACCAGTTGTTATATATATATAGCCACATCATCCAGCTTTTAGAATCTTAGTTCCCCTACCAGGGATTGAACCGGGGCCGTTGACAGTGAAAGCGCTGAGAGAATTCCCAATGGAATATTTTCAATAATTGGATATGACTTATCTTTAACTTCATTTGATTTTTCTTTGGTTAATTCAATTAATTTCATACCTATTCTTTTAATTCCCTTTACAATTTCTCTGAGCAATCAATCCTAAAATGTTTCAAACTATTACTTTTGAATAAAAAGTGTTAGAATCCAATATACAAAGCTTAGCTCTCTTAGAAATGGTTCAGAGAGACAACAACCTGACCCACCAACACCCTTTTGACTGTATTTTACATGGTTTGTTGTCAGCAGGAAGCCCCTCAGGGAAATTCAAAATGTCAAATCTTTCTCATCTGTTCTCAGAATAATTTATATGTGCCATAACATCCTATAAAGTGAAGGCCCCTCTTCATTTTCTCTAGCTCTGTTTCTTTACTAAGCCTACCAACTCACAAACATCATGTCTTAAACATTGATTTGGCTACATTATTTCAACTTCCAGAGATAAGACCTCAATTCCAAATTATATTTCTCGAATACAGATGTAACTTCTAATCATTTGCTGGTCCAGTTAGGGGATAAGATGAAACCAGTTGCCTTTTCTTCTCTTCTTGACACCTGCAGGAATGCCACAATGTCACAAATCTGCCCAAGGGTTCAGAGCGTCCTCCACACCTTGCTGCTGCTGTCCAGTCATTAAGTCGTGTCCTACTCTTTACGACCCCATGGACTGCAGCACGCCAGGACTGCCCTGTCTCCCAGAGTTTGCTCGGATTCCTGTCCATTGAGTCAGTGATGTTACCTAACCATGTCATCCTCTGCTGTTCCCTTCACCTTTTACTTCAGTCTTTCCCAGCATCAGAGCCTTTTCCTATGAGCTGGCTCTTTGCATCAGGTGGCCAAAGTACTGGAGCTTCAGTGTCAGCCTCAGTCCTTCTTATGACTATTCAAGGTTGATTTTCTTTAGGACTGACTCGTTCGATCTCCTTGCAGTCCAAGGGACTCTCAAGACTCTTCAGCTGCATAGAGGAGCCTAAAGAAAAAAGTCTGAATATGGGAACAGTAAAGCAGACTGTGATACTGATCCTTGTGTTTGGGAGACCAAGTGCATTTTGCCAGAAGTTTCCATAACACAAGTAGAGCCTTTGAAAAAAAGATTGTTAACTGCTCATGGGAAAAGATAATGATCTGCTTTGTCATTAAAAGAGGTATATCACATTGACTCGATTTTTTTGGTATATGAAAATCTTACTTTATTTAAAAGATTTTTTAAACCTTTTCATTTTGTATTGGAGTATAGCTGATTAACAGCATTGTGAGAGTTTCCAGTGAAGAGCAAAGGGACTCAGTCACACCTTCACATGTGTCCATTCTCCTCCAGACCCCACTCCCATCCGGGCTGCCAGACGGCAATGAGCAGAGGTGCCTGTGCTGTGCAGTGGGGCCTTGGTGCTCACCCCGTCACACGTCGCCTTGTGCGCATGACCGCCCCCAACTCCTGTCTGACCCTCCCCCAGCAACCACACGTCAGGTTTCTAGGTCTGGTGACACTGACTCGATTTCTTATAATAAGTAGAATGTGGTCATTTGTCCCGTTAACAAGTAGACTGATACTTCATAGTAAGAGCATGAATTTTGGACTGAGACAAATCTGAGTTTGCATCTTGGTGCTGTCAGATATTCATGACGTGATTTGGGACAACGTACTTAAACTCTCTGAATCTGCTTCCTTTTTAAATCGACAGTGGCAACCACTTCATAGGATTACTCTGAGGGTCAGTGAGACATACTGTAGAAAGGACTCAGCACATTTCTGAATAATAGTCACAGGACTTCATTAGTGATCCAGCGGTCAGGACTTCATGATCCGAATGCAGGGGTCGCAGGCTCAGTCCCTGGTTGGGAAACTAGGATCCCACGTGCCATGTGGGGTAGCAAAAAATTTTTTTAAATAATAATAGCTACATTAGGAGACTTATGCCAGTCCCCCAGAAAGACTTCTTTCACACAAAAATCCTTCTTGGAATTCTTTGATTAGCTTAGAGTTTAGCTTGAGCTTCTGCCATTATTGTTTTTGAATGATCCTTGTCCACTATGATTTTCTGGCCAATGTCTGAGAATTTCAATTAGCAGCTAAAACTAGCGAGCGCACTCCCAGAGTTACCTAAGATGTTTTGTTTGTAAGCTCAATGTTTACCTAGAGCCTTTCAATTTCATGTGATTACGCCTTTAGCACTTAATACTTTCTAAGCAGTACCTTTTAAAGGTGTGAGCAACAAAGCAAGAAATCACATCGTTGCTCTGGGTAATTCCAGTCCTTACAATCAACTACCATCATAGGTGTCTCTTAGTGTATTACTCGAGCTGCTTCCGGTCCAGAGTGCTTCCTGGCTTCGTCACTAAAGGGGTTGTTAGGGAACATCTGCCATAAAGCCCCCCCCCCAGAGATTCCCCCAGAACAAAGCACAGGACACTGGGGAGACGACCCTCACAGATCTGAGGTTCTATCCCCTCAAGAAACCTCCAAAATGAATCTGAGTCGGTTGAACTGAGGTGGATGAACCTAGAGGCTGTCATACATAGTGAGGTAGGTCAGAAAGAGGAAAACAAATATGGTATAGTAACACATACATATGGAATCTAGAAAAATGGTGCAGCTGAGTCTATTTTTAGGGCAGGAATAGAGATGCAAAGAAAAAGAATGGACCAGTGGACACTGTCGGGGAGGGAGAGGGTGGGAGGAATAGAGAGAGTAGCACCGAAGCACGTAGGTACCTCCCCGTGTGCCAAAGGCCCAGCGATGGGGAAGCTGCGTAGAGCAGGGGGCGCCCAGCGCAGGGCTCTGCGGGGACCTGGGCGGGGCGGGGAGTGGGGAGTGGGGGGAGGCTCAGGAGGGAGGGGTCCGCGTACACTCAGAGCCGACTCGTGCTGATGTGTGGCAGAAACCGACGCGACTTTGTAAAGCAATTACCCCTCAATGAAAACCATTTTAAAAAATAAGGAGAGCGCGCTCCAAAGCCACTGACGTGAGGCAGCGTGTGCTTTTCCGGCGCAGATCTCATCGCTCCTGCTGTCTGCGGGGATGCGCAGGGATGGGGCGTTCACTAGCCTGAGCACCACCCGCAACTCCCAGGCTCACTGCTCTCTCTGCGCCCTCCAGGGCGCATTTGGTCGCATGCGGGGTCCAAAAAGATGGCTGAATGTTTTTGCCTAGTCTTGTTGCATGCTCATGTGGAAATTATATCCCTAAATTAGGAGAGTCGAGAATGTCTGGGGTATATTCCTTAGCAATATCAAACGTCCACTCTATTTCATCTTCCCAAAGGTGAGGAACTCTATGAGGCACGACAAAGTCACAGATTCTAAAACACCTCTGATTTCTGTATTGACCAATGTGAACGTTGTCACCTAGAACAATTTTTTTTTGTTTTTGTTTTAACGTATTGATTTCAATATAGTTCTATTTCTGTGGTGCGGGATGTAAATTTAACTGTAAGTGTAGCTGGGATAAGGTATTTCTCACTCATCCAAATAGAAATGCATCTCTCATGAGTGACAGTCAGTATAGCTTAAGCTGGAACCAGTCACACAAATCAATAAGACTAAATCTCATATTTTATCATGGCGTTTTGGGCTCCAAAATCACTGCAGATGGTGACTGCAGCCATGAAATTAAAAGACGCTTGCTCCTTGGAAGGAAAGCTATGACCAACCTAGACAGCATATTAAAGAGAAGAGACATTACTTTGCCAACAAGGATTTGTCTAGTCAAGGCTATGGTTTTTCCAGTAGTCATGTATGGATGTGAGAGTTGGACCATAAAGAAAGCTGAGCACCAAAGAATTGATGCTTTTGAACTGTGGTGTTGGAGAAGACTCTTGAGAGTCCCTTGGACTGCAAGGAGATCCAACCAGTCCATCCTAAAGGAGATCAGTCCTGAATATTAATTGGAAGGACCGATGCTGAAGCTCCAATACTTTGGCCACCTGATGAAAAGAACTGACTTATTGGAAAAGACCCTGATGCTGGGAAAGATTGAAGGTGGGAGGAGAAGGGGGCGACAGAGGATGAGATGGTTGGATGGCATCACCAACTTGATGGACATGAGTGTGAATACTTCCGGGAGTTGGTGATGGACGGTGAAGCCTGGCGTGCTGCAGTCCTTGGGGTCGCAAAGAGTCTGACACGACTGAGCAACTGAACTGAACTGAACTACATATTTTATAGGTTTTTAAACCTAATTTTCAAAACTGATTTGTCTAGATTCTACACTGTTTCAATAGGATATTTATATATATATATATATTTAATTTATTTTTATGTGGAATATAGTCGCTTTGCAGTGCTGTGTTGGTTTCTGCTGTACAACGTGAATCAGCTACAAGTGTACGTATATTCCTTTCCTCTTGAGCCTCCCTCCCACTGATATTATAGTTATAAGCCTGTGTTAGTTAGAGTATAGTTTGATCAGTGTGTGACAAAAATGCTGGGTGGATTCTTTACCCCTCACTGGTGTCTGAGTGACTTTAGGTCCAGTTCTGTCCGATTAAATCATGAGACACTCAGTTACCTTCCTCTCATGATGTTCTGCTGCCCCTGGAGTGTTGGCTCCATTCACATGGTCCAAGATGGCACACGACCAGGCCCACACTCCTGCCAACAGGAAGGATGGAGAAGAAGACGCCATGCCTGCTCTTACACATCACGTCCGTCTGCATCTCACTGACCAGCGCTTAGCCACATTGCCACTGGACTCATATGGGAAGCTGGGAGTGTAATCTTTCTATTACAACACACGATACTGGGGACAACCCGTGTCTGCCACCCAGCATTCCTGCCGTTTTCAATGCCAAAAGATAAATGGCAGGCAAAATCAACAAATTTCCAAATATCTTATTTGGTTAATTATTTACTTTTTCTTTATTTCAAACATAATAGGAATGGAATGCATGGAGACAAGAAGTGGTTAGATTAAATGTTGTTGATTTCAGAATTCAGAAATTGTTGCTCCCTTTCTCCCAACAGCTCTAGGTTAATTTCTTAGTTTCCATGTGACTCTCAGCCTTTCCATCCATAAGAGTGTCTGTTCCTTCACTGGTTACTTTTTCTTTATAATAGTGAAAAATCAGAGAAAGAGTTCATGGGAGTATGGTAGGGAAGGGATTAGACACACTCAACATGGAAATAAATGAAAGAAACGATAGAATGTCCACTGGGCAGGCATCTTGAAGGTGGAACAATAGGACAGGTTGTCCACACTCTGTCCTGAAGAAACGACCGCACCCTGAGGATCAACATCACTCAGCTTGAAGTCTTGTCTCAACACTGGGGTCAGAAGAGAAGGCAAGCATGCTCAGGTGGCGTTTGCTCATCTCCACTCTACCAGAGACAGCTCTTCCTACATCCCCTCACATAGGAGCCCTGATACATTTCTGGATTTGAGGGGATTTGAGGAGGCTTGAAACAAACAGATAAAATACATATAAAGAATACTTACAGGCAAAGTAGTAAAAAGGAAAAATGAATAGAGTGAAAATTATGGATTTAAGTATTAAAGGCAAGAGGAAAGAAAGAACAGGGAGTTGGCTAAGGGGAATAAATGTGGATGACAGCTACACAATTTTCTGGCAAAATATCAGGAGAGAATACTGTCACCCTGCTTATTTAACTTCTATGCGGAGTACATCATGTGAAATGCCGGGTGGATGAAGCACAAGCTGGAATCAAAATCAGGAGAGAAACTTCAGTGCTAACAAAACAGTCTCAATCTGTAAACTCCACAGAAGACTTCTCACCAGTTCTGGAACAAAGTTAAAGTGCTGCTATTTTTGGCTATTAATCAACCATCATATGTGTTATGTATGTGTTCAATAAAGGGGTTAACAATCCTGTATTGAATAAAAGTAATGGCAGCTATGACCAGAAGGCAAGAAAAAACCTTCACACACACTCTGTCTCTCTCCCGCACATGAATTTTAAATAGGAGGCAGAAACATCATAGTATTATTTTCAAAAATCAGAGTATTTTTAATAATGATTATTTTTCAGAGTCTTGTGCTGAGACCAGTTTCTTTTTACCAAAAGTCAAATTTTATTTCCGTGCATCCTTACTCTGGAGTGGGAGAGACAACTCACAGGCGTGGGGAAGGGCTGGTCTCCCGGCAGCAGTCCAGTCACACGGGCAACAGGTCTGGCAAGCTCTGCCTCCTTCCTTACCAGATGGGAAAAGCTATGGTAAAAGGTCCATTTGAGTGTTTTTAATTATGGTTTTTCTTTGTCTTTTGTTTGTTTATTTTTTTTCCCCTGAAGCCTATCCAAATGATCCTAGGAAGGAATTTCACGGCCACTTAACTGGTTTCTTTTCAAAATATATGTTGCTTCTTGAATGGTACAGTGATATATACCTTATCATTCATTATGACTCTGGCTGCCTTTGTTTTTTTAGTTTAAAATAGTAGCCACAAAATAGAAGAGAAAAAGAACAGAATAAAATAGATAGCATAGAATACAGTAGAATGAAATGAGACGAAATAAATAGTAGCCCTGTTTCATATTAGGTCATGTCATTGTTCTGTCAGAGGTACTCACTGAGCATCCATAAATCAAGCAGTCTAAGTCTCCAAACACCCATTACTCTTTTTATTAAAAAAAGAAAAAAAATTGTATTGAGAATATTCTATGCAAGAAAAACACCAATATGTCCTTCAAATTGGGCCCACCTCATTTCCAACTGGCAATACCATCCACCCACCCTCAGGGTGAGCGGACTTCCTGCGTGCCCCCACCCTCCCATGTCCACTTCTGGTCGCCCACAGTCAGCTGGGCACAGCCTGCAGTGTGTGTGCTGAGCCTGCTGACTCCCTGCTGTCTGTGGCTGAAGCTCTGACCAGGTGTCTGCCACAGTCTCCTTCTTCCTCCCTACAAACTGTTTTTTTTTTAATTAATTTAAGGAAATCAGTCCTGAATATTCATTGGAAGGACTGACGCTGAAGCTGAAACTCCAACATTTTGGCCACCTGATGCGAAGGGCTGACTCATTTGAGAAGACCCTGATGCTGGGAAGGATTGGGGGCAGGAGGAGAAGGGGACGACAGAGGCTGAGATGGTTGGATGGCATCACCGACTCGATGGACATGAGTTTGGACAAGCTCCGGGAGTTGGTGATGGACAGGGAGGCCTGGCGTGCTGCAGTTCATGGGGTCACAACGAGTCAGACACGACTGAGCGACTGAACGGAACTGAACTGAATTGCTTTACAGAATTCCCTACAACCTGTTATCTTCTCAGTGACCCTTGTTGCTGCTGTCACCCTTTTTAAAACTTCTTACTGGGTTTTCTATGTAGAGGATCATGTCATCTGCAAACAGAGAGAGTTTCACTTCTTCTTTTCCAATCTGGATTCCTTTGATTTCTTTATCTGCTCTGATTGCTGTGGCCAAGACTTCCAAAACTATGTTGAATAGTAGTGGTGAGAGTGGGCACCCTTGTCTTGTCCCTGATTTCAGGGGGAATGCTTCCAGCTTTTCACCATTGAGGATAATGTTTGCTGTGGGTTTGTCATATATAGCTTTTATTATGTTGAGGTATGTTCCTTCTATTCCTAATCAATCGCCAGCCCAGGATTGATGCTCGGGGCTGGTGCAGCGAGATTTCCCGGGGGGGAGGAAGGGGGGTTCCGGAGGGGAAGCATATGTAAACCCATGGTGATATCATGACAATGTATGGCAAAAACAATTAAAATAAATAAATAAATAAATAAAAAAAATAAAACTTCTTACTGGGGTATAGCTGATCAACAATGTTGTGATGGGTTCAGGGGCGCAGCAAAGGGTCTCAGCCGTACATACATGTGTATCCTCTCTAACTCCCCTCCCACCCAGGACATGGAGTAGAGTCTCCTGTGCTGGACTGTCTGTTTTAAAGCATCAGTGGTATCATAGCCCATCCCTGCTTAACATCTCTGTAGCTGCTTCCCACTACCCCAGGAATAAAACCTTCCTTCCTCACTCTGCCTACCAGATCCTACAAGGGTAGAATGATTCCTACCTTCCTACCTCATCTTCTCTCCCTCCTTTATCCCATTCCATTCACTCTAGGTTCCTGGACCCTCCGTAAAATTCTCACAGGCACAAAGCTTGTTTTTTTCATGGGGCTTTTGAATCGGTTCCTTCTATCTTTAATCCAAGCTGGCAGCCTTCTTGGCCCATTTTCTTTTTGGGGGGTCTCAGCAATAAGGTCACCCCCCTCAGGAAGTCTTCCTTGACTACCTCAACCAGAGCAGAAGGGCCAAGCATTGAAACTCACCCTTATATATAAGTTGTCTACACAGTGATACAAACTATTGGAATTCCATCAGAACACTGAAGAGAACTGCTTTTTAAGTGTGTGGATTTTCATGTTAAAGAGACTAGGAGATTGTGTTAGAAGTTGTGATGCACAATGTTGAGGAAAGATCAAATTCTGGAGTAAAACTGGGATTAAATCCTAGCTCTTTCACTTACTGACTTTAAACTTTGAGGAAATTACTTAACACATCCTGAAACTCAGTTTCCTCATCAATAAAATTTGTATACAATGTCAAAAGAAGGGATTTGTTGTAAAAATTGCATAAACTTACATAGGCAGAATAGAGTATTACTTAGGCGAGTTTTTTTTTTTTTTAACTTTCAGGTTTTTAAAAAAATTCTCATATGTTGGGCTTTCTCTGAACATTCCATAAGTATGTGACCATTGCTTCTCTGAAAGTGAAAGTTGCTTAGTCGTGTCCAGCTCTTTGCAACCCCATAGACGCTATAGTCTGTGGAGTTCTCTAGGCCAGAACGCTGGAGTGGGTAGCCTTTCCCTTCTCCAGGGGATCTTCCCAAACCCAGGGATCAAACCCAGGTCTCCTGCATTGCAGGCAGCTGAGCCACAAGGGAAGCCCTTGCTTCTCTCAAGTAAAAAGTAGCTCCTCCATCATACAGTAAGTTAGGACAACAGAGATTCCCCATTACTAACATTTGTCAGTCACCACACCCAGTGAAACCTTTAGAGTGAGATACGCTCAACATGAGAGAGAAAAAGGAGCAGAATTAACTTATTGGTTGGTCCAGCATTTTAAATACTTGAAAGTCAATTGAAATGTTCAGATCATACAAGAATGCGTCCATTTATTCACTCAGCAAACACCAGGGCGTCACCAGTGCTACAGACCCTGATGGTAGCAAAGGGCAGGACAGAGTCCTGTGACCTGTGGGTCGTGGACTGTGCAGCACCTACCTTAGAATCAGAGAACATTCTATCTGTTGGTTTGTAGTCTTTATTCCAGATGAGAACCTTGGGGTCCAGAGACCGAGGCTCTATTTCCAGCTTAGCCCATCCTTCACTGTGTGGTTTTCGAGCAAGAGAGCTTCTCCCAAACTTTCCAAGGTGTACATGCTCTACCCAAGGTCCCAGCAGCTCCAAAACACCATGATTCCATGATTAAACATGACTCTCTGTGTAAAAACATCTGAGGTTCGAAAGCCTTCCCTTGGGACTTCTCTGCCAGTCCAGTGCTTAAGACTTGGGACTTCCAATGCCAGGGGTGCGGGCTCAATCTCTGGCTGGGAACTAAGATCCCACAAGCTGTACAGCCAAAATGATATTTTAAAAAGGCAACAGATGATTTGAACTGGATAATTTTACAATAAAGGATTCTTTTTATAAAAAAAGAGAAAGACAGCTTGCACTTAAGAACCATTTCACTCCTTAACATGAGTTTACGAGTCTACAGTGTGTTTTCTCTTTCCAACACTAACACTTTGAACCAAGTTGAAGAGAAGATGAGACCCCATTGCAACACAACTAAAGCACGATCATTTTAGTGTTTCTCTACTGTTCTAAGTGATGGTCTAAGATCTTGTCCACTGAATTTCTTACTCTCCTTTAAATTGTCTAAATTCCAGTGTTCTTGTTTGTCTGCATCTGGGGAGATGGCATTGCAGTACCAAGAACTTTCTCTTTTATTCTCCAAAGAATAACCAAGAAGCTTTCCTGTGAGGTGGCTTGTCTGGGTTCAAATACCACCTTCATCTACATAAAAGCTATTTTCCCCACACACGCACCTGTTTCCACCATTATGATTATCTACAGCTCGGATGTGTTAGTCATCACAAGATCATGGTCTAGAGGATGCTGTGGCTCATTCTCTTCTGCCTAAAGAAAACTTTTTCTTTTTCTTTTTTTTAAAATAGCGACATGGTATCCAGGTTACATCTTGAAAATCACTTCACAACTGAGAGTAACAAATGGCAGATGGAATGTTGCTGTTTTCTGTTCAGTCCCCATGTTCCTTTGTCCCTCGCATCATAGATGGTCTGCTCCCTCCATTCAGACGGAGAGGCTGTGCCGAGTGAGGCTGACGCACACCTCTGGCAGCCTCTCTCCAGTTCAATTACGGAGCTTTAGAGGGGCTAATTAGCATTCCTCGGAGCGGGAGCTCTTTGAGTGACAGGTAACCATGGAGAGTCACACTCCTGCAGGTGATCAGCAAGAGCCAAGCTTTTCTTTTTAATTAAAAATTAGAAAAGGCTTAAAGAAAAAGCATAGCATTTCCTGATGTGTGCCGTGAGCCCAAGCTTGCTATGCTGGAAAGAATAACAGGGGTGTCAGAAGAAAAACGGATGCCATTTCAAAAGGAGCAGAGGAAAATACCATGCTAGTCAGAGACAGGAGAGGTATTTATTGTCTGCCCAAGAACAGATACCCAAAGGGAAACACAAAAAAAGCCAAGGATCACCTGAGATTTCCCGAGAGTCCGTTTAGATGATAACACTTTCCCCTTCAAAATCTGTGAAGTAATACTGTGTTCATTAACAATGGGGCCTTTTTAAAAATCATTTAGAAAATATTACAGTTAGGGCTTTGGAATAACATATGAAGTCAGCACTAAATAATGCCTATTTGGTAAATTTTGATTGCTGATGACAAGATACAATAAAATAAAATAAGGTATTAACAACCTATTTCAATTCTAAGAAATACTGGAAAAAATCCTCCAAGTACACAATAAATTGGATCTGACCTTGAGAACCGATGTCAGCAAGCACTGATATATCTTTCCAACAGAGTGAGTGTTCTAAGTAGGGCAGGGGGGGAATTCAATATTGTCACCTTAGTTTGGGAGCCTGGATTCAGAGCAAAATGTGAACAGAAGCTTTACAGTCTTTTAAGGGCATACCAGGATACATTTTCTATTTAAAAATAGGCAAGTAAATAATTCGGATAATCAGATTCGATTTTAACTTTCCCCCAAACTGAAACGGCTCTGTTTTCTTTTGGTTCTTCTCATCTTATAAAATATTTAATTTTAACATGCCTCTCCCTTTCCTGTTTTTACCCCAAAACAGGATTATTATAAAAACACTCCATGCTGTTATTTCTGGCTAGCATAAAGCCAGGAAGTTCTCAGAGCCTTATGGGAGCTCCTAATCCCATGAGCTGGTCAGTCTCCTTCCAAGCATGGGAGCAGAGCAGGATGTAAACCAAGCCACAGTGAATTCTTTAACTATTACTTCAGAATGATTTCGACTATGAGGAGAATTCACTGAAAAGACAGTGATAAAATCAGTTGTATTATTCTATAGTCACACTTTCCTTTGGCCCAATTTCCAAATATTAGGAATTTTCCTCTAAGGTCTAAGTTGAGTGAAGAAACACATTTTAATTCCAAAAGACCGTCTCCCCTAATATGCAAGCGCCAGTCATCATCCATAAAACCACTTTTAATTCTGTATTTATTTGAACATTCTTTCTTAATAAGTATAACTCCTCAACTCCAAAATTTTCCACAAGAATTTTCCAGAAAACAGATTCCCTTCTTAAGTTTCATAAATCTGGCTTCAGTAAATTTAACTTGCTAATTAATATTGACTGTAGTTTAACTATAGGAAAGGTTATGTCTTAAGAATCTCAAACTTCATTTTATTTTTTTTAATTTATTTATTTTTTAATTGAAGAATAATTGCTTTACAGAATTTTATTGTTTTCTGTGAAGCCTCAACTTGAATCAGCCATTTTTCTCTGAAATGTTTCTATACCTAATAGAAATTTGCTGCAGGAGTAAGAATGTTTCTTGTTTAATAGCAAGAAGACTTCTATTTTAAAATATTGCATTTTTGAAGACTGTGATATTTAAGTCATAATGGAGAGAACTAGCTGTAGGTCCATAGTCACCTCCTTTTACATATATTCTTCCCACGCATAATATGTATCAAATTTCTAATACTGATACAAAATCTGTAGAAATGCTGAATTGCATGGAAAAATATTTCACATTTTAAAATAGGCACACTAAGAAGCAATGCTCTATAAAAATTGTACAGATTTGAAATATTTACTGGGTTCATGGAAATTATGAACTATTTTCTTTTTAAAATTATGAAAGTATGATAACACATTTAGAGGTGACTTGGAAAATACAGAACAAGGTTACATATAACTCCACCAAATGTTACAATTATTTTTAAGTAGATAAATTTAGATTTTTAGTTGGAGTTTCAATATCAAACTCTCAAAAATTAATAGAATGAATAGACAGAAAAGTAGAAGGATATAGTAGACCTGAAAAGTACTATGAACCAATTCAACATAATTAAAATTTTAGAATTTTCACACAACAGTAAAATAACTATTCTATTCAAGTTCCTGTAGACTATAAACCAGGAGATACTGGACCATAGCCAGGGACATAAAACAAGGTGCAAAAATCTCATGGTCTAAAGGTATTAAAATACGGACTATTTAAAAAACAAACAGATTAAATGATTGGGTATTTTAAATGACTTCCACCCATTTTCCATGGTGAGCATTCACAGGCAGATCCTTTTTAGCGCGCATCTACCTTTTTCTGCAGAAAGTGAAAGAGAAGGGAAATTTCACAAGCATGGCCCACCGTATGTAACAGATTTGAGATGCTGAAAAGGAGACGGAACAGGTCAGCGCTCTGAGCCGCCGGCAGAGCTGACCGCCCACTGCCTTCAGCCCTCCACTTCACGCGGAGAAGGCCTGGCCGCCCGCTCCGGCGCTCCTGCCTGGAGTCCCGGGACGGCGGGCCTGGTGGGCTGCCGTCCAGGGGTCGCACAGCTCGCACAGGTCGGACGCGACTCCGCAGCAGCGGCAGCTCTACCTCTCGACCGCGTGCCCGCTACACGAGAGGAGGGGCCCGCTAGGCGCGGTGGGGCCGGACGTGGGCAGGACTTCGTGGCGGCCCCGGGGGCCGGCCGGTACCCCCACAGGCGTGCCGCCCTGGCTTTCCTGCTGCGCCCGGCCTTTCGGGTCGCCCACATGCGCCCCAGACCCACCGAGGGCAGAAGCACTGAGCTCCATGCGGGGCGTCCCCTCTCTCACTTGGCGCAGAGAAGCAGGCAGTGAGGACCGACCCTCCGCGCTGGGCTTCGGGCTAGAACCGGGAGCGAAGCTGCAGGCTCAGCATCCCGTCGGCACAAAGCCCTCCAAGGCTGAGTCCGCGCGCTGGCCTTTCTCCCCGGATTCCACACACGTCTGTCAGGAGCTGACTCAGAGTCAACACCGAGCACGAAAAGTCCGTGCCTGGCAGGCTCTGTCACCCACACCCTCTCACCAGTCCCCAGGGCTGGCCTCCGCCTCACCACCAACCTGAGAACACGCGGGATCCTTAACCCGAGCTGTTACGGCGAGAGGATCTTTCACCTTCATGCAGATCACAGCATCTCGTGTTACTCTGATATATACTCTGCATTGGACACTATTGCACAGTAGAATACTGGTCTTTTAGGGCTGGGGGGCAGGGGAGCAATTCTTGACCCTCTAAGATGCTACTATTTTAGACGCCTCAGTCTAAAAAGAAAAAGAAAAAGGAATTTTTTCTGAAAAAGAAAAAATTTCACTAGTCAAACTAAAATAGGCAAGGTGGCCCTTAAGAAAGGTAGATTTTTTATTACAAGCCAATATAAACATTATGTATTTGAAAAATAGTATCTTTAAATGCATGCTTTATTTCTTTTTGTCCTACTTTGTTGGGAGAATTATTTGCTAGATTTTTTTTTTCTCCACTCAGTCAGGAAAATTTGGTCAGAAAACCCACCATATCAAAATCAAAATCCTATCATTTAAGGACTTCTCTGGTGGTAACAGTGGCCAAGAATCCGCCTGCCAAGGCAGGGGCCACGGGTTCGACCCCTGGTCCCGGAGGACTCCACATACCATGGAGCAGCTAAGCCCGTGTGCCACAGCTCCTGAGCCTGCTCGCCCTAGAGCCTGTGCCCCTCAACCAGAGAAGCCTCTGCAACGAGAAGCCCGCATCCCACAGCACAGAGCAGCTCTGCTCACCACAACTAGAGTGGCTTCTCTGCAGCAAGACCTGGTTCAGCCAATAAATAAACAAAATTTCAAAAGAAATCCTACCATTTCCATTCTGTGTAGAAAATAAGGTATTGTCATTTAGCGTGTTTTTCTATTAAAATTCTCTTTTGTTCCATTTTTCTCAGCTATCATCATTTCTCCCGTACATCTGTTAGGACTGGATAGCTCTCTTGTCTAGTGGGAGGGGCTGTGTGCTAAAAGCTACCTAATCTGAATGTATGGATCAATGCACAGAGATCGACACACATGTTTACAGCTCAATCACCATCAAATAAATTAACCATTTGGTTCCATCTGGAAACAAGCATGGCTATGTGTATATGCATATCTGATTCACTTGGCTACACACCTGAAACTAACACAACACTGTACATCAACTAATTCCAAGAAAAATTTAATTTCAAAACTTAGTTATGGCAGGTCTATTTGCAGCTTTTTAAGGAACCTCCACACTGTTTTCCATAGTGGCTGTACTAGTTTGCATTCCCACCAACAGTGTAAGAGGGTTCCCTTTTCTCCACATCCTCTCCAGCATTTATTGCTTGTAGACTTTTGGATGGCAGCCATTATGACTGGTGTAAAGTGGTACCTCATTGTGGTTTTGATTTGCATTTCTCTGATAATGAGTGATGTTGAGCATCTTTTCATGTGTTTGTTAGCCATTTTTATATCTTCTTTGGAGAAATGTCTGTTAAGTTCTTTGGCCCACTTTTTAATTGGGTTGTTTATTTTTCTAGAATGGAGCTGCAGGAGTTGTTTGTATATTTTTGAGATTAATTGTTTGTCTGTTGCTTCATTGGCTATTATTTTCTCCCATTCTGAAGGCTGTCTTTTCACCTTGCTTATAGTTTCCTTTGTTGTGCAAAAGCTTTTAATTTTAATTAGGTCCCATTTGTTTATTTGTGTTTTTATTTCCAATATTCTGGGAGGTGGGTCATGGAGTATTCCGCTTTGGATTATAGCAGAGGTTCCTTAAAAAGCTGCAAATAGACCTGCCATATGACCCGGCAATCCCACTGCTGGGCATATACACCGAGGAAACCAGAATTGAAAGAGCCACGTGTACCCCAATGTTCATCGCTGCATTGTTTACAATAGCTAAGACATGGAAACAACCTAGATGCCCATCAACTGATGAATGGATAAGAAAGCTGTGGTACATATACACAATGGAATATTACTCAGCATTAAAAAAAAATTCATTTGAAGCAATTCTACTCAGATGGACGAAACTGGAGCTCATTATCCAGAGTGAAGTAAGCCAGAAGCAAAAACAACAATACAGTATATTAACACATATATATGGAATTTAGAAAGACAGTAACGAGAACCCAACATGGGAGACAACAAATGGAACGCAGATGTATAGAATAGACTCGTGGACTTTGTGGATGAGGGTAAGGGTGGGATGATATGGGAGAAGGGCATTGAAGCATGTTAATTGTCATGTGTCTAATCAATCGCCAGCCCAGGATTGATGCTCAGGGCTGGTGCAGCGAGATTTCCCGGGGGGGAGGGAGGAGGGAGGGGGGACCCGGAGGGGAAGCATATGTAAACCCATGGTGATATCATGACAATGTATGGCAAAAACAATAATAAAAAAATTAAAAAAAAAGAAAATTGTAAAAAAAATTAAATTAAATTAAATTTAAAAATAAATAAAAAAACTTAGTTATGAATTGTATTACAATATAAACTTGTTTGTGTCTGTGCAATAACAGTTGGAATAAACTAAATTGTTTGCTCAAAAAGACCAACAAAAAAAATCCCACCATGTTTGACTATCGTTCAGTTCAGTTCAGTCGCTCAGTTGTATCTGACTCTTTGCAACCCCATGAATCATAGCACGCCAGTCCTCTCTTTCCATCACCAACTCCCTGAGTCCACCCAAATCCATGTCCATCAAGTCAGTGATGCCATCCAGCCATCTCATCCTCTGTCATCCCCTTCTCCTCCTGCCCCCAATCCTTCCCAGCATCAGGCTCTTTTCCAATGAGTCAGCTCTTCACAGTAGGTGGCCAAAGTATTGGAGTTTCAGCTTCAACATCAGTCCTTCCAAAGAACACCCAGGACTGATCTCCTTTAGGATGGACTGGTTGGATCTCCTTGCAGTCCAAGGGACTCTCAAGAGTCTTCTCCAACACCACAGTTCAAAAGCATCAATTCTTTGGTGCTCAACTTTCTTTATAGTCCAACTCTCACATCCATACATGACCACTGGAAAAACCATGGCCTTGACTAGATGGACCTTTGTTGGCAAAGTGATGTCTCTGCTTTTTAATATGCTGTCTAGCTTGGTCATAACTTTCCTTCCAAGGAGTAAGCGTCTTTTAATTTCAAGGCTGCAGTCACCATCTGCAGTGATTTTAGAGCCAAAAAAAATAGTCAGCCACTGTTTCCACTGTTTCCCCATTTATTTCCCATGAAGTGATAGGACCAGATGCCATGATCTTAGTTTTCTGAATGTTGAGCTTTAAGCCAACTTTTTCACTCTCCTCTTTCACATTCATTAAGAGGCCCTTTAATTCTTCTTCACTTTCTGCCATAAGGGTGGTGTCATCTGAGTATCTGAGGTTATTGATATTTCTCCCAGCAGTCTTGATTCCAGCTTGTGCTTCCTCCAGCCCAGCATTTCCCAGGTTGTACTCTGCATATAACTTAAATAAGCAGGGTGACAATATACAGACTTAATGTACTCCTTTTCCTGTTTGGAACCAGTCTGTTGTTCCATGTTCTGTTCTAACTGTTGCTTCCTGACCTGCATACAGGTCTATATGACTATAGTACACTATCTAAAAGCCTAAAGTGGTCAAACTCTAAAGAATATCACAGACTTCCTCAAATGAAGAAGAAAGAAAAGAAGAAAAACAGAGAAGGAAACAGAGGAAGGGAAAGAAAAAGAGAAAGAAAAAAAGATTCAAATGTCAAAACAACTGCTTTGCTTTTCAATATTTCTGATAGAATTAATATTCAGGATGATCAGATGTCATTGATTCAGGCCAGAGTTGGAAAATCAGAAGAGAAGGATGAGTTCACTGAGAAAGAAGCTCAGACTCAAAAGATGAAGAGAAGGCAGAGAAAGCAGAGGGGAAAGGAGATGGTGTGTCCTGGGGAACTGCCAATCAAGGGGCCAACACGGTCACTCAAAGATGACAGAGCGCTGTGATCATTCGTCTCCAGGACTGGCCCGGAAACCACTTTCCAAAGACCAGCTCAGAGTGAAATCAACTTTGAAAAGCAAAGTGGTAAATGCTGGGCTCTCTTTCAGGTTGCAGTCTATAGAATTTACAGTATTGGTAAGGTGAAAACAGCTAACCAGATCGGATCAGGCTTTTCTTCTGATAAAGTTTTCCAAGGATTCAGAGAATATGGTTATGATTACACAGAACTGCTGAAACCGCAAGTGCCTCAATTCCTGCACATGGTTAAACCTGGCCCAGACTTTTAACATATGCAATGCTTTTTACCAGAAGTTGAATAACGTCAGTGTCTAGGAAACTACTGAGTTCAGCTTCCTAAGCTCTCTGCTGCTGAACGACTCACTAAATCTGTCTGTTAAATCCACACGTGCCCTGGGTGCCGGCAGCCACCTCGCACATCCCAGAATGGATTTTCCACTGGACATTACTGCCAAAGAGTCTTCTCTCCTGGCACCAGGAGAGAGAGTGAAATACACCTATAGGCTCAGAAAATAAAATGTAGGATGAACTTCAGTCCCCTAAGATGATGCGGGCAACATGTCATAACATTTGAGATGGACAGACATTGAAGGAGATCGAGTTTTATGAATTCATCCGGAAACAATCACGCTAGAGTCTTCAAGCTTTTCAAAGGCTGGGGAACAGCTCCTGAAAGTCATTAAGTCAGTTGTAGACTTTTTCCACCACATCTGGCCAAATTCTCACCCAAGTGACCTCTTAAGGGTCTACGATTTGAAAAGTGGTTTATGAAGTTCCACAGTTTTGTTCTGACCATAACTCAGTAGTGACTTGAAATCGCCGTATTAATTGATCGATTCCACATGTCATGTGTCCTTCTGAAAGGCCTAAAATGGTCCTTTTAAGTTGATGAGTTCCCAGAAAGAAAAAAAAAACATGTTTACAGATAGTATTTGCCAATCCACTCTCTCGATGATATGGTACCCACCCTTTTCCTTTCTGTCAACTTGAGCACTAAGTACAAAATGCTATGCTAGGTCCTCCTAGACGAAATTAATACAATATATAAGTAGGCAATCCTTGTCTGGGATCCTAAAATTTAGTAATGAGACTCACATATGCGCCTGCAGACATTAACTATGTATTATGGGCATATATACATATATATATAATAATCAAAATTCAAGAGAGAAGTGAGAAGTGCGATGAGAAAGACAGGAAAAAGGAAGCTTTTAAAATCATGACTGACTGGGAATTCCCAGGCTGTCCAGTGGTTGGGACTCCATGCTTTCACTGCTGATGGCTCAGGTTTGATCCCCGGTTGGGAACCCAAGATCCCATAAAACTCAAGGCTTAAAAATTTTTAAATAAAAATAAAACCATGATGGAGAAAGATAGGAGCAAGACAGAGAAGCAGTTGGCATGAGCAAAACCTTTATGGAGACGGTGGCATTTGAGTTGTCATTAAAAGGGGTTATGGCTCTGACAGCTGAAAAGGGGAGGAGGGAACTCTGGGCAGAGGACACAGCATGACAGACAAACAGCACCCCTGGGACATGGTGGGTCCAGAGTCCTGCCTGCCTGGGAGACTCGGTGGAGGTGAGAAGTACTTATTCCCTTTCAGCTGAAGGAATGGACTTTGTTCTGTCCGAAGAAGGAGGCACCAATGAACGCTTTTAGAAAGGAGGGGTGCCTACCACCAGGTAATTCAGAGATGGGTAGTCAACACAGCCCCTTTGTTATTAACCTTTGTTAAGAAAAACAGAAGCAAAGAAACGGGTCACAGCGTGGCAGCCGAAGCCCTAAGTGAGCCCCGCCTGCGGCAGCCCCAGCTTCAGTGGGTCCCGGGCTCCCCGTCCACCGCCCAGCGCTGTGGCAGGGACTTGGGAGGCTCTCAGAGTGTCTGAGGCCACTCCGTGACTCAGCCCCTTGGCTCTGTGACACCCCTTCTCCCTGACAGCCCCGGCCTTCCCTCCTCCTCCATCTCCCTGTCCGGTGCACACGTACCTACTCCAATCTTCCTCCAGTTTATTCCTCAAGCACCTGGAACCAAACCCGCTCCCTCTGATTTGACCACTTGGACTGCATCTGGACGGTAACCGCACAAGAGTGCTCAGTAGGACTCTGCTCACAATATCTTCATTCAACAAACGTATTCTGGAGAGATGGGGGGAGGGATAGTTACAGAGTTTGGCATGGACCTGTACACACTACTGATTTATTTTTTGTATACTTTCATCTCTCTGTGTGGCTGTGCTGGGCTTTCGTGGCTGTGGGCGGGCTCTCCAGTTGCGGCAAGCAGGGGCTGCTCCCCAGCTGCAGTGCCCGTTGGGGGGGACTCCTCTCTTTGCAGAGCAGGACTCTGGGGGACATGGCCCCGTAGCTGCGGTTCTTGGGCTCTAGGACACAAGCTGATGGTCCCGGCACGCAGGGCTTAGCGACTCCACGGCAGGTGGGATATTCCCCATCCGGGAATCGATTCTGCGTCTCCTGCACAGCACACTGTTAGATTTAAAATGGATCACCAACAAGGACCTACTGTACAGCACAGGGAACTCAGCTCAGGCTTACATGGCAGCCTGGATGGGAGCAGAGCTCAGCGGAGAATGGGTATATGTATATGTGTGGCTCAGACCTTTCGCTGTTCACCTAAAACTATGCCAACATTGTTAGTCAGCTCTACCCCAATACAAAATAAAAAGTTTTATAAAACACTGAAAAAAAAATCCAAATGTATTCTGGTTATATCCAATGTCCCAGTTCAATAGTAAGCACTGGGATTCTTTTTAAAATCCTAGATTTGAGTGTTCAATGTGTCATTATAAACTAAAAGGCTTTGCAAGCAGACAAGACTAAATCTCTTTGTAAAACATTTAGGCATGCCTTCGATAAATAATAATGATTATTTTTATCTCATGAAAATATCCAGCTACACCTAGGATGTTTGTCACATAAATTCTCATTCAATATAAAGTTTGTGAAATCAGTCATTATGCATTGAAAATGTACTGTTTATGCTGAATAATTGTTCTTTTGCATGAAGGAAGGGATCTGGCTCATGGAAAAACCTTTCACTTCGGTTTGTTATTTCTAAGTGTCTTCATAATCCTCAAGTTCATACAAACAGCGAATGGCAAACCGAACTAAGAAAATCATCTACTCGTTTCAGAGAAGACCCGAGATTCAGCTTAAATGATTCAAAACTATTACTGGCTTCAAAAACAAGCCTGTCTTCAGTGGTCATTAAAATAAACACTCCCTTATGCTCACAAGAACTGAAAGACATCAAGACAGCCTAATGAATATCAGAGTGCCAGTTTAAGAAAACCAAGCAGCAGCTCAAAAAATCTATGTAGAGGTCACTATCTCTCCTTCCATTTCCCCTTTATATTGGGTATTTGTGAAGAAACACTGTCTACACAGAGTTCTCAAGGATTTGGGAGCAGGGGAGGAAAGGAAATGTCAACGCTTAGGTGCTCAGAGTTTTTCAAAAAGCATCTTGCTTCCGACCCAGTCTATTTCTATTCTCCAACAAAACCCAATGAATTTGAAGTCTGTCCTTTTCTTTCACCTCTAACCTTCCGACTTGATTGGAAACTGAACTTTTGTTAACAAAACTGATGGCCATCTGAATGCAGTACTTGTACTAAGCAGTTGTGCCGCTTCCACGACTATTCACAGCTCGGGAAAGCGGGACCCCATCAAGCATGTGTAAGGTGCAGAGCTATGAATCTATGATATGACAACCTTGCCATTGCCTGCAAATGAGTTCCCTGATACACAGCGTTGCTCTCTGCCCGCCCTAACCTCATCTCTTTATCACTGCAGAGAGATCGGCCGTCAGCAAACTCCTATCTTCCATATTGGTCCATGTGACTCTTCACCCTTTGGCTCCAGAGATGAGTGTGTAACCCAGGCCTAGTTGGAATGAACATTCTGTCCTGGCCACACTGGTTGGTTCATGGATAAGCATGTGACTCAGAGCCTATGAATCAAAATCAATGCTAAGACTTCTGTTAATTTTTTAGAAAGTTAATGAGACTTCCTAACCAGGTTGCCCGCCTTAAGATGACCCAACAACCCCACTAGTGGGCAGAGACCCTGAGAAAATCATCACTGAAAAAGATCCATGCACCCCAATGTTCACTGAAGCACAATTTACAGTAGCTAGGACATGGAAGCAACCTAAGTCTCCATCGACAGATGAATGGATAAAAAAAGCTATGGTACACATATATAATGGAATATTACTCAATCGTAAAAAGGACTGCTTTTGAGTCAGTTCCAATGAAGTGGATGAAATGAAAGCCTATTTTACAGAGTGAAGTAAGTCAGAAAGAGAAAAACAAATATCATATATTAATGCATATGTATGGTATCTAGAAAAACGGTACTGATGAGCTTATTGGCAAGGCAGCAGTGGAAATGCAGACATAGAGAACAGCCTCGTGGACACAGTGGGGGAAGGGGAAAAGGTGACAAATTGAGAGAGTGGCATGGAAACATACACACTACCGTATGCAAAATAGACAGCCAGCGGGAACTTGCTGTGTTACCCACGGAGCTCAGACCAGTGCTCTGTGACAACCTAGAGGGGTGGGAGGGAGGCTCACGAGGGAGGGGCCGTACGTATCCCTGTGGCTGACTCATGGTGATGTACGGCAGAAACCAACACGCTATTAGAAAGCAGCTATCCTCCCGTTAAAAATAAATTTATAAAAAATGACATAAGCCCAGAACTTTGGAACTGTGCTGCCACACACAGAAGGATCCATGAATGAAGCCAAAGAGCATTTCTTTTCTTGAAACAGGTATTTATTCTTAACTCAAAATTATTTATTATTTAAATCACAGAATAGAGTACTATTGGATACTAATTTTTTTTCATAACTAGGTTTCTTCACATAATAAATATTTGGCTTAAACATTTCCACCATTTAATTTTTTTTATGGTGCCCCAACATAATTTTCTTAGAGTACTGAAAAAGAACCAACATTTAAAAAATAGTCCAGTGAAACCAACAGTCACTGAATAAACACAGCAAGACCATCTATGTTATATATTAAGTTGAAAGTTAAAAGAAACATAACTTGGAAAAAATATCTACTCTATTTTGCCCCATTGATGTTATAATGAAATTCCTGGAATGGGGACTAGTATAAATTTTAACCATTTCAAATGGTGATATCCAGGCAACCAGACCTGGATAATGCCAAAGAGAAGACTAATAAGGGAGCAAGGGCAAGACTGGAGAGAGATGGAAGAGGAAAAGAAATGAGAAAGAGATGGGGATGCTGTTTGAGCTCCTGGATCAGACCACATCTGAATCTGTCCTTGTACTTTGCAATTACAGGACTTGATAAATTACTATTTCTGCTAACAAATACCTGAACTGGCTTACTATCACTTGCAACTGAAACAGCCCTTTGAATGCAAGCTGGTATTTATATTCAAAACACAGGAAAAGAAAACAAACAGACAAAACAGGATAAAAGACAAAATAACTCTGATAATTAGGTCAAAAAACTTAAGGCATGGATAAGCATAAAGAGGTGAGTAGAATTTGGTAGATTGATGAAGATATTAGCCAATAAGAATTTTAGAGGATTTATAAAAAACTGTGGGTTATTTGGGTTTTATTTTAATAGCTTGCCAAACTGGTCTACATTATTTTAAATGTATGTATGTATGTGTTTATGTCAGTTTTGAGCTAGAAAATTCTTAAAAATATAAACTCGGTCAATGCAAAACACAAAGCCTTGTTACAAGTATCTGGCCATCTGAGTGACAGCATATCCCACTCACATCTTTTTATTAGAAACAAGTTAGAGCATTTTCTCTACATTTGCATGATGTTAATCTGCCTCATCTGGCTGTGCACTATGCATATTTAAAAAAAAAACACACAGATAAGGTAAAATCAAGAAAAGGTGAGGGAGAGAAGCAACAGAATGTGAACCCAAGGAAGTAAAATGATAGGCAGTGGATCTGTTGTAACTCGTGGTTTTCTTCCCCTGAGGACTTCAAATCTTATTATCCTGTTCTTTCACAGATATCGGTATGAAATTTCATTTTGCAAAATTTAAAGCAAATTTTTAAGTGCTACCTTTTTAACATTCCAAAACCAGTGCTTTTTGACCATGGGGACAGCAAAATTCCATTCATTACACATCATTTAATTCCCTGGTAGTTCTCAGTATAGGAAACATTGCTTTCAAACAAAAAATTGCATTGCTACATGGCACCAGTTTACTTTTAAATGGAACTCACAACAATAACAACCAAAGGATGACTTTACATATGCTATTATATTTCTGTTATAATATCAGAGTTCTGAATTGAGAAGAGTAAAACATCTGCCTGCAATACAGGAGACACAGGTTCAATCTCTGGGTCAGGAAGATCCCCTGGAGAAGAAAATGGCAACCCACTTCAGTCTTCTTGCCTGGGAAATCCCATGGACAGAGGAGCCTGGTGGGCCATAGTCTCTGGGGTAGTAAAGCGGCAGACACGACTGAGAGACTATCACCTTCACTTTCACGTCTCTCAAAACATATATAGAAGACAGGAAAAGGCTTATAAAGAAAAGGCTGTCATAGTTTTCCTCAGGCACTTTTGGTTGCCTTTCTATCCAGTGGGGAGGTAGACCTGGGAGGCAGAAAGAAAAAAAAAAGACAAAAAGCAGAAAAGGAGAAAGTCCTTCCTCCTAGGAAAGCGTCCATTTCAAATCTACTTGCACAGAGAATTTGAGGGAGCCAGTCAGAAATAGAAATGAGGCTTCTCTGTGCTCAAGCATCAGAGATAATTTCTAAATTTGGTCCTGGCTTGGTACACAGGCACTCTGTTCCAAAAATCCACACCTGTTCAGTTGTCTTGTGAGTGAGTGGACCAGGAGTTGGCAATCAAAGGGCAGGATAGAAGTTTTGGAGGAGGAACAATTACTGAGGACAGAGTCCGAAATCTGGGCTTGGAAGTTGGAAACTGAAGTGGAGATGAGAAAAAGAATTCTCAAGGTGAAACTAAGGAATTGAAAACATAGATAACATCTCTGAGAGGCTGACATCTCTGAGAATGATGACAGGAGCAGAACTGCAGACTAAGGCAATGAGGGAGAGGCTGAGGTTGTTATGAGGAAGGAACGGGGACCCACGTTTGCAGCTGGAAACAAGGAGAGGAGGTGGCAAGGGAGACCAGTGTGACCTTCCAGAGACTGGGGTTTTTTCCTTGAGTAGAGGGGAGTGAGGAATAGTGACTTCATTCAGGAAACCAGCAGGCGGAGAAGACAGTGGACAAGTATCCCAAGGAACCGTCTTGCCCAGGTCTGAATGCTAACTTCTTGTATAGAACTGAGAGGGGGAGGTGAGGAGGTAAAGTAAAAAAGGTAATGAAAACAAAAGTAAAGTCAGTCTCCTCACTACCCCGTGGACTGTAGCCCACCAGGCTCCTCCATCCATGGGATTCTCGAGGCAAGAGTACTGGAGTGGGTTGCCATGCCCTCTTCCAGGGGATCTTCCTGACCCAGGGATCGAAACTGTGTCTCCTTCATTGTCAGCAGATTCTTTACCTTCTGAGCCACCAGGGAAGCTCCCCTTACCCTTCCTCCAAAAAAGCTGATAAGTTATAAGTGTTTCCAAGCTCTGGCCAGTCTCCAGAGGAGATGTGTTCATTTCTTCCTTCCTGCAGCCATTCACAGTTGAGTCTGGCCAGGATGTTTCCTGTAAGATGCTAGAACAACAGGCAGAGTTCATCATCCTCTACTTTCATCTGCTGGTCTTGGAGGGTCTCAGGGAGGCGTGGTAGGGTGGGGGTGGGGTGGGGGCTGTGGCTCCCTCTGGAGTCGTACAAGCTGTGGCAGAAATATAGGAGAGAGTCCATGCACTTGAACGCTTGCTGGAGGCAGACATCTTACTTGGGTAATTAGCATTAAGACCACCAGCTAGGACTTTGAGAGAGGAAGGAGGTAGCTACAAAACAACAGTGGGAACCGAGGCCAGGCCTATCCCACTGCCTGAGCTTGAGATAAAGAAGTAGAAGAGGAAATTCAGCCTCTCCGTGAGAGATGTTCCAGGGAAGAGGGTGCTCAGCAGGCTGCCAAGTCTGGACCGCAAGTGGAGGGAATATTCCAGGAAGAAGCTGATGGGATAGGTGGGGTTGCTGCTCATAGAGCTGGAGTTCCAGAAGATTTGGGAGGAGAAAGGACAAGTGAGGGGACTGGTTAGATAGGGGAGGGGGGGTTGATAGCTTGGGTTATAACGGATCACTAGGTACCTGCTTTGGCCACCTGATGCAGAGAGCCGACTCACTGGAAAACATCCTGATGCTGGGGAAGATTGAGGGCAGGAGAAGAAGGGGTGACAGAGGATGAGATGGTTGGATGGCATCACTGATTCAATGGACATGAGTATGAGCAAGCTCTGGGAGACAGTGAAGGGCGGGAAGTCTGGCGTGCTGCAGTTCGTGGGGTTACAAAGAGTCAGGCACGACTGAGTGACTGAGCTACAACAGCACACTGTTGGACTTCTGTGCACAGAGACAGGGCCGTGAGGCTCACCCAGGAGCAGGAGACCTTAGGCAGACGAGCTCTTGAAAATAAGAAGTCTAGCCAAATCAACGTCGAGCAGGTCATCATAACTGGGTCGCAGCGGACACGAGCTCCTGGCATCTTATAACAGCAATTTCTTCTTCATTTTCTTCAAGTTCCCTGAATTCATAATATACTTTCTGTCCTAGTTTCTTCGGACCCAAGTTGATAGCGTTGATTTTAAATCCTCCCAAGGTTTTTCAGGTGTAATATTAAAGCATCGCCAGTCATCCAATTTCCTCTGTCTCCGTGAAGGCGTCTAGAGCTCCCAGAAAGCCTGGACTGCAGCAGCAGCGGCATGAAAATCCTCCTTAGCCCTTTGCTGGGAGAGAGCCTGATGACACGGCTAATGCACGGGTTTTAATACTAAAGCCACAGAGATCAAATTTCTACCAAAGGGATGGAGCGATATTTCGTGACAGGACTAAAGAACCAGCGCGAAATGAGATTTCCAGGGTTGGCACAAGCCCCCAGGTGATGAGGCAAGCAAAAATCTTTGCTCAAAAGGCAATGGATGACCCAGCCATTCAAGCTTATCAGGGACAAAGACAAACATCAAGCACCCACCGTAGCCTTTCAGCCACAGAGAACCGAGACGTAACTGAGCAAGGAGGGAATTCTACTTTCAAGATCAACATTCCACTCTTTTTAACTTTTTTTTTGCTTCCATTTACAGGAATAAAAAGCAATACCTTCTAGTACACACACATACAATGTCGCCATTACTTCAAAGGGGTGTCAGGAAGTTTTATTCTCAACTAGCTCTGTAATTTGCAGCTTTCCCCTGGGCCATCTACAAGATGGAAACCACGTCTGTGAATGAAGATGAGAATTTTTGAGTTCATCTTCATTCGTATATTAAAAATTAGTTACAGAAGGGAAGTCCTAGAAATAAAGTCCTATTATTTCTAGAATATAGTTATTGTAGTATGATGGTCATCATCTAGGAATAGCTTGTATGAGTTGAAATGTAACGGCATTGAAACATGTAAACTATCATATATGAAATGAATCGCCAGCCCAGGTTTGATGCATGATACAGGGTGCTCAGAGCTGGTGCACTGGGATGAATGACCCAGAGGGATGGAATCGAGAGGGAGGTGGGAGGGGGGTTCTGGAAGGGGAACACATGTATACCCATGGTAGATTCATGTCAATGTATGGCAAAACCAACACAATAATGTAAAGGAAAATAAATAAATAAATAAAACTTTTAAAAATAAATAAAAGAATGCTAATAATAAAAAAAAAATTTCAATCAACCTTTAAGACTTTTTTCAGAGAATTATACTGAAATATTACTTGAGTCCTGACCAAAATGTGGGCTTTTTCTAATTCATTTTCATTGTTCAGATGCAGTTTACAATAATAAATAGAAATTAAAGGTTTGTAGCTAAAGGGCTGTTTTCACAAGGTTACAAGGCTTTCGTTTGTCTCATCTTTCGGCCATTTTGTTCTTTTGCTGCAAATCTAACTCAGTACATGAAGTCCAGTTTCAATGGACAGTGTTTAGAAATTATAATACCTGATCTAGGGTTTGTGCTTATCATTGGCTTGATGTTCCTAGTCATCATAACCAAATTCTCTTTTATCAGATTATTATCGATTCTCCACATCAATATCCTCCTGTAATTCATAAAGCAGCCTCCCACGTTGGCAGGACAGGGTTCATTATAATTTTGTTTTTTATGGGTGAGAAAATGATTTTTTTTTAATTCATAAAAGACATAACCTCTTCAAAATGTTAAACCTGAAATTCAAGTTATCTGAATTCAAACCTAAGACTGTTTGTACTAAATCATGGGACTTTGTCATGATAGTGTCTAATTCACTCTCCATTGCTCTTTCAGCTCAGTAAATATAATATTTAAAAATATGTATTCATTGTATCCATTATTCTTAAAAGCCTAGAACTTAGACGGATACTGTCTTCATTTCTTGGGGTGGTGGTAACACATGACCTCAAGAGTCCAACATCCAGGTGTCGGCAGAGCCGGACCCCCTGAAGTCACCAAGGATAGCCCCCTCAGCCCTGCCACTCTTGGGGGCACCTGCCTTCCTCCTGGCCGCCTTGTTCCTATCTGGCTCGTCTTCACGCAGCCCCTGCTCTGTGCATCTGCTCCCTTCTGTTTTACAAGGACACTCACTTGGGGTTTGGACCCACTATGGCCTCCTCACCTCAGGGGCTCGAACTTAATTACCTCTGCAACTAGAGTTGCTCCAAATGAGGGCACATTCACAGTTTTCAGGACAGGGACTTATCTTTGGGGAGACCCATCATTTAAGCCACTGTAGATGCTGATCCCTGAATATCTATCAATGCAGACAGGACCTGTAGCGCTCCTACACCATGCCTGACTATTACAACTGGAAAGCTTTGAGTAAGTAGCATTTTACAGCGGCCATTTGGAAAGTATGTTGGAATCTGAATAAGTAGAAGTGATAAGCCTTTGACAAAAGTTGTATTAAAACCTCTTAAATATTTTTAAAAGTTATTGATAATAAGTATACAAAGTTTACCAGCTCAGTTATACCAGTGATTATAAAATTGTACAAATAAAGTACATACAGTCCTAGGATCTCAGGAACCACCACTTAAACCCAAGGTTTCATTCATCGTCACAGACACAGAGGTTTGGTCGATGCGCCCTCTGATCCCTGGCACCCAGTTCTTCTGATCTTCTGGAAGCAGAAGAGAAATATACATCCTGGTCTCTGAGAAGGTAAGAGTGGTAGAAATCATACGTTTCACTTCCACGAAGAAGCATTCTGATGACTGGCGCTCAACTCTGTACCCCACTTTTCCTCAGGCATGGCGACTGGAAAGCCACATTTTTTTTTTTTTTTTTGGTGATCTCAGTGGAGCCTACATGAACACATTCTCCTGCTGGTATCTGGAGAATTTTTTTTTATATACATATATATTTTTATATTTTTATTTTTTAATTTTTTTTGCCATACGTTGTCATGATATCACCATGGGTTTATATGCTTCCCCTCCGGAACCCCCCTCCCTCTTCCCTCCCCCACCCCCGGGAAATCTCGCTGCACCAGCCCCGAGCATCAATCCTGGGCTGGCGATTGATTAGACATATGAAAATTAACATGCTTCAATGCCCTTCTCCCATATCATCCCACTCTTACCCTCATCCACAAAGTCCACGAGTCTATTCTATACATCTGCGTTCCTTTTGCTGTCTCGTATGTTGGGAGGAAGGACAATGCTGAGCTATCATGTAGAGACAGCTCAGCTGTCCTGAGAGTTCTTTGGGCTTCTGGTGGACTTTGCATGAGACAGAAATAAATCTCTGTGCTGCAAGCTACTGAAAATTGGGATTGTTTGTTAGTCCACACTGACCACCACAGCTATTTATATTGATACTAGGATTAAAGGTTGTCATGACGAAAACTCCAAAATATGTGGCAAGGCTTAGTGTTGATCTTACGGGGGTGGCGGTTATGCATGGCTACCTCCCATAGAGGCAGGAAGGTGGCAGTCAATCAAGGCGGGGGAAAATCATTTGGCAATATTACCACCGACAATAATTTATGACCTAGAAATAAACATGTCACTCTGGAAGAAAGACTAACTAGAAAATCACTGCAGGTTGATGTCAGCCACATTCGGAAAGGCAGCATGGAAAAGAAAAAGAGGTGAACTCAGGAAGGACAGAATGGTTTGCAGCCAGGAATCAACCAAAACAAAAGAATACAGACATTTGGAGACCAGAAGGCTCAGGGGTCAAAGAATCTGCCTGCCAATGCAGGAGATGCAAGTTCTGTCCCTGGGTTGGGAGGATCCCCTGGAGGAGGAAATGGCAACCCGCTCCAGTATTCGTGCCCGGAGAACCTCACAGGCAGAGGAGCCTGGGGGCTGCAGTCCACGGGGTCACAGAGTCGGACGTGACTTCTCAGTTCTAAGAGATAACTCTGTGCAAGACAGGCAAGTGGAATCCTAGCATTAAAGCAGGATTGAACCAAAGGTGTGGCTGCCACACCACGCTGAGATCTGGCAGTGGGTTAAGGCGTCTCAGGATAAAGACATGATTAAAAGTGAGACACCTCACTCATCCTTTCAACTGGACAAAAGGAGCAAAGGGAGTGTGTGACTCACACATCTCAATAGATTCAAGGGAAAAGCAGCTGCAAATACTGAAGAGAGGGTCTCGTTTAAAAAAACAACAACAACAGTATACAAGAGTAATCTTTCTGAGTTTGTTTCTTTTTAAGGATGTCCATTCTTGAATCTTTAATATTATTAGAGAAGGAGATGAAGAGAAGGAGGAAAAGGGAGGAAGAGAGAAGAGAAAATAAGAAAGTAAATATTCCATGGAGCAGTACAGAACCACGTAGATAAGAAACCTATGAAACTTTTGAGAAGACTTCTTCCCAAAGGAAGCTTGAGCCTGGACTCAAAGAGACAGGCTTTTGTGACTTACAATCACCCTTGGAACATAACCCTTCTCAGGCAAGGAACGGACTAAGAAATTTGCTCACGCCTCAGGGAGAAGATTTCCCCAGCACGCATTCCAGATGTGACAAAGGCAAACAGAGGAATAATTCACCTTCCAGAGAGGGGAGCCAGGAGTCACCAAGAATAACAGCAGATGGGGCATCTCTTCCCAGGGAACAGAAGTGGGGTTTCCTCCGGAACATTCTGGGTAGTCCTCACAGCGACTGCGAGTTTCAGAACTGGCTTCATTTCTTTATAGTCTATGGATCATGGTGGGTGGGGAGAAAATAGCCTTTCTTTTAAGTTCGTCTTTCTCTGTGAGATGAAGTAGAACCCTGTGGTCCTTATCCCATACGGCCATGTCCCAGCTGGCCTTTTGTTGGGGGAAAAACTTAAACCAATGAGTAAGTTTAATTAGAGAAGCGAGAAAATACAGTAACAAAGGAAGACAGTCAAAGGAGCCCAAATAATAGTAGCTTAGTCATTGAGCATAGTCAAGAACCCTCAGTTCCTCCTCAGGGGCTGTAGATAGTATTCTGAGCCACATCCTGGGAGCTGTACTGTAGATACTGAAACCCCACCAGGCGGAGAAGTCAAGTACATGATGCGCAGACTGTAGCCAAGACATGAGCTGCTGCAATTCCGAGGACTGGCCTCAGAGAAATGGGAACAAACCAACCATGTAACTGAAGGCTGAATGTACGTAAAACAACCAAGATGATGCTGGTCCGACCACCGATGACCAGTTTCAAGATGACAATCAGAGCTGACTATGCTGTTCCTGCATGTAGCCCCCTCCCTCAGCCTATAAAACCTCTAGACCCTTGATTGTTGGGGGGCAGGGGCGAGTTGGCCTTTGGTCAGATGTCCACTCTCCCCCTTCACTGCTGGCATCCAAAATAAAGCAAACTTTCCTTTCCACTAGCCTGGCCCCTATTGGCTTTTGAGCAGCAAACAGCCAGACCCCACTTTTGGTTACATCTGTACCAAGAGGAGCCTCATTCTTATCTTGGATCCCAGACTTTGTGCTGGATGAGAGTTTGGGGGTTGTCTTCCTTGACTGTGGATTGAGGATGAGAGGAAAGGATATTTGGGTAAGGGGAAGCGTGGTTTACGGCCAGATCCATGAGTGTTAACTGATATCAATTCCTTCTCCTTTCAGACTCACAGACAATGGTGCTCACCCTCCTGGGAGGTCGGGGCAGCCCCGTGCCCTGCTTTGGCTAATTTGATGTGAACAGAAATGATGTCACTTCTGGGTAGATGCATTTCATGGCAGGCACCTCATGATCATTTTGGAAGCTCATGCTGGTAAAGAAGTGCCGTACAGAAATCAAGTGAAGGAACGCTTCTGTTGTCTTCTCAGCCCTTGTACACGAGAAACTGATTCCGTCTTAGGCCACTTACATTTCTTTCTTTGTTACTATAGCATGACTTCGACCATCTTGGCTGACACAGGATCAGTACTAAAATCTGAATAAGTACGTTCATCAATATTTCTATCTCCTTGTGATTACTGAACTCATTTTTTACTGTTCTATTTTAGAAGAAGTTATCTAATAGATAACCTAACAAATGATAGCTGCAAGCCGGTTCTCAATAGTCTGCTGTGTTATTTTACGTTTGGTTAATCTTTCCTTCGAAATAAAAAGAGTAATTTCAACTTTATTCAAATTTCAGTTTTTAAGAGCAGTCAAATATCAATAGTTTGAGTCAAAAAGAAAAACAATTACATTCTAAATCTTCACATTAAGTAAGGTTCTTTTTCAAAAATAAAAACAGTAGATAAGAGCAATCTTTTCGAGGTATTCTTTTTTTAAAAGAATCACCATGCTTGGAACCTCAATGTCATTATAGCCTACTTTTCAGCATGAATTCATCTACCTCAAACCCCAGGCATTTCACTTGATCTGGTGAGGGAAAAAGTTCTGCAGACCAAGAAAATGACTTAGCAATAAAATATGTGAGAAACACTTTGACAGTTCTCCCAATCTTTTCCCCTGGCTATGAAACGCATTTCTTCTCCTCCCCAACTCGGCTGTCACTTTGAAAACCATCCAATAAATTGGTCATACCTATCACAGTTACCCGTAGGCGAAAAAGAGAGGAAAACAGAGAGACACAGAAAGAGAGAGACATCGGTTCATGAACTGAGATTAGGGTACCTTTGCCCAGATCTAGTAAATTCTTTAAAGACACACATTAACACTCTCCAAGGCCAAACAGGAAACACAAAGTCATCTCCTTATGGGTGGAAATATTTCAAACAGGCCCCCTGCAAATTCATTACCATCAGAATGTCCTTGTTGCCAGAAAGAGCGGGCTCCCCGGGGCCTCTGGCTGGCCCAGAAGGCTCTCCGCAGCGCCGTCTGTTACCGAGGCCCAGCGCTGCTCTGCAGCTCAGACCGAGGCGCTGGGCAGCGGGCCTGCAGCTCGCCAGCGGCGGGCACCGGCAGGGGCGCACCTTTACTCAGAGCGGCACCGGGCGCTTTCCCTGCGGGAGCCGCCGTCTCGACCCGCTAACAACGGCTTTCCGGGCTCCGGGCGGAGGGCTGTCCACACCGTGGGGCACGGCCGAGCCCAGGGCTCCGGGACGGACCCCGCGTGGGCAGGGGACGGCGCGGGCCCTGCGGAGCCGCGCCCGGGGCTGCGATCGCGCGCCGGCTTGTGCCCGTCCGGAGGCGGAGGCCGACGGAGCTTCCACCGCGGCCCGGTGCGGACAGCCTTCGAAGCCGCGCCCGGGCCCGGGTGGCCGCGCGCCCTCCCGCGTCCCCCGGCGCCCGCCCGGCCCTGCGCCCGCGCTGCGCGCAGACCTGTGCTGGGTCCGGCTCCAGGAGCCCTCGTGGGATGCGCAGCGGGCAACAGTGAGCGGGGCTGGGCCTGTGCGGGATGCGAGGCCTCCGGCGACAGTGGGGAGGGACTGCCGCTGTGAGAGCGGCGCGGTCCCCGAGGGTCTGCCGGAGGCCCGGCGCTCAGGGCCCGCTGCGCCTGCAGCCGCGGGGCCGAGGCTGGGGTCTGCGCCCTCCTCTCCCGGGCCGCTCCGACCGGGACTTCGCCTCCGTCATTAGTGCCAGTTTGCTATCTCCCTCCTCCTTCCAGCGACACTGCCTCATAGCGGGTATCATTAGGATGCTGACTTGCTCTCGGATCCTGTTATCTCAGAGCTTAAAACAGAGACACACACACAAAGAACGAACCCTGCCCTGGTTTCTCGGGTTCAGTTCGGCAGGAGTGTCTTTCTGCCCCTCAAGGGGCACATTTAACAGGCACTTGAGTTCTCAGTTGCCAAAAGTGACAGGCTGGGTAACTGTCATCTTCTGTAGAGCTTTGCTCAATTTGCTGTATTCAGAATATCAAGATTTCCAGCGTTATGAACTTCAGGCCATCAAGCAAATTTTCTTGCTCACAAACTCCGTTAAAAAATATCCTTGTCTATGGAAGTGTTGAGATCTGGCAAGGTATTTGGTTCCCCTAACCATCAAATTTACTCAGTTTAGAGTGAAAATAATAAATCAAACGGATGTCTGAATTTTTTAAAGAAACTATCAATTCCATATTAGATCACTGTCCTAGAAGATAAAATATATCAGGGAAATATAGTACATTCTGAAAAAAAAAAGAGTGGTTATAGGACACAGTAAGATGGATTACATAAAGCATTGCCTTGTAATTTTCAAAAAGGTATAAAACATACCGCAGTGTCACCATTTGAATAAAAATGGTGACTATAGTAACCTGTGCAGTTAAAAAGGAGAATTTTAAAAGTTAAAAAAAAAGCACCGCCTTTAATCATATGGTTACACACTCTAAATCAACTGAATTTTCAGGTCTTTATAAAAATCAAGTTTTTAAATAAAAATACAAACGTCATCAGTCATAATTTTTCGGGGAATAGTATAAGTAATTTCCACCAAATTGGAACACATTGAGGACAATTCACAACCGACATGGTTTCTGT
Source organism: Antilocapra americana (assembly GCA_007570785.1). NCBI lineage: Eukaryota > Metazoa > Chordata > Mammalia > Artiodactyla > Antilocapridae > Antilocapra > Antilocapra americana. The sequence goes on from ML663555.1 coordinate 3,453,077, forward strand.
TTGAAACCATGTTGCCAGCACAGGATTTAAGAGAGAGATCTTTTGTCTCAACAAGAAATAATTAACTTTCTTCAAAATTAAAGACACATCTCAAAAAAGAATAAATAAACCAAAAAATCAAGAATGAATTCTTACCTGGATGACGAGACACTTGGAGGACAAATTCTTCTTCCACCTGTGAAAAGCTCTTAGAAATGAAAGCTTATCTGTTATTCTTTCAATACAGCGAAGCCAGGGGAAGATGAAACCTCTCCCAGTTACACTTAGCAACAAGGAGCAAAATTAAAAGCAATCATGAACTTGCAAGTGATAAACGGTATTAGATTTTACAAGGTTGAAAGGAGGTTTCAGCCAGGCTTTTCATTTTCTGCAGAACATCAGGCGTGGACAGGAAAGCCTCATCTGTTAGTCTGTGTCAAGGCCTGCTGTGCCCTTCAGCCTGTGTCATTTGTGAGACCTGGGATTTGAGGAAGCCACTGGATTTCTTTGAGGCTCAGTTTCTTCATCTGAGAAATGGGACTACCTATTTCCATAGGTTGCTGTGAGTAATAAATCAGATAATACATGTGCCAGGATCCATGACACAGCCATAAAACAGTTAATGTTTCATTAGCCTTCAGGGAGGAGCGAGGCTGGTTTTTGTGGGTTTTTTTTGGTTTATGTTGCTGTTTTGAGACACCACATAATATTTTCTCTTTTGTATCACAGAAGCCATCGTTCATCCTGGAGGAAAACTGTAAAACCTTCTGCAGAGGTGGCACGCCCTTTGTGGAGTTCTAGAGCAAACATCAGAACCAGTGTCAGGAAACTGGGATTCTCTAGGTTGGACACTGGCTGGTATAGTATCTGGGGTAGGGAGGATGTTTAGGAATTGCTTCAGAGGTGTGGCTATAAACCCATTTCATGAAGGAACTTGTGTGCAAATGAACCTCCAAAGAGAAAGCGAGAGTTCAAAAATTCCGGGTATGGCATTGTGAATCATGAAATCCTTGTAGATGGATATTGAGAGAAACCCACCATATCTGGGATGATAGAATTGTGGATAAACAAAGCAACCAGTAGGACCGTCCTGCGTCTAAGCTGCAACACTGGGGCAGCGTGACATCCACGTGATGTCGCTCATATATCTGTGCATTATATTCCTCTGGGTGCCTATTTCCAGGTCCCATGCTGCGGATATTGAGAGGAACAAAATATAATTTATGTCCTTAAGCTCATATTCCAGAAAGCACCTTCCTCCTGCCCACCCCTACCAAGTCCTATCTACCCTGTCATTATCTATCAAAAGAATGACACACTTTGTTGACTGTATTTACTTATTGATCTGCCTCTTCACTTTAGCCTGCAACATCCAAGGAGAGCAGAAAGTGAAAGTGTTAGTCATTCAGTTGCGACCCCACGGACTGTAGCCCGCCAGGCTCCTCTGTCCATGGGATTCTCCAGGCAAAAATATTGGAGTGGGTTGCCATTCCCTTCTCCAGGGGATCTTCCCCACCCAGGAATTGAACTGAGGTCTCCTGCATTACAAGCAGATTCTTTACCATCTGAGCCAGCAGAGAAGCCCAAGGGAGAGCAGAAGGTGTGTTTTATTTACCTTTGCATCTCCACAGTGCTTGGGTCTTTATACAGTAGGCATTTAACAAACACTTATGAAACACATGTTAGTGAGTGAATGAATGAACAATTATACAAATGGCAGTGTAAGGATGAGTTCACAGTTCAGAGAATGAGGGTAACCATCACTTTTCAGGTCTCAGAGAGGCATCCTCTGATGGCACAAAAAGGGGCCTCCTCTGAGTACAGACCACAATGTAAATTGTTTATGTATTTTATGCAATGACTTGCTTAGTCCTTGTCTGAAGACACCAGCAGAAACGCTACCAGTCCTGCTCTCTTCCCAGTCTTCAACACTGAGCCAAGTGCCTGTCATGTAGAAGGAGCAAATCAGTACATGTTGAATGGGTTCATGGATTGGCCATGATAGCAAACTAGGATTTGGGGGCACATCTCAGAGGAAGAATTAGAAAGAGCTCAACTGGCACAGGCAGGAGGTGGGGGAGATGTCGAATCTGAGATGGCAGCAGCACAGCCAAGCAGTTGCCTGGCAAGTTGGTGTAAGATTGTCTGGGAACCAAAGCTGGTTCAGATCAGAGCTGGTGTCTCAGATGCAGACATGAGAATCCCCCCCTTTCTGGCTCAGGACCCGACTCAGAGCAAATGGTAAGTAAGCAACTGTTGAGAGGTTGCTGAAGGCAGAAGTTCTTGAGCTAAAGATCAGGGGAGCAAGGGAAGGAAAATGTATTCTTCACTGACACATTTTCTTTTTTACTCTTAAAAAAAAACAGAAGTCCAGACTCATAAAAAGACAGAAAAAACTAAATAGAATACGGAGACACAAAAGACCCTGAAGAGCCAAAGCAGTCTTGAGAGAGAAGAATGGAGCTGGAGGAACCAACCTTCCTGACTTCAGACTGCATTACAAAGCTACAGTCATCAAGGCAGTATGGTGCTGGCACAAAAACAGACTCATGGACCAAGGAACCAGATAGAGAACCCAGAGATAAACCCACACACATACGGGTACTTTATTTTTGATAAATAAGGTCAAACGGGGTAACGACAACTTTTCAACCTTTTGGACAGCTGTGTACAAAAGAATGAAATTAGATCACTGTCTAAAGACACACACAGAGATAAACTCAAAATGGATTAAAGACCTAAAGGTAAGACCAGAAACTATAAAATTCTTGGAGGAAAACATAGTCAGAACACTCAATGACATAAATCAAAGCAAGATCCTCTATGACCCACCACCTAGAGTAATGGAAATAAAAACAAAAATAAGCAAGTGGGACCTAACTAAACTTAAAAACGTTTGCACAGCAAAGGAAACTGGAAACAAAGTGAAAAGACAGCCCTCAGCATGGGAGAGGATGATAGCAAAGGAAACAGTTGATAAAGAATTAATTTCTAAAATATGCAAGCAGCTCATATAACTCAATACCAGAAAAACAAACAACCCAATCAAAGAGTGGGACAGGGACCTGAAGAGACATTTCTCCAAAGAAGACATACAAATGGCTAACAAACACATGAAAAGATGCTCAACATTGCTCATTATTAAAGAAGTGAAAATCAAAACTACAATGAGATGCCACCTCAACTAGTCAGAATGGCCATCATCAAAAGGCCTACAGAGAATAGATGCTGGAGAGGGTGTGGAGAAAAGGGAACACTCTTGCATTGCTGGTGGGAATGTAAACTGATACAGCCACTGTGGAAGACGGTATGGAGACGCCTTAAAAAGCTAGGAATAAAGCCACCGTATGACCCAATAACCCCACTCCTAGGCATATACCCTGAGGAAATCAAAACTGAAAAAGATATATGTACCTCAGTGTTCACTGCAGCTCTATTTACAACAGCTAGAACATGGAAGCAACATAGATGTCCATCAACGGATGAATGGATAAAGAAGCTGTGGTCCATATACACAATGGAATACTACTCAGCCATAAAAAGAAACACATTTGGATCTGTTCTCATGAGGCGGACAAAACTAGAGCCTATTGCACAGAGTGAAGTAGGTCGAAAGAGAAAGATAAACACCATATACTGCCACATGTATCTGGAATCGGAAGAGATGGCACTGGTGAATTTATTTTCAGGGCAGCAAGGGAGAAACAGACCTATGGACTCGGTGGGAGAGAGGAGGGGGAAGGGGAGAGGGATAGAGGGAGTAGCTCAGACACTTACAGTAACATATGTGAAACAGACCGCCCGCGGGACTCTGCCCTGTGACTAAGGGAACTCAAACAGGGGCTCTGCGACAGGCTGAAGGGTGGGGTGGGGAGGGAGATGGGAGGGAGGCCCAGGAGGGAGGGGACATGGGTGTACCTATGGCTGATTCTTGCTGACGTATGACAGAAAACCACAAAATTCTGTAAACCAATCATCCTTCAATTGAAAAATAAACAAATAAATAAACAGAAATCCAGACTCATTGAAAAAAAAACAGAAAAAACTAAATAAAAAGCCGAAACTTTGCCTTCCATAATAGCCGAATCCAGCTATCTCTGTATATACAGTGCATGCAACCAACCTTTAGTAAAATTACCAAACTACTGGTTATTTTTAAATAATCATTCTTTTTAATGAAAGCCTTAGTTGAATTTATTAAAACCACCAGTTGTGATTATTCAATCCTGTATTAATTGAGAGACATTCAGAACTCAAAGCACCTGGAGGGGACTTCCCTGCTGGTCCAGCAGTTAAGAATTCACCATCCGATGCAAAGGGCGCAGGTTCGATCCCTGGTCAGGAAAGTAGACCCCACGTGCTGTAGGAAAACTAAAGCCGTGCACCACAACTGGAGAAGCCCATGTACCAGCACAGCAAAGGGTAACGATAGTAATATAGCAATAATACAAGCAAAGCATGTGGACTGACTTATTTTATTCTGTCAGAGAAAGAAGTCCATTCTTCCTTGTTCTGTGCATTTACAGATGATTACGTTAAGAAATGCCTGTTCATTTTACTTTTACCATATTGTAGTTGAAGACTGTAAAGTAATAGAGCAAGAAATTGAAATCTAAGAGATCACCTAGCCTACTGTCTGTATTTTACAGGAGGGACATTTAAGCCAAGGAGGAAAAGAACCATTTTTACAAACTTTTCCATACACTTTTGTTCTGTTGTTCAAATATGAAAAAGCAAATGACCATGAATTTTCCACTTTACTTTAGTTTCTAAGAATCTTAGAGGGAAACTGTCCACACGTGGTTCTTGAAAGCCTCTAGGCATGTACTTTCTTGCTGAACTCTCCATCTTATTTTTTAGTAAGAACATTCGTCATGAGTTGTGAACTAATCAATAAGCCACTTTAATCCATTTCAAAAGGAGGCGAGGTAGCTACAGTAATAATTACTGGGAGAATAAAAATGTTACTCAAGATTGAATTATTATAACATGCTCAACGAATGGGGCTCAAACTCAGAAACGAGTATTTCTTCTCTCCAGCATAACCAGGAGGTGCTCCAAAGGCATGTGTATTTTAGAAAAGCATCAAAAGCAACCGCACCTATCGAAATCAAGTGAAGAAGCAGCTGGGGAAGAGCCGCATCGTTCTCACTGTCATGATTGGAAAGAGGTCAGCCTCAGAGTGGCTGTGAGCGTGTGTGACCCTCCGCTGTTCGGCCGCGCAGTCGCGGCCGACTCGTGAGGCCGTGGCCTGGGGCCCGCCCGGCTCCTCTGTCTGTGGGACTTCCCAGCAAGAATGCTGGAGTGGGCATCCGTTAGGAGAGGGAACAGGCACGTTCTCTCCGAACAAATCAGCGTCATTCGACTTACAGCAAATATCCTGACATGAATCAACAAGTTAGATGAGAATTCAAGGCCCAGCCTTAGCTCGTCTTACCTAAATTCTCCAGCCCGGTTTCCTTATTTTTAAAATGAGGAGTAATAATATCGACACAGAGCATGACCCTATGGTCCTTGCCCCCCTACCATGTTCTCGGCCTGCCTTTTGCCTGCAGAAAGCTTTAGTCAAAGAATACGCTTAATCAGAGAAGTGAGAAACGCGGAAACAGGAAAACAGTCTAAGGAGACTAAATAATGGTGATGTAGTCGTTAAGCATAGTCAGGGCCTTTAGCCCTTTCTCAAGGGCTGTAGATGATATTCTGAGCCGTGTCTTATAGGCGCTAAAGCCCCAGGTGGAGAAGGTACCTACACGATGAGCAGACTGCACCCAGGACACGAGCTGCCACAGTTCCGAGAATTGACTGCAAAGAAATGGGAGCGAATGCACCCGACCTGAAGGTTAACTGTCCGAGATGACGCCGGTCAGACCACGGATGACCAGCTGGAGGTGGCTGTGCTCTTCCTGTGTGTAGCGCCCCCCGCCACTCTGTCCATAAAAGCTCCCCTTCCCTGCTTGTTCTTTGTATGGAGCAGTCGGCCTTTGGACAGAAGTCCGCCACCCTCCCCCCAGTTACCAGCATCTGAAATAGAGCAGACTTCCCTTTCCACCAACCTGGCCTGGTCGCTGGTTTCTGCGTGGTGAGCAGCCGCACCCCATGCCTGTATTTCAGTAACAATAGAACTTATGTATAAGATAGTCATGAAAAGTGAATTTAGAGCCTTTTAACAGTGTCAGTAATAGTGTTTGTTATTACTAGGATTCTGTATTAAACACCAATTATGCTGCAGCCAGATTTAAGGTTTGAGAACCAGAATAATATGAGACAAGGTCCTTCACTTGAAAAACACTAAATAAATAAACAGCACTGAAAATATGTATACCATTAGGTTTATCTAGGAAGATGAGACTTCAGATTATCTTTAAATGAATGAATTTAATTTAGTGCCATGTTATCTCAATGAAATTGAGCTTTAGAAATGTGGATTTAGAAAAAATACCTTGTACTGTGCTGGAGTAGTTACAGAAGTTTCCTGAGAAAAAATGGAACTGAATATGAATGTGATAGATTATATCCAGTAATTGTTTCATGATACTTTTGTTATTTTCTGGTGGCTCTTTATTCTGAGTGTTCAAGAAGACACTTATTTACACTAAGGTAATACTATTACTACTAAGGCACACAAGTTGATACTATTAACATTAAGGTAAATTAAGACTTAGTACAAGTATTAATACTTAGTACTATTAATACTAAGGTAAACAAATGTTCAGAATCTGCCAGTCAAGCAGGAGACCTGGGCTCCATCCTGAGTTGGGAAGATTCTCCTGGAAGAGGAAATGGCAACCACTCCAGTAGTCTTGTCTGGAGAACCCCCTGAACAGAGGAGCCCGGTGGGCTAAAGTTCACAGGGTTGCAAGAGTCAGACACGACGCGGTGACTAAACGACAACAGAAGCAAACAAATGTTGCTTTCTTTCCCTTAGTGGACATAGAATAAAAAATGTTTTATCCTGTACTAACAGGTTACAGCTTTCAAAGTTTCACGTTTAAAGATATGCTCCTATTCTACAATTCTAGTTTTTCATTTTCGTATGTTTTTTAAATAGCAAACCCTTCTGAAAGTATTTTCCCCCCATTAAAGAGGGTCACCCTCTATAATTTCCCACCTCCCATGATCAAGTTCCAGTAATTCATGGTGCTAAGGCAGGTGGGGCACCTGACGTGCCCAGTGAAACTACCTCCAGAAAAGCAGGTCAGACAGTGTCCTTGGCATTACTGAAATCTGCCACATTATTTAATTTAGCAAATAGTTATCGAGGCCCCAGTGTGCCAGGACATAGCTGTAAATAAAACTAAAAACCTGATCTCATGGGATACATTCCAGGAGAGACAAACATCAGGGCTTCCCTGGTGGCTCAACTGGTAAATAATCCACCTGCAATGTGGGAGACCTGGGCTTGACCCCTTGGTTGGGAAGATTCCTTGGAGAAGGGACCAGCTACGCACTCCAGTATCCTGACCTGGAGAATTCCATGGACTGCATAGTTCATGGGGTCGCAGAGTTGGACACGACTGAGCGACTTTCACTTTCACTTCAGAGAGCAACATCAAATGAACCAAAAAACCAACTGCCATGCCAGGGTGGAGATAACTTCTCTTTTTTTGAACTAGCCAGGCATTGAGCCTGGTCCCTGGCTGTGAGAGCACGGAGTCCTAACCACTGGACCACCAAGGAGGGCCTCTCCGTGAGTTCTGAATTACTTTTAAGCAGAGTGACTCCTGCGTTACTGACAGATCTGCACATTTCTGGCCTGTCAGGTGGTGATCCAATCGACCTGCCTTCTCTAGCCCTGCGAGGCCCGTTTTCTCTCTGTTACACACTCATTTCAACATTCCTTTACTCCAGATAAGTTTGTGTTTCTTGCCTTCTTTTAGGAATCAATTCTAACATCTGTCTGATTCTCCCGTGAGTTAAATAACTCCTTAACATGTGCTCACTTTTATACCTGTATCAGAGCCATGATTTTACCCTCTTTGGAGAATGTGCTTTAAACTCTTCCGCGTAAACAGGGTCCCTACTGCCTGTGGATCAGGTTCAGACTCCTTCCTGTGAGACCCCAGGGCTCCTGGCAAGCCGCTTCCAACTCAGACCCATGCTCCAGCCACCCGGCTCCAGACAGCCTAGGCTCCAGTGAAACTGCTGGCTGAGATTTGCACAAAGGATGCTGTTTTTCTTTTTAAATGGCATATACTTGCTTTACAATGTCGTGTTAGCTTCTGCTCTACACCGCGGAGAATCCGCTGTATGTACACATGAATTGCCCCGCTCTTGAGCCTCCCACCTACCTCCCCCACCCCACCCCCAGGTCATCTCAGAGTACTGAGCGGAGCTCCCTGTGTTACACAGCTGCTTCCCACTAGCTGTCGATTTTACACAGGGTCGTGAACATGCCTCAGTGCACTGTCTCAGCTCATCGCTCCCTTCCCTTCCCTGCCTGTGTCCATAAGTCCGTTCTCTACGTCTGCATCTCTATTTCTGCCCTGCAAAGCGATCCTTTTCTAATGCTATGCCTTTCCCTCTGGTGTTTCTCTGATTCTTGGTCTGGAAGATCCTGTAAGGGAAGAAAAAGTTTCCCCTGATCCTCCTATGGTCCCTGGCTAAGCCCAAAAATTAAACTGACAAAGACAGGTTGAGAGGAGAAAAGTGTACAAATTTGAACGCATTTTTACAGTACATGAGAGCTTTCACCACAGAAAAAAGACCCCAAGAAATGACCTGAGCAGGAAGACAAACAGACAAGGAATTTGTGAAGAACTGTTATGTAGAGAAGGGGATTGGGCAAAGAGGAGTGAATGGTGGAGGAGTAACGGGAGACAAGGGAGTCTACCAAGGTTTATTGACCCCGATTTCCCAGCCCCCAAATTCCCGTCTCTGCAGGTCAGACTGCGTCCCCTCCTAATGCACGGACGGTGCCTTCCACGCAGGAGTTTCTGGTGGAAGAAGGGGAGGGCGAGGCCGGCCAGAGCACCCTTCCTGCTCCTGCTGCTTCCTAAACGCCTTCTCCTTAGGATATCCAAATTGCCAGGGTGCCAGATCTTGGGGGAGCCTGTGCTGAACCCCAGCCATGCCTTGTGCCACGTCAAGCCCTTCCCATCTGGAAGCAGACGTATCTGCTTCCTGTTACCTGCATCGTGCATCATCCTTCTCGTATCACCCTATGACTTTACATCACAATATGACAACGCCCTTTACAAATGTCTCCATAAAATACTTAGATTCAGAAGGATTATGCTCAGTTTGCCATGATAACCGCAGTGTATGTCATACTTTCAGTCAACCGAGGACTATTTATTGGACACTTGAGAAATAGTTAGGCCTGCACAAGATATGATTAGACCGCAATGAACGAGACACAGATTTTGTCCCAAAGGAGCTCATGGTTTAATTGAAGGCAAGACTCAAATCTTGCATTTTTAGGGAAATGATTATCAATGACTATCAAACATAAAAATGTGCCTGACTTAGTCTTTTTTCTTTTTAATTTCCCATTAACATCACATGATCTTTCTGGCCTACACTAAGTAATCATTGGAAATTGTTTCCCCAGGTAAGAAAGTCATCCTTTTGGCCTAAAGTTGAACATAAATATAAGCTCCAAGCAGTTATCTACAACTGGGTTTAGCTGCACAAGCTGTTAGCAAATGATTGGGTGAGATGGCTTGTTTGAGGAGTTGAGGGCCCAAATTAGCTTGGCTTCTCCCTTTGTTCATGTCTTATTCCAGAGAAACAAAGTCCCTAAGAAACACAGTTTGCTCAAATTATTAATCAATTTAGTTAATTATTGGGTGGATGATCAATGGATGGATCGGTGGGTGGATGCATGGATGCATGAATTAATGTGAGCCAGACTCAGTGTCAAGAGCTGGGCTGTTAACTCGCTTGCTCTAAAATATAGCTCATTAGCCCCACCCAAAATGCATCAGATGTCTCTGGAGCCACCACGACAAGCTGCCTTTCTGATGAAAGTCGAATGAAGAATCAAGATGTTGACACGGGTTCCCCCTCTGCAACCCTGACGTGTGAGTTTAGCATTCAGTCAACTTCATCCTGAACTTGTGCAGCTTACTTTGCTTTGTTTGACTGGGGAAACTTCACTTTAAAGACTAAGAATGCTTTAAAGTATCTCCATGCCTTCATTTAATATGTCTTGGGAAGTTGAACCTGAGAATGAAGACTATCTACACAAATTACCATTGATGGGGGCAAGACATAAGTATTCTGCCTTGTCCTAGCTTTGAATCTCCAGGGAGCTCTTACTCAGAAAGGTAAGTTGCAAATAACTTCACTGCACATTCCACAAGCTTCCTAAGGATTCATCAAATTTTCCATAGAAAAGATCAAATGACAGTTTATATCCCCAAACTCTTTTTTTAATTCTGTAATGACTTCACCTTTTTTATTGGCGTATAGTTGGTTGACAATGTTGTATTAGTTTCAGGTCTACAACAAAGGGATTCAGTTATGCATATATATGTGTGTGTGTGTGTGTGTGTGTGTATTTCTTCTCAGATTCTTTTCCCTTATAGGTTATTACAAAATATTGAGTATATTTCCCTGTGCTATACAGTGGGTTTCTTATCTATTTTATATATAGTAGTATGTATATGTTAATCCCCACCTCCTAATTTACCCATTCCTCTATTCCATTCCCCTTTGGTAACCATATGTTTGCTTTCTATGTCTGTCCCCAAACTCTTTAAACTCTTACCTCAAAGTCCTACTCGAGCTACACCCACTAGTCATAAGCTATTCTTTTTATGGTCCCTACATAGTCCTAGCTCAGCCTCTACATAGAAAGACTGACTCAAACCAGACTTCGGCACAGGAGAAACGTCCAGTTCCCCCATGGCTGTCTGACACGGCATGAAGCTCTCTGCCCTGGTTGCACTCTCTTTTCTTATGGTAAAAGCAAACTCTGCTGAGCCTTATTGCAGATTGATGGTGGTTTAGTCGCTAAGTCGTGGCCGACTCCTGTGACCTCAAGGATTGTAGCCTGCCTGCAGATTGCTTTGGTGCTATTTTGTAGAACTAGGACTCAACACTGGGATCATGCATACAGTTTCTAGAGACACATGTAGAATCAGGAGAGAGAAACCACTCACCTGGCTAGATGGCAGGTGAGCTGAGTTGTCTCTGAGTCAAGGAGGAAGTGCAAGTGTTAGTCATTCAGAGTGTCCAACTCTTTGCAACCTCATGGACCATATCCCACCAGGCTCCTCTGTCCATGGAATTCTCCAGGCAAGAATACTGGAGTGGTTACCCATTCCCTTCTCCAGGGGACCTTCCAGGGGTCTCCTGCATTGCAGGCAGATTCTGTAGCATCTGAGCCCTCAGGGAGGAAAGCACCCACCGAGTCTGCAGAGTCCCGAAGCCCACAGAGCAGCAGCACCTCCTCCTGGTCATCCCCCTTTCTTATGGTGGAGAATCCCAGTTCCACAGGACACCTCATTAGTGGTTAACAGCATCTACAGATGGGTACCATTTATCTGTAACTGGACAGAATAATAACCTCTAAAAATAATATCCAACCCTCGGGGTCAAATGAGGATTAAATGAGTTAAAAGATGTCAACTGGAGACAGTCACACAGAGTGAAAGACGTTAGAGAAAGAAAAACAAATATCATGTATTAATGTACCCAGGTGGGATCTAGAAACATGGTATAGATGGTCTTATTGGCAAAGCAGAAATAGAGGCAAAGGCGTAGAAAACAAGCGTATGGAGACCACTGGGGGACAGGGGCTGGTGGGGGGATTAACTGGGAGATTGGGTTTGGCATATATATACACTATTGATGCCACGCATAAAATACATGACTAAGGAGGACCTACGGGGTAGCGCAGCTGGCCTACATGGGGAGGAAATCCAAAGAAGAGGGGGCATATGCATATGGCCAGCTCACTTGGCTGTACAGCAGAAACTAATACAGCATTGTAGAGCAAAGCTACTCCAATCAAAATAAACTAAAAATAAAACGAAATGTCTAGACAAAAATACATCAAGCTCTCAGAACAAGGCCCACATACAGCAGGTGCTAATTCTACCCGCATTCAAGTCGTTCATAAAAGGAATGACTAAGTGCAGAGTTGATAATGTTAGGGAAGACTCAAGTGACTAGAGATCTGTTCATCAGCAGTCATTTTAGTACAGAGTTCAACAAAGAGTGAATCTAAGTGACTCCATAATCATTTAGTCTATATTTCTCCAATTTATCTACCCAAATATCTAAACATATTTATCTAAGCATAGAAACAAGATGTCTGAGGTGTTTTCTTGTTCTTAAGTATAATAATTCTATCAAAAAACGAAGGTTTCAGAAGCAGGATTTGTTCTCACTGACTTATTTTTAGGTTAACCTGCACCCTGGAAAAATTCCAAGAAGCCTGGTAAGTACTGTTTGCAAAAAAAAAAAGAATTCAGGCAGTGGGTGAGGGGCTGGGCAGAGCGGGAAGTCGGGGGCACTAGGCCAGGAGCAGGGAGGGGGGTCTCCAGCGGGGAGGGGGGCTTCGTGTGGGAATGAGCAGTCACCAAGTCAAAACTTTACCTGCTTAATTTCTTTGCAAACACTGGAGATCATATTTAGCAATACTAAGTCATTTTTTTCCTTTCTGTAATTTGGAGTTGGGAGACAGACTCTGGATCAGTGTTGCTCCGGGTCCCTGTGTTTCTAAACTTGTCTGAAGGCCCAAAGACAAGAGATGCCCAGTCGGACCCTCAGATTCCTGAGTCCCACCGTCTGGTGGCTGAGATTTCAGAGCGGGTTTGCTTCTCTCCTGGCCCTCGAGACAGTCACACAATCTCGGAAACTGACTTCCTTCAGGCGTAGTTTCCAAAAAGGATGCTGAAGGAAAAATGTTTGTGAAAATATATGCAGAAAAGCCCCAGGAAGCCCAGAGTGCCTGCAGGAGGCGATGAGTTGGGCACGCGGACCCGGCGGCTCAACAGAACGCAGTGACCTTCCTAGCGGGACGGCAGCGCCAAGACGACCCGCGCGCTCTCTTCTCATTATTCAGGCCTCAGCTAGAGTATAAGCCAAGATTAATGTTGTTTCTAGGCCTTGAGAAAAAGCAACAATTTTCTTTCTACAGAAATCTCTCTCTAGAGAAGATGTATGAATTTTGTGTTGTCTTTTCATAAACCTTTTCAAAAATACTGTAAGTATGAGGGTGACACACTCAATCCATGAGAACTTTCTGACCGCCAAGAGGGAAAATGTTTCTTAAGAATATTGTGGGTGCTAGAAATACTTGTTTCTAATTCTATAGCCCTCAAAAATTAGGAAAAGGAGTCCTTTTTTGAAATCTACTCAAAGCTTTAAATGTCAAGCACAAAACAAGGTGATGGGATTCAATTTTTATTTACCCAAGGCAGAATGAAGTTCTCTTGTCTGACACATAAAGAAAACTTTCTCTCTCTGCCTTTTTAAAGTTGCTTAGTGAACAGACTAACTTGTCTCCTGATGCCACAGAGAAAAGCGTAAGGTAAGGAAAAGAAAGAAGAAACGACAGAGAGTGGAGAAAGATATTCAAACTCCAGCTGTAATAAAGAGACTTTAACATGGCAACCACATAGAATTCGAATCACAATACAGAATAAATAAAGCTCCCTGTTTATGCCACTGTGGGCTGAGGGTGGTGAGAATTCTCTTAACGATGCCACCGAGTAGCGTCGTTACTTCTTACTGCAATTTGGGAAATAAATGCAATATAGCTTTCTTCTCTCTGCCTCATTTGTAAAATAAAACTCTGGTAAGAGAATAATCGAATCCGAGGACCAGAATGCCAGACAAAAATTACAGAATATTGGACACATGTAATGAATAATCCCCCCTTAAGATAAGCAGATTTTCTTTAAAAGATGACATTGCTTGTAATCGTGCATTACAGAATGTTTGAAAAGATATAAACAAAATGAAAAATAAAATTCCCCTGGCAACAAATGCATTTATTCCAAGAGAAAAAAGAATGACTCAAACTATAGTATTAAATTCTGAGTGCATAAACAAGAGAGACTCATTTGATGTTAACATTTTAACGTTTTAAAAAGGGAAATATCTTGTTTAAGCTGATTTGTCTTTAAAATTAAATAAGCTCTGTCATCTTATTTAAACCACGGGTTGATTTATTAAACCTATGCAGGCAGAGGAGAAGTACACTTGAGTCTGGTGTATTTGAGGCATTGCAGGTTTTATAAGAATGGACTCTGATTCAGTGAAGCACTGCTCCATCCCTGTGTGGAACTGAAGGGAGCTAACAAAATAAAAACTGGTGAAAGTTTGTATTAGCATTTAGTCAGACAGCAGGAACGCATGAACTTTTTTAAGACTTGTACTTTCCAATTGCTTTCCAGAAATGTTTGCTTGTCACAGTTAAATTTAAGCTTATACCAGCAGCAAAAGAGAATAGACTCACTGGCTATCATTGCTTTATTAACTCTTACCAGTTTAAAGCCCTCAAGGATGTTACTGCTCTTTAATTTATGATTGTTAAAAAGGTGAGTAGAAGCATGCATAGAGAGACGCCATCTTCTGTTTGTTTTCAGACTTTTGTGGCAAATTTAAAACACACAGAATGAGAGATAACAGTGTATTGAATTTCCCAATACCCACCACTTTTAATTAATTTTTATTGGCATATAGCTGCTTTACAAGGTATTGTGATTTTCTACCCCACCGTTCGTTAAGCCAGGTTGCCAGGAATCTCTGCTACAAGAGCCCTGATATGCAGAAATGGAGACCTCTCACGAAGAGTTGATTCCCGAGAATCTACATTTAACAGAGTATAGCTTTATTATTGATCTTGTTTGCTGTCTGACTAGAAGATGACAACCTGAGGGCAGGACATTCATCTGCTTTGCTCACGGCTCTGTTTCCAGACTCTGGAAATGAGCTTGGCATACCCAAGGTGCTCAGTAATTTGCTGAATGAATGACTAAAATCTTGCAAAAGGGCTACTTACCAACGCCTGGGAGAGTGGCAGATGCCAGGGCCTGTCCTGGTCCACGCTGGGCCTCTAGGGACAGCATGCTGACTGCCAGCAGGTGGAGCGGATTTGGGTAAGGAAGCCACATGGAGAGTTCACTGCGGTAGTCACAGGAGGATGATTTCTATCTTTCCTCTCTGAATCTGAATTTTAAAGAATGACTAACAGACTTACTAAATCACCAACAGCCTTTTGGGATTGTGTCTATTCCACCAGAAATAAAAAAGAAAATTGAGATTAGCTGAATACACCAAGGTCTTCCAAGCCCCTATTTTGTTGTCATTTAAAATTATGTTTAACCTCTGCCATTGATGTCTGTTCTTTACTGCTGGTTACACTTACCAGATAACTATTATCTTGCAATGGTATTGTCTCAGAGAGCATGGCCTCCAGGGATGAAATTTTTTTTAACGCCACGTGTTTCAAAACAGATTGTGATTAGGGATACAATGTGAGGCAGGAAACAAGTCAAGATTCCATGAGACTGGGGCTTCCCTGGTGGTCCAGTAGCTAGTGTGAGAGTTGGACTATAAAGAATGCTGAGCGCCTAAGAATTGATGCTTTGGAACTGCTGTGTTGGAGAAGACTCTTGAGAGTCCCTTGGACTGCAAGGAGATCCAACCAGTCCTAAAGGAAACCAGTCCTGAATATTCATTGGAAGGACTGATGCTGAAGCTGAAACTCCAATACTTTGGCCACCTGATGCAAAGAACTGACTCATTTGAAAAGACCCTGATGCTGGGAAAGATTGAAGGTGGGAGAAGGATGACAGAGGATGAGATGGCTGGATGGCATCACCGACTCAATGGACATGAGTCTGAGTAACCTCTGGGAGTTGGTGATGGACAGGGAGGCCTGGCATGCTGTGGTCCATGGGGTCGCAAACAGTTGAACACAACTGAGCAACTGAACTGAACTGAAATGTAAGCTCAGTGAGGGCTCTGTCCTTACTTTGCTCACTATGGTAAACCAGGTGCTTGGTACTGTGCTGGGTATATAGCAGATGTTCAGGAAATATATATCAGGAGGAAGGGAGGAGGGAAGGAAGGTGAGAAGGAGGAAGGGAGGGAGGGGTCAGGAGAGAGGGGGGAGAAAAGCAGGGAGGGCAAGAATCTTGCCCTCATTGCTTCCGGTCTGGACAACTATGGCTGACTGTTTTTAAATCCCAGAGATCTGCCCTAGTGGATTCTTTGTCTGGTATCAGCCTCCTCCCGGAGGCAGAATCTGGCTTAGAGCACTTGTGTGTCTACCTAAAACTCCAGCAGGCACCTACAATCTTTCTCCGCATCCTATCACATTCGACTTCCTTTATATCCAAGTATCCCAGCCTGGGATTCCAGGCAAAGATGGAGAAACAAGCCCTCTGCTCTATAAATTAAAACTTCACAGCCTTTAACGTTCCTGATTGACATAAATGCTGCAGTGAATAGATGAGGAATGTGGAGACACGGTTCGATTTCTTTCGCCATCAGCAGCCGGGCCCTGTGATACTGCTCTTCCAGAAGTGCCCTTTGACGAATGGTACCCCAGTGATGCAAGCAGCAGACGGTACCCAGAGCTGCAGAGGCGGTTGCCTGGCCTCCTAACTGGTTGATGGATCTGCAGAGCCTGAGTGAGAGGGACCCAGAATGGTAACTGCGGCCATCTTTCTCTTTTATGATTTCTCTTCCTTTTCGTTAGGCGTGACACCTTGGAGATTGAGCTTTGTAACTAACTATTAGCCCAAGGCAAGGACTGGGAAAATGAGAATTTTCTGAGAAAGTGACCCCCACTCCCAAACACAAAGTGTGAACAACAGCACTTAGGACCTGCCATGAAAGGAACTTGGGTGTGGATTTATGTCCAGTTGATTTGATGAAGGAAAATGCAACCAGCCCCCTCTAAACCTGCGGGCAGGGCCAGGCACTTTGAAAAAGAAATATTTCTATTCGTTCTACCTTTCTGCGTTGTGGGATTTGAAATGAAAGTCTGGGTCCACTCAGTACCCACAGAAGACGGACTTCTGCCATCAGTAATGAGCTGGGAGAGGCGGCTGGTGATAAACGAGCCGGGAAGAGGAAGCACGCCAACCAAAGGTGCCTTGTGAGGAGCCTGCACCTTTCAGCCCTTTCTCGAGGGTGAGGACCTTCCAGCGCACTGTCTGTCTGGGGCGGGTGTCCAGGAAGCCACCCACTGACCGCTCCAGAGTGTTAGTCTGTCTGGTTGGGATCCTCATGTGTGACTATTCATGTTTGAGTTCTGGGGAGTCCAGTCAACACTGCTTCGGACTTTTCGCTTCAGCTCAAAGGTTTTCTTTCCAGACCTCAGCAAAGGCCTCAGCACAGGGACAATCCTAAGGCAGAAAGACCACAATCTTCTCTCTAGGAAATCCCCAGTACAAATTCTTCCCCAAACGCTTTTAGCCATTACTTCCACAACAGGAGAACATTTTTTTTTTCCCTGCTGACATTCTGAAGGGATAGAATTTCCCCACATAAGACACGTTTTCCCCGCACTCAGAAAAAAAGACCAAAGAAGCTGCAGTGAGGCCAGAAAATCTCAAGGAAACAGTTGAAAACAAGAATTTTTTAAAAAAAGAAATGTCCAGAGGGCCTGGGCCCCCAACTGAAAGAGAATGCAGTTTTCTTGATTAAAATAAATTAATTAGCCTAATAAATGAGGGAGAGGTTGGAATGAGAAAGAGAATTATCCTTGTTCAATGTGTTTATTCAGGCCCTGAGGGGACAGAGGGGCTATAAACATTCTGAAGGGAATTAAAACATGTTTGTGCTGGTGATGTGTCCTCTCTTTTCTCCACCAAGGGGCTAGAAGCCTCCAGAATTCTGTACAAAACATTTACCTACTGAGCATCTACCAGAAGCAATCAGGGATTTCTCCGCTGAAGTGCGTGGTTGTTTACCTGACTTGTTTTTAGCAGTAAAATATCTTTGTCAAGAACACTCCCTTATATATATCCCATGTATAAAGTAGGTAACTAGCGGGAACCTTCTGTACAGCACAGCGAACTCTGCTCCGTGCGGTGTTCTCCATGGGAAGGCAATTCAGAGACGAGCAGATATATGTGTACATGTGGCTGATTCACTTCCCTGTACAACAGAAACTAATACATCATTGTAAAGCAACTAGACTGATAAAAATAAATAAATTTTAAAAATTTAAAAATAAATAAAAACTTTAAAAGCAAAGAATACTCCCTCATGCTTTCAGTAGTCTTTCTTCTCTCCAGAGCACTCAAAGTTTTGTCTTTTTTTGGTATAAAAATAAAACAACAAGCAGAAATAAAAGTCTTAGACAAAAATCTTTGAAAATGGTTAAGGACTTGTGAGTATTAAGACAGATTTGAATATGCTTAAAAATATTTTTTTTTCTTATTTTTTTTTGCTTAAAAATATTTTTAACTGAATTTATTAATATCTCAGCTGATTGGGATATTGGGAGAAGATATGAGATAGATTTCTTATTCTCACATTTCTTACCAATTATTTTGATGAGCAGTTGATGATACGCTTTTAAGATGAAAAAAACATAAAATACTTAAAGTAACCAATGACTAACGGATTTACTGAATGCTTACAGTTCACAAGCTCTTTTGAAGATATTTATTTATTTCCCTATCTGCTGCGTCCAGTCTTAGTTATAGGTTCCTTGCGTCACGTGGGATCTTCTGCCGAGGTGCGCGGGCCTCTGGTTGCAGTCCCTGGGCTCCAGCAAACAAACACTCGCTCAGCATACGAGTTCTTAGTTCCCTGACCAGGGGTGGAGCTCATGCCCCCTGCATTGCAAGGCAGATTCTTAACCACCACACCGCCAGGGCCCTCCTGGCAATTCACAAGCTCCCAACTGGGCTTTGAGGATGCACAGAGGGACAGTCCTCACCTTTGACGAGTGTGTAACCTAGTTGCTGGTTTAAAACTCAAACACGTAGAAAAGCAACTACCTTTGTAGGTAATAATGTCCAATAAGGCTTCTTTAAGGCCAGTCCCAGAGCTGGCTGGCACAAACCTTACACTCACATCTGATGGTCAAAGAAAGTCACAAGGCCATTCCAGACTCAAAGAGAGAGGAAAGAGATTCTACAACTTCTTTATTAGAGCAGAGCAAAGGAAGCCACAGTGCCTTTTTTTAAATTATTTTTTTGAGATCATCCTAATCAGAAAGAGGAGATAGATTATAGATCCTTCCTTGTACACTGACCTGTAAATATAAAAACCAGCTTTTACTTGTAAGAGGTTTACTATGTGCTCAGTAGTATACTAACCATTGAGGAGGAGAAAGAAATCTATCGTTTGGTGCCAGGGTTCAGAGTTTTCAACCATTTTGTTGGGTTTTGTGGTCCTGGAGTATTTTTCACATAGATTCTTATTTCCAAATAAGACACAGTATAAAAATGATCAAAAATAAGCCTTTACTCCTCAAATACAATCAAGAATATAACAGACATCATGTCTAACACATGAAGATTATCAGCAAGTAGAATAAACAATGGCCCGCAGGATGCTACCTGGAGGGTCACAGACAGACTTTAGTCTTCAGCTGAGAGCTTTCTGCTGTCCAGTTGCTTTCCTGGTGAATCCATTACCCTGATTTAAGTAACATTTAAATCCAAATGCACATGTCTGCTAGTTATCAGAGAGACACGTCTTCAATGCTAAGTCATCAACGAAACGGACAGAATTATGTCCCTTGGGTGCCGCCCTACAACTTCCCAATCCTTTGTAAATGGCCATTCATAATACAGATGCTGTTGGGATTTTGAGAACAACCAATAAATAATACTACTGTTTTCACCACTTGAATTCTAAGCCCAACAGTAAACAAAAAGTAATGCACAAAGAAGGTAAAATATCAGCTTTATTATAGATGGAAATCTGAATGGGAAGATGTTGCTTAGTTCTGCCATCAGGGCTTCCCAGTACAGAACTTACTAATACCCAGGTTCAGACCTCTCTTAGGCACTTGACTTGCCCCCTGCAAACTCTTGCGCATGGAAGACCTGGCCAGACAGCAGCTTGCTGAGAAAGGCAAGCTCCCGGAAGGAGAGAAGAGAACAGGATTGAGGGTCGCAGGCCTGTCCCCTCCACCCAAATTAACAGTCAACTCACTCCGTCTTCTCCAGGGAGAAGTGAATGACAGGGTAGGGCAAAAAGTCAAAGGTTTTTAGAAAAATTCCCATCTTAAGGAAATCTGATGAGTGGAGATGACTTGTCTCCATGAACAGCTCCTTTTAAATATACATACTTAATTAAATATTAAGATAAAATATGTTAGTATCGGTTGGTTTTGTCGCTAAGTTGTGTCCGACTCTTGACCCCATGGACTGTTGCCCACCAGGCTCCTCTGTCCATGGGATTTCCCAGGCAATAATACTGGAGTGGGCTGCCATTTCTTACTCCAGGGGATCTTCCCGACCCAGGGATCAAGCCCAGGTCTCCTCTATTGCAGGTAACCACCCACAGTGCAGGCCGATTCTTTACTGACTGAGGCATGAGGGAAGTCCCCTGTTATTATTAGAAACACAGTGTAAATGCACCTTGACCAGCCAGACTTGAAGAGCTTCTTCCTAGCGCTCTACCCTGATTGCTGTATCTCACTTTCTTGCATCCAATTTCTAAGTCCAGAAAAATCTCCAGAAGGTTGAAAATCAAGGCATCTAAGCACACACACATCATGTGAAAATGATAAGATAAAAATGTGAATCGAGAAAATCTTCCCAGCAGTCAGCACTCTTGACATAAAGAGCCACGGGAAAATACTAACAACTGTCCCTACACGTGATTGGATCTGCAATAGCAAGAGGGAGGTGAATGTGCTTTTAAGAAAGCAGGTCCCAGGGGGACCTCTAGTCAATGTCTGGTAATAACTTATGAGGGAAAAAATCTGAAAAATAAAAATTATATATATAGAGAGAGATGTGTATATATAGAGAGAGCTGAATCGCTGTGCTGTATACCTGAAACTAACATGATATTGTAAGCCAAGTATACTTCAACTTAAAATTTTTAAATTGTTTACTGTGATAAAAGTCACGTAATATAAAACATACTATTTTAATCATATTTAAGTGTACAGTTCAGTGGTGTTAAGTGCCTTCACAGGGTGCAACTCTCACCATTATCCATCTCCTGAATTTCTCACCTTTCTAAACTGAAACTCTGCCTTCATTAAACACTAAAAAAATTATTTTTTTTTAAAAAAGGTAGGTTCTGACAAAAGCAAATAACTTTCCCGTCACATCCTGTGACAACAACGACTTCAAAAACTAACTGATATTCCAAAGTGTCTGCCGTTTATGAAGATTGCATTCACGTTCTTCAAAATCTTATTATTGATGTTTATAAGCCAGTTCACCAGATCTTAAAAATCACCATCACTCAGCCCTCGGGGTGCCAGCAAGGACAGAGTCTGCAGAACTGAGGACCCCGCTCCTTCCAGCCTGTGGACACAATCCCAAATCTACAACACTTCCTCGGTGGGGTTTGGGCCGGTGGCTTCTCTGCGTTTCTTCCCCGCTCTGAGTTAACCTGTTCCTGCCCGTGCCCTGGCCTGTTTCTGCCTTTTCCAGGCTGACAGATACTCATCTCTGCCCCCAGCTTGCAGGTGGGGGCCTCAGCCGACGGGCCTTGATGTCAGGAACTCAGCAGCGGCTCGTATATCAGCCTGGTCATTAGTGGCGGATGGCGGTAGACCTTTGCCCAGCGCACCTTGCCGAGGCAGGAGGAGGGCTATAAAACCCCGGGCCCTGTCAGCCGTTGTCACTTAGGTGAGAATTTATCAGGTCTCCGGGTGCCCTCTGACTGGATTATTATGAATAATGAATGAGGCTTTATGCTACACTGAAGCATTAATAAGATGGGGGTGACTGGGAGACATTCCGGGCACCGCAAACACCCTGGCCCCCCGGGTGGGCGGCCCCCCAGCCGGCGGCCCCACCGGATCTGGGGGTCTGGGAGTGGGGTCTGGTCCCCCGCACCGACAGAGCCCAGCTCGGCGTCTGCGGTCCAGCCCGTGGGTGGCAATAAAGGACCAGGAAGACGCAGTGTGTCCACCCTGCTCAGGCAAACGCAGCAAATTCCAGAGTCCCTTATAAATAAAGATCTGAAGGTGTAACGCTGATCATCTGGTTTGCTATCACTCCAGGGCCAGAGTCCAGCATTGAAACAGAAGCCTTGTAGGAAACTTTTAGGATATAAACGCAAGCGGTTTTCATGACTCAGATATTTGGAGTTCTGCCTTCTTTTTCCTTCCTTTCCTTCCCGGACAGAGGACCCTGTGAGCTACAGTCATAGGGTTGCCGAGTCGAGCAGGACTGGAGCGGTTTAGCACGTACTCATGCATATTTATATCCATCTATATTCATATATATATATATAGAGAGAGAGATGCTATGGAATGAACCTCTTGGTCAACCCAATATGATTTTTCCCTATTCTTTTCCACATGGTTTATCACAGGATATTGACTAGAGTACATTTTGCCACTTCTAATTTTATTTTATTGAAGTACAGTTGATTTACAATGTTGTATTAATTTTTGCTGTATAGCAAAATGATTCATATATTTTTTTTCTTTCCATATATATGTATATATATTCTTTTCCATTACACTTTATCACAGGATATTAAATACAATGAGTTCTTACCACTTTTCTAAGCATGGCTGGTCCTGGGTGAGCCTCGGAAATTTTACATGACCCGAAGGGAAAGAAGGCTTAGGAAACAGAAAGGAGAGAGCCCTGGATCAGATGGAGAACAGCTGTCTCCCATCCATCTGGGTGGAAATCATTTCCTCAGATCGATGGAGGGCTACCGCAGAAAAGAGCTGCTCCCTCCTCCAGAACATCTCCGGACACACCAGCCATCTCCTTCCAGGGCTCCTGAGGGTTACTGAAGCAACAAGACCATCTGAACATCCTTCTCAGGAAAACGCTGTTCAGTGGAACAAGGGAAGAACAATCTGTGCTCTGATTCCCCACCTAAACCTCCTCCCACGTTTCCAAGGCCAGGGATGAATGTGTTGGTTCGTCTCCTATGATAGGCTTGCCGGCCAGATTCCACTCAAACCGATTTCATTCTGCAAACATTCTCTGAGCCTTTAAAACTTTCATGACAGTGGGAAATTAAAAAAAACAAAAAGTACCTCTCCCTAAATGAGTTGATACCCAAGAATAATACATGGGGAGGGAATCCTTTTCCTAATGCACCTGTGGTAACCCAGATGTGAAGACCCCAGCTAGGAAACGCTGCCATGCGGTTCCCCTTCCTCGTGGCAAGGTGCGGATCTACTCCCGGTCCTTCAGGTAAATAGAAGTTATCAAGTGTAGTCACCCACCATCAACTTGACAGCTGTGCTTCTCAATGATTTTACTGCTCCTCTTTCCATCTAGGTAGAGCTCCTCCTTCCCTCTTCTATTCCTAGACAGTTTTGTGGTCTAGAATTAAAGACTTTCCAGCACTGGAGGGGCATCTTGAGTAGGCCAAGTTCAATTTCCCACAATGTCCTTTCTCTCAAAGTCCAGTCACCCCCAAGCAGTGTCTGTCTCCGCCTACTCCACTGTTGCACTCATCAGGTGCTTAAAAATGGTATGGTCTTGTTGTTCTCATAGCTTAACAACCTTCCACTTGCATATGCATATGCATGAGACGTCTTTTTAACACCCTCACCCATCAATGAACACAAGGTTGGTTCCGTGTCTTTGCTGTTGTGAACGATGCAGCAACGAGCAAGGGATGCAGATTTTTGTGTGTTTTTGTTTCCTTTGGATAAATACCCCAAATTAAATTACGTGATCACACGTTACTTCCAGTTCACACGTTACTTCCAGTTTTAACTTTCTGAGGTTCCTCTATACTGCTGTCCTCAATGGGTGAGGCAGAGAACTGACTCTCTTCTTGCCCTCGCCACCACACTCGCGGTGTCCTGAGGGACGTGAAGGAGGAGTGTTCTAGAGACCTCTTTGCTCTTTCCTGAAAGAGTCTGGTCAGAATAAGAGCTGCTACCTTGAAAAGAACTGGAACCAGCTAGTGGACTGAAATTCTGTTCAGTGCTGTGAGCTTCCAGTGGCTGGCAGCGTCCACAGCATCAGTGGTTGCTTCGTGGGGACCTGGCAGGGAGAGGGGCTGCGGGCAGCAGGCAGGCATTAACGAGGGCGACCTCTCGGCCTCTCTGCAGTCCTGGGATTCCAGGCTCGAAATGCACTCTGCTGTCCTGGCCAGCGCGCGTTGTGCTGAGGTCTCAGTGAATGTCTGTCCATCTCGGTGGGTATTGGTAAACGCTCAGCTAAGCAAAAGATCCTCTTATTCACCTACTCAAGCCTCAACATCAGACTGAATTACACCTACGTGAGCAGAGTTTTCGTGAGCAAACTGTGCGGAGGAGGAGCTGTGTGTGTGTGTGTGTGTGCGTGTGTGTGTGTGAGTGTGTGTGTGTACCCAAGTCCATGCTCTCAAGCACACATGCTCTGCTAAAATATCTTGTCTGCTGGAGAGGGGGCTCCACGCACTGAGCCCACACAAGTCTGTTATGCAAAACGCTGGCACTGGCAGAGTTTCTCACCACCACTAAGCCGTAATCTGCTTGGCAGGCATGAGGAATGCCACAGAATCCCAGGGTTAATTGGGAACAAGGCAGCAAACACTAGCTGGGCACCCTTGGTACTTGGGAGCTTCATCCGAGGACAAGGTCTGTCTCATCGTTGATGGACAGAACTTGTATCTGCCCTCTGAAAGTAAACAAAAGCAATGACACAAGTGTGACCAGATGTTAAGAAAATCGCACACTCTTTTACTTTTAAAACACTGCAAAGACCATAAGGAGTTAGATGATACCTCGCCTGAGTCCCAAGCACAAGGAACCACGCACAGGCATGTCAGGCCACCCTGGAACCATGTCATGTTTGGATATTTGTGGGGTCTCTGGGTATCTGAGGCTAGTTTCACTCTTAATATGCAAACTTAAGTGACTCTTCTGGGAGCTGAATCCATGCTTCACACTGCATTAGGGGGGTGATTCATGGAGAAGGAAATGCACCCCACTCCAGTACTCTTGCCTGGAAAATCCCACGGACTGAGGAGCCTGGTAGGCTACAGCCCTTGGGGTCGCGAAGAGTCTGACTTGACTGAGCGACTTCACTTTCACTTTGCCGAGCAGGGCCTGACATAAAGGAGCAGGGTGTGCCCGGAAGAGGTCTTCTCCGAAACAATGTCCGGTGGGAAATAAGAGGAAGGGGGTGGGTAAGGAGAGGGATGTGTCGGTGGGGTGGAGAGGAGCATGGGGCGGAAGGAAGTTTGTGGCAGCAAACACGAAAGAGGGTGATGACCAAGGTAAACCGGTGAAGGCCTTGCTACTCAGAGCGAAAATCTACTCCGGACCCAAAGGGAAATGTCTGAAGGGAAGAAAGTGAGCGACAACGAGGAAAATGGCAAGATGAAAAGCAGCAGAGCCAGGAAAAGATAAAGGATGGGACCCCCTGTGAAAGGAAGGAGGTTGAAAAGGGCTAAGCAGGAAGGAACAGTATTATTTTGAACAGTAAAAAGAAGCATCAAATCTTTTCTAATCAGTGGTTGCTGTCTTGGCCCTTAAGAGCTCAAACAAAGGAAGACAAGATGCCCTGAATGATTATTTATTCATTCCCCTTGCTTCGGTGGGGTTCTCCTGGCAAAATTCCAGCAGCTTTGCCATTTTCAAGAAGGGGGATTTTAGAGTGTGGCTGCTCTGCGGGTTTGGTCCTGTAATCTCCTTTTAATGTTTCTGCTGCAGTAAAAGGTCACTCTCGATTCAGCTGTTCATAAAATTGACATGAGTCTGGGGTCCCTTGGAGATCCAAAGCCAGGGCAGGCAGGGGGGTGGCTGTGATGAGGATCAGGCTTCGGACAAAAAGGACCCCTCAGGGTTCTGTCATCTCCGAGGGTTTAATCATCGCTTTGCCACCCCAAGCCTGCACCTTCTTCTGACTTAGGTATGCGTATATCCCACCGCAAACCAGCATTTCAAGGGCAGGCCATAATGACTGATTTAAGCAAAGTAGCCCTCCACTGGACATGATGAGGGAGAAGGGGGCAGAGGTATCAGGGCTGAGCGGGGACCTGAGGTGCGTTTTTAATAATTACACAGGAACAGGATATTTCTCATTGCCCTGGGAAATTTTCCACTGATTGAGCCTCCTTGAAGTCCCAGGTCCTTTATATCAATTCATACGGTCTCTGATAGTTATTATCCCAACCCTGATACCAGCATTCCCCACCTTGTGTCAGAAAAGAATGGGTCTCTGAGGCTTTGAGTTGAGGCGGACACCGAGGAGGTGTCGTAGGTGGGCTCTGAATCCGAGTCCCACTGAGGGTCAGCCAAGGGTGCTTTCGACTTTCTCACATCGGCCAGATCTGCTCTAGACTAGGGGTGATGATGCCCACAAGCCCAGTGGATGTTACTGCATGCTGTGTACGCTGGGCTCAGGAGCAGAGACAGAGAGGTGAGCAGGGCAATTTCTCCCTTTCAGACACTGACCGTGAAGTGAGCAGCAGACCTGTGAGCAATACTAAGCTTCCCAGTCCCCCGGAGCTTCTCCTGAAGAGTTTACACAAAAGTGGAAGTGTGAGTCGCTCAGTCTGTGTTCGACTTTTTGTACCTCGTGGACTGTAGCCCACAGGCGCCTCTGTCCATGGGTTCTTCAGGCAAGAGTGCTGCAGTGGGTTGCCATTTCCTTCTCCAGGGGATCTCCCTGACCCAGGAGTTGAATGCAAGTCTCCTGCATTGTAAGCGGATTCTTTACCATCAGAGGCACCAGGAAAGCCCATTTAAAACCAATAAAACCATATATGTTTGTTTTCATTTTTTTTAAATCTTCTTTTTCAAGGACATATGAAGGCTAAGGTCATCTACCTAGCAGTAGACCCATCTCAAATACCAAGCTGACTCTGCAAACCCTTTTCCCAGGGCCACTGACCACATTTCATGTGATTAACTAGACTAGTGAGCTTCATACCTTGCCAGGGATATATTTCAGGGATAACAGCTATGGAAGCTGTCTTCTCTCTTACCACGGCAGGCAAGGATAAGGCCATAGCGTGGAGTCTGTCCAGGCAGCTGTGATTCCAATGCTGCAAAAAAAAAAGGTCTTTGTATGTATTCTACGTATTTGGTAGAGCTAACTGCCCAAAGCCATCTTCCTTGCCTTTTCTTCCATTTAATAGAGACATTCTCACAAGATAGTAGAGTGGGCAAGAGGAGAGTTAGACTGGAGGGGTTAGAAATTCATTGCCACAGGAGGAGAAAGTTCCAGAATAGTTGTCTCCACCTGGATGGAAGCTCTTAGCAGAAGACTGACCCAATAAGACTTCCTTCCTTTCCTCTCTCTCCGCCAAACCTTCTGAAAGCCTCTGGGAGAGACACCCCCAACCTTGAGGCCCTGCCACGCTGTGTCCTCCAGCCGCCCAGCCACCCTCTCATCCATGGTTCCTGCACAGGGAGGGCCAGGCCCCTCTCCACTTCTGTCCTTTGGCACACACCGTTCCCTCGGGCAGGAGTGCTCCTGCACAAGCCCGTCATCCACCTCCTCGGGGCCAACGACTCTCATCCCTCAGGTCTGACCATCCAGCCAGGCTTCTGGGCTGCTCTCCAGCCCGCACCCCGACAGTGTCGCCAGGCGAGTCAGCTCCTCCCACCAGTGCAGTCAGAGCCCTGGCCCCTTCTACCCCAGCGCAGATTAAATCGCTACTTGGTGACTACCTGCTTGTCTACGTCTAGAGGAAAGAGCTGTAACAGAGGCAGTGTGTCTGCCTGGAGCCCCAGGGTGCTGAGAGCATGGCACGGTGCCCAGGCGGACCAAGGCAAACACTGCAGAATGGGCGCTCACACCAGGGACAGTCGGACCGATGGATGAACCGACGGCTAAAATCCGTCCGGGAAGAGACGAGGAGGACTCCCCTGGTGGTGCGGTGGATGAGACATCACCTGCCAGAGCAGGGACACGGGCTCGATCCCCGGTCCGGGGAAGACTCCACGCGCCGTGGAGCACCTAGGCCTGTGCACCGCAAGGACGGAGCCCACGCTCTAGACCCCAAGGGCCGCGGCTGCTGAGCCCGAGCGCCGGTGCTCTGCAGCGAGAGAAGCCAGCGCAGCGGCCGCCCGAGCACCGCGAGGAGCGGGAGCCGCCACTCACCGCGGCCAGAGAGCCCGCACGCAGCAGCGAAGACCTAGCACGACTGGAAGAATTAAACAAACGGGTAAAGTATGCTAGAGAGATGAGGAGGTGCGCCAAAAGAAGCTGACTAATCCCTAACCCAAAAAATCAGTTTCTATGTATCAGGAATTAGCTACTGACTCGCAGTAGTTTGGTGAAAATTTATGCATAAGAACACTCAGAAATTGCCGTAAGATAAATGAACCGCCCTAGTAATAAGAAAATTCTGCTTGTATACACACAAACTATTTTAAAAACTGAATATGTCATAATTCAGACATGTGCTAATCTAAAGGTATAAATACATTTAAATATAAACATATTTAATAAAACATGAAAACTAAAGCCAAAGAGGTTTTGTTCTTCAATGAATTCATGACTAAAACTGAAGAATTAGTTTTATAACAATGAAGAGTTGAAAATAATTTTGGAATTGTAATGCATTAGAGCAACAAAATTTTCAAGTGGATTAAATCATGGTCTTCTATTTATAAGAGAATTAATTTTAACTTTTCTGGAATGATGCAGTCTTTATTTGAAACTTTTAATCAAATAAAGTATTAAATAAAATTTAATAATGATTCCAGTTAAGATCATCATCAATTTACAAAAACCATTTTATCTAAAATGCTCAAACATATTACTGGAAGTAAAATAATACTTCTCTGAGGAATGTGTAATTAGCCCTTCCATCTTTCTTAAACATATATACTATATTACTTCTCTGAGAGTTTGCAATGACTCAAAACTCTCCATGTAATTACATAATTAGGTGATTTCTTTAAACGAAGAACATGTACTCAAATGAAATATATCTGTTTTATCATGTCAATATATTATCAAACTGTAGACATTTCAATAAAATTCTGGCCCAAACTCATATTAAACATACAGAAGATGCCATTTAGGTTTTAGGCTAATGAGAATTTTGTAAACATTACATCAACTAATTTTACTAGCAAAGAAGACTCCCCTAATATTGCATAAATCATAAGAATTATATACATGGGGATGAAATAAAAATAAACCTCTTCTCAAAAGCATTAAAAAATCAGATCAACCTAAAACATTTAAATTTATTATTGAGCTGCATCTAGTTTCTGGAATTATATTCTAATCAACATTATAGTAGTCAATCACTCTCTTTATCTCAATGTACAAGTACAGAATTTCTTCTAAGCGTCTGAGGATTGAGTTATCCATAATATTTTTATAAAAGTAGATTTTATAGTATCTCCAGCCAAGCGTATATCTGTGGATGACTAATTCACTTATCCTACTATAGGTGGTCCCTTCCAAAAACCTTCACCTTTTAACTCATAATTATAGATGGATACTAGTTTGATTAATTTTCCAAGAACTACATCAAAAAGCAATTCAGAGCCTTTAAATTTATCTTTTTAAAAATCAGTTTGAAAGTTTATTTTTACTAGTTGCAAAAGAATGACTGAATCTCCAAGATTTAAAATCTACTAGATGTGTCCTGTTGAGAAATCTGTCTATTGTTTTCATAAAGAGTCAAAACCAAACACCAAGCTGAGACAGATATTTCTTACACTAAACGACAGTCTATGTGCTATTTTCTTCCCGGCTTAAATATGTTCCATGTTCTTTTCACCCTAAATTCATTTGGCTTGAGTTGTTGATCAAAGAAAGTTATGCATGAGAGACCATTCTGTCCAGGAATGAGGGTCTGTCAAGCCCTGAAACACCCTTGTGATTTATAATATATGAACTTTCTGTGTGAGGGGGTAAATAAATTAAAGCAATTTGAAAACAGCTGGAAAACATGCTGTGTATACAATTCATCAGTCACACAGCCATGGACATAATATTCTGATCCAATTTTAATTTCTAAAAATGTTCGGATGACATGGGCAGAAACTGTCGTAAATACAGGTAAGAAAACACACATACACCCATGTCAAATACAATTGAACCACATCGGAGAAATAAATCTTCTGCTCATGTGACTTCTAAATGTGAATTTGATGCTTCCAAATTCTTACTAGTGTAATTAAGTAACTTGTCTATTGCTAATACTTTTCATTTTTAACTTTGATTTCTGCAAGTAATTTGCAGCTCATCAGTTACTCAAAGCCAAAATATTCTCTCTGCTAAACTAGGAAAACTTTAAGTCACAGCAGTAACAAGCAGAAAGGAAAAAAGCAGCGTCAGTTCAGTTCGAGTTACTCTTGTGCATCAAACTGAAAGACTGGGCCAGTCCCCTGCCTTGCAGGAAAGCAAAAGGGAGTTGATAAAGCAAGGGAATAGAAATTACAGAAATAACTTTGCACGTCCTCCTAAGTCAGGGTTGTAACTTGACTTAAAGGTTGCTTTCTGAAAACTTTTGGACGAGAGCTCAGACAAACTCATAAGTAAATGGCAAAGTTTATTTCAGATAAGGACAAAGGCCACATCTATTCAATCACAGCTTTGGGAAAGACCTTGGAAACAAGACCTCAGCTAATATACGTGTGGACTCCTAAGTGGAGGAAATGATAAGGCCATAAACATTCTTTAAATCACTAGGTCTTAGAGGAAATGATGAACACACCAGGACTAGGACTGCACCCCAGTGTTTTTCTGCTTCAATACACACAACTCTGCTGGTGGCGTTCTTCAAACTATCTTTCAAGAACTATTTTCCTCACAACTTCCATTTTTCTGCAGACTTTCCATTTATTTTAAAACTTCCTCTTTATGAAGTCAGTCTGTGTTTTACTAGCAAGAGAGTTTCCCCTCCCTTTTACTTCTGTCGGCAGAGTTCAGGACAGGTCCTGTATGCTCACTTACAGACAATGTAAATAAGCGCAGTAGGTCAGAGTGTGTTTCCAGGGACTGTTCTATTAAATACATAGCAGATATATCTGTTCTTAGAACTCCACAAAGACTTGAATAAGCTGAAATACAAGAAATAGCAGTCTTGTCCAAGGGGCACCCGCCTGCCTCCCCGTTTTCCATAGAAGCCGTGCAGTTCCCATGTTTTATCCAGACCTTCCACTTAGTCTGGTGGTTTGAGGCTTCCAGGTAGGGACTTCTCTTTTTAAGCTATTTTTTCATTTATTTGGCTGTGCTGGGTCTTGTTGTGGCATGTGGGATCTAGTTCCCTGAGCAGGGATTGAACCTGGGTTCCCTGCATTGAGAATACAGAGTCTTAGCCACTGGACCACTAGGGAAGCCCTTTTCAGGTAGGGGCTCTGCATCTCCTTTCATAGGTTGGTATATAACCTTGGACGAGTCACTTTAACTTTGCTGAATTAAGGCTAACCTTGCTGAAATTCTTTTTTCCTTCACATGAGTAAAAATAATATACCTTATAAGGGAACTTAGGTATCTTGGGGGACATTATTGAAGAGCACTTTACCCGACAGTCACACTGTCGACTATATTATGCCATGTTTGCACAGAAAATGTGTGTTCACGAAGAGTCGCTCTCACGGTGACGTGTGTGTGTGCTCTCAGTGATGGCCCACTCTGGGAAACCAAGGATCGCAGCCCACCAGGCTCCTCTGTCCGTGGGACTAGAGTGGGCTGCCATTTCCTCCTCCAGGGGATCTTTCTGGTCAGGGATCAAACCCATGTCTCTTAGGTCTCCTGCACTGGCAGGTTCTTTACCAGCTGAGCCACCAGGGAAACCCCTCGTGGTGATAGGCATATTTGATTGCAAATCAATCAACAACTCCAACTACATTTTTTGAAAAGGCGAAAAATTTCTTTTGCCTATGTGTGCTGAATCCTATTTACCACATTATGACACAAGATGCATAAAAGCACGTCTTATCACCAGTGATAATATATCAGTAAAGTACATCAATTTGTAAGATGTGTGATCATGATAGATTGTTGACCAAGCTTAGCTCAGGAAAAAAAAAATGTCAGTATATCATTTTAGCATCAATAAGCAATAGCTGGTTTTAAAAGATCCTTAATGTTCAAACAATTCCAATGTGTCCTATTCCTTGTATTTTATTTATCATTCATTTTTTTTTGAAAATTAAAGACATGGGGAATAAATGAAATCTTATTGTTGTGAAAGAATGTAAGAATAGATTTTAATTAGATCTCAAATGCTTTGAACTAGCAATTCTTAAAAAATACCCCACTGTTAATACAAACAATGCATTGAATTTTGAATTGAATTGAATTGAATGTTGAAACAATGCACTGAATGACAGTCTAACTGACGCTATGGAATGGAATCACAGTATAGAAGCTGGAATCAAGACTGCCGGGAGAAATATCAATAACCTCAGATACGCAGATGACAGCACCCTTAGGGCAGAAAGGGAGAGTAACTGAAGAGCCTCTTGATGAAAGTGAAAGATGAGGGTGAGAAAGCTGGCTTAAAACTTAACTTTCAGAAAATGAAGATCATGGCATCTGGTCCCATCACTTCATGGTGAATAGATGGGGAAACAATGGAAACAGTGAGAGACTTTATTTTCTTGGGCTCCAAAATCATTGCAGATAATGACTGCAGCTGTGAAATTAAAAGACACTTACTCCTTGGAAGAAAAGCTATGACCGACCTAGACAGCATATTAAAAACAGAGACATTACTTTACTGACAAATGTCCATCTAGTCAAAGCTATGGTTTTTCCAGTGGTCATGTATGGATGTGAGAGTTGGACCATAAAGAAGGCTGAGTGCCAAAGAAATGACGCTTTATAACTGTGGTGTTGGAGAAGACTCTTGAGAGTCCCCTGGACAGCAAGGAGATCCAACCAGTCCATCCTAAAGGAAATCAGTCCTGAATAGTCATTGGAAGGACTGATGCTAAAGCTGAGGCTCCAATCCTTTGGCCACCTGATGTGAAGAGCTGACTCATTAGAAGAGACCCTGATGCTGGGAAAGATTGAAGGCAGGAGGAGAAGGGGACAACAGAGGATGAGATGGTTGGATGGCATCACTGACTCCATGGACATGAGTTTGAGCAAGCTCCAGGAGTTGGTGATGGACAGGGAGGCCTGGCATGCTGCCGTCCATGGGGTCGCAGAGTCGGACATGACTGAGAGACTGAACTGAACTGAATCACACTGCAACTTTGTTTCCCAGTGTGTGTGCTTAGTCGCTCAGTCGTGTCTGACTCTGTGATCCCAAGGACTGTAGCCTACCAGGCTCCTCTGTCATTTCCCTGGTCCCCTTTAAATTGTATTGTGTGCCAATCATCTTGTCTCTGACTTACTCTCGTGACTTGACTGGTCCAAACTTGGATAAAACAGCACACGCACCAAGAGGTCCCCCAGGCCCCCTGGTGAAGCTTGGTGGACAAGGAAAGTGTTTCCTGCTCGTCCCACCATCTCCTTTGCCAGAGACCTCACAGCTCAGTTCCTCTGGACAAGTTCCCTTTATGAAACATTTTCATCTCCCAGAGCCTTTTTCTTCCCCTGGCAAGGATATGGGCCAAGAGTTGTGAAGCCATTTTATTTTTCCTTAACTTTTTTTTTAATTTTGTTTTTCTAATTGGAGCACAAATGCTTTACCACGTTGTGCCAGCCTCTGCTGGGCAGTGCCGTGAGTCAGCCACAGGCAAACATACAGGCCTCTTAGCCTTTCTTCCCACCATCCCACCCCCAGGTCATCACAGAGCACTGAGCTGAGCCCTGGGCTGTACAGCAGCCTCCCTCTAGTTACCATTTTACACACGTGGTGTGCATATGTCCGTGCTGCCCGCTCAGTCCGTCCACCCTCTCCTTCCCCGCTGTGTCCACAAGTCCACTCTCTGTCTGTCTCTACTCTTTGCCCATCAGGTAGGCTAACCCCGATCAGTTTTCCAGATCCCATACAGATACATGCGTTAATACACAATACTTGCTTCTGTGAAGCCATTTTTTAAACCCAGTTCTTCAGAAGGATGCTGCATTCTTCCTTTGGAGAATCTTATCAATTTCAACTTCTCCTTCACCAAAATTTCCAACTTGGCATACTTGAAACATTGTGGAAAAATCAAGTAGCATACGGATGCGTGTTTCTAAGAAACCCAGTTGTTCCCATGAGTTGTCGGATGCTGCCCTTCTCAGAACATATACATCGAAAATGACATAAGGCTGTGCCTGCTTTTTGGAGCCGATTACAAGATAAACATAAAAAAGCCCCTTTCTGACACCTTAGATCCCAGGGATCAGCCAAGGTCAAAGTCTTATGGCTGTAAATTCCAGAAAAAAAAAATATTACTCTTGAAGCACAGATGTAGCTTAAAAGGGAGCCAGTGAGCCGAGTGCTGGAAGAATAAAGAACACTTCCACAGGCAGGTAAGAGTGAGCTAGGAATGTGCTGGTCGCTCAGCCGTGTCCAACTCTACAACCCCATGGACAGCAGCCTGCCAGGCTCCTCTGTCCATGGAGACGGCAGCAATCCAGGTAGCTAACCCTTCTCCAGGGGATCTTCCCAACCCAGGAATCGAAGCAGAATCTCTTCCCAACCAGGAATCTCCTGCATCGCAGGCAGATTCTTTATCAGCTGAGCCACCAGGGAAGCTCAAGAGAGCTGTTTGAACAGATATTAATGTGTCTAAGCAAAGGTTTCTGAAAATTGTAATCAGTGTTTTATATGTATCACACCTTAGCAGACTCATTGCTGAAGAATATGTCATTTGGGACATCATTTTAAGGTTGATTTAATGAATCACAAATGGGCTTTTGCAAGTTCTCATGATCTGCTGCTGTGTAACAAACCACCTTCAAATTCATTGCTTCAAACCACAACCGTTTGTCATTGTTGCTCAATTACTAAGTCGTGTCCGACTCTTTGTGACCCCATGGACTGTAGCCCACCAGGCTCCTCTGTCCATGGGATTCTCCAGGCAAGAATACTGAAGTGGGTTGCCATTTCCTCCTCCAGGGGATCTTCCCTACCCAAGGATCAAATCTGTGTCTCTTAGGTCTCCCAGGTAGCCCAGTGGATGAAGAATCTGCCTACAATGCAGGAGCCTCAAGAGATGCAGGTTCAATCCCTGGGTTGGGATGATCCCATGAAGAAGGAAATGACAACACACTCCAGTATTCTTGCCTGGGAAATCTCATGAGTAAAGGAGCCTGGAGGGCTGGTTCTTTACCACTAGCACCACCTGGGAAGCCTGGAAATACTTCTTGGGGAGCAGCTGATGCTGGAGGAGGTGACAGCACTCCCCTACCACCCCGAGCTCTGCTTTTTCTATAAATCATCATCATCATGGACTTCCCTGAGCTCGTGCACCCTAGTAGCAATCTCCTCCTTTAATCTTTCATCCATCCAGCCATGAATTCAACACACATTCTAAGTACCTTTTATGTGACCCAGGCTGTGCCCCACCCCAGTGATGTAAAAACGAGCAACACACAGTCCTTTCTTTCCAGAAACTCATGGTTCCATAGTTACAAGTTCAAGGCCGATGTACCAGAAACCAGAAGAGTTGCTGCCTCTGCCGCCTCTGCAGGGCCTTGGTGTCAGATCAGATTCTGAGAGAGGACATGAGCCAGTCATTTGAGGGATGAGCAGGAGCTTGCTGGGTGCATGGAACTCACACAACATGGAGGAGAAAGAGGAATTTTAAACTTGAATGCTTGGAAAACTGAAAGTAGTTCAGTATGGACAAAGAACAGAGGATGTCTAGGAAATACATGAGGGCTTCCCTGGTGGCTCAGATGGTAAAGAATCTGCCTGCAATGCAGGAGACCCAGGTTCAATCCCTGGGTTGGGAAGATCCCATGGAAGAGGCAATGGTTACCCAGTATTCTTGCCTAGAGAACCACATGGACAGAGGAGCCTGGCAGGCTACAGTCCATGGGGTCCCAAAGAGCAGGACATGACTAGACCACCCATCTTACTTTTCAGGAAATCAACGGATGTCAAGGCTAGAGACAAAGCAGGACTTCATACATCATTTTTAGGACACTGCATTATTTTATTTTTTTGATGCAGACCATTTTTAAAACTTTTATTCAACTTGTTAGAATATTGCTCCTGCTGTTTACATTCTGGATTTTTGGCCATGAGGTATGCAGGATCTTAGCTTCTTGACCAGGGATGGAATCCACAGCCCCTGAACTGGAAGGCAAAATCTTAACCATTGGACCGCCAGGGAAGCCCCAGGACTTTATATTTTAGAACTGTAGGTAAGCAGATACCCTGGGCTTCCCTGGTAGCTCAGCTGGTAAAGAATTTGCCTGCAATGCAGGAGACCCTGCTTTGATTCCTGGGTGGAGAACATCAGCTGGAGAAAGGATAGGCTACTCACTCCAGTAGTCTTGCCTGGAGAATCCCCACGGACAGAGGGACCTGGCGGGCTACAGTCCGTGGGGTCACAGAGAGTCGGACACGGCTGCGCGACTGAGCACAGCAGATGCCCTAGGAGGAGAGGCACCTCCCGGTCACTAGGAGGCATTCCTTAAGGACTGTGGCTTCCTTCTTTTTCCTGAGCAACATCAGTCTTAGCATCTCCTTCAATGAAGAACACTACAGACAGCATATTAAACGGTTCTGAATGCTACCAGTTATTATTTAATTACTGCTTTAAATTTGTTTTTCTAAATCTGAATTTTAGGTGATGGGGACACCGTGGTTATTTATGTCCCATGGCCTTGTGTGTCGGTTTTCCTGGAGGCAGTTGTTAGGATTATTAATGTCCCACATAGAACTGTGCCACAGAGGTAGAGAAAGGGGAAGGAGCAGATAAACTAGAGAGAAGAAGGAAATGTGACATGTCTTCATGCCAAAGGCATAAAAACCAATTCCTTTGTTCTGTGCAGTGAAATACAGAGACGGTTGTTTAACCTCCCTGCAGAGTAAACATGATATGCACGATCAGATTAGTTGAGTGACAATCGGGACAGCAAGACACAAAGGCCAAGCTTAACTCAGGCTGATAAACAGAAGCCCATCCCCTATCCGTTGTCTACTGACAGTGTCCCAGGCACCTCAGACACATAGGTGATACACAGAGTTCACTTGGTCTGCTCCCTTGGTGCTCACCAGGCTTCTCCAGGAGGGTGTTTGATGAGAAACTCGCAATCATCACCTAGACCTCCTTTTCTTACTAATAAAATAAGCATTAAGTGGGGGGGAACTTTCCCCAGGGAAAGTAAGTGTTAACATCAGCTCTTCCCTATCTTGGCTTGGTGGGGATGTTGTTAGAACTCACTGTGGTCACTATCTGAGGTTCTTCTTTGTCTAGAGTCAGTGAAGTCGCTCAGTCGTGTCCGACTCTTTGCGACCACATGAGCTGTAGCCCACCAGGCTTCTCCATGGAATTTTTCAGGCAAGAGTACCAGAGTGGGTTGCCATATTCTTCTCCAGGGAATCTTCCCAACCCAAGGATTGAACCTGGGTCTCCCTCATTGCGGGCAGATGCTTTACCCTCTGATCCACCAGGGAAGCCCCAGTCTAGAGTCAGGAAGGAAACAACTTGAAAAGAAGGAGGTGGAGCCAAGACAGCTTAGTGAAGACTGTGGAGTAAGGCTGGGACCAGGCTGCTCTTCTGACTGCCTTAGAAAATGTCTCTCTGTGAGTGCTTTTATGGGCTTCAACATACGGGACACAAGGGGGAGATGAACGCGGTCCTCAGGGCTGTGTTCTTCCCTGGCACTCATTCTCCAACGGAAATTAAATCCTGTAACGTTCTGAATCCAAGGAGTCCACGATTCTTCCCACTTCACATGGAACTTAGAACCTGTTGTTCTGCTCACTCATGTTCAACTCTCTGAGACCCCATGAACTGCAGCCCACCAGGCTCCTTTGTCTGGGAGATTTCCCAAGCAAGAATACTGGAGTATGTTGCCATTTCCTTCTCCATGGGATCTTCCCAACCCAGGATCGAACCTGCGTCTACTGAGGCTCCAGCACTGTAGGCAGATGCTTCACCCACTGAGCTACTTGGGAAGCCCAACTTAGAATCTAGTTTCAGTCTGTTCTCTGTTTGGAATTCAGTCCCTTATTTCGGCCCAGCTCATTGCCAAGACCTATTTGCCCAGTGATTAAAGACTGACTTTGGAGTCATTGTTGTAGAGTCTGGCATTACTAACTGTTCAAACTGCAAGAGCCTCAGAACTGCAGGTTCAAAACCGAAGGCTCCATTTTGATGCTTCTTATACACAACTTTTGGATATATGCCATTCAGTCTGTTGAGAGCTTGAAGTATGTGGGATCCATAAATGGAATGTGGTGAAGGACAGAGATGATCCCGAAAAGAGCAGGCACCCCCACCTTGGTATCTAACTCAGAACTAGGGCTTGGAGTTCCCATTAGAATTCTTCAGAATTCTCACCTCTCGGCTTCTAACCTTCTCTAGGTTTATCTCACTCTGTTGGGACACAGTGGGTGGGTCCTGTGTTTGCTTCCACACCAAGCATTAAATATTAATAATCTGTTCATTTTGGAGAGTTGGGGAACATGATGAGAATTCAATTACTCTGCTAAGATCAGTGAAAATAAGACTCTCAAAATACATTTTATAAGATTTTCGTTTCTACTCCCTAGCTCTTTAATCTGGCTCACTTAGTTTGACTCCACACTGGAAGGCAATTTGGAGGTAAGACGGGCTTTTCAATTTCAGCCCCCATCTTTCTCCTCTTTTTTTTATTATACCCAAATGCAACATGCTGTTTTAAGATTCTCTGGATTGTAAACATTTATGTCCAATCCTCTTTTAAAATTATTTTCTTTTCCAAATTGTAAGCAGCTAGACCTATTAAAAAGTTTAAAATTTCCTAAGTCTTAGTTTAGGGGGAAAAACAAAAATGGCCCTACTCTTCAGCCTTTTGTAAGGACCAATTCAAGAATCTGTTTGTATAGAAGAATCTTTTTCCAAATTTATTTCCAGCTACTTTTGTTTTCCTTGAGGGACCTTTGAAACACTATATTGCTATTTTTCATGTTTTTTATTTGCCCTGTGGAACAATAAAAGCTCAAAGGTTCATAAATATGCATTCTGTAAATGTATTATGCTGACAAAGTGTTGCTCAGATAGCTGGTTTTGCCTTTGGGGAATGAATAAGTTTACAGCATGCTTAAACAACACCGCAAGGTGGGAAGAGAGAAAACGGAGGATGGGAGGAAGAGGGGAAAATTGGAGATAAACAAAAAGGAGAAAGAAATAAGGAAAAACTGAAAAGCCACTACAGCAATAGGTGGCAGGGGCAGGGTGGGGGTAGGGATCTACAGTGAATGAAGAATGCAGGAGAAAACTTTTTAAAAAAGTGCCACCATATTTTATAAACATATTATAATGTCAAGACAGGGAAAGAGATATTTTGCTACCAAAGATCTAAGGTTGTTTTTCCCCTTAAAATGATTTGAATGGAGCAATATACAATATCTATATTCTAATTTGTATCAGGCTTTTAATAATATAAAATTTGAACACAAGGTTTTATCATTATTTCTAATCCCCCCTGGAATTAATCTAGTTCTGCTTCATTCATTTCAAATTAGATAAGCCATAGGCTTGGTGATTACTGATAAGAAAGGACTGAAAAGAGTAACACATTTCAATGACAGAGTGAAAACACCTAAACACACAAATCTCTAGTGAACTGTGTTAATGAGCATAAGTGCAGATGCTAGGAAACTAGAGCTCTGATTTGAATTAAGTTTGTCAGATGCAGAAATGGTTATCGGTTAACTCTGTATTAGTTTTTCTTCTCACGAAAAATTAACTGAAATTTAGAAATTCTTTACATTGTTTAAATAAAATTAATTTTATACCCAAAACAATGCAAGTTGGAAAAAGGTGAACCAAAATAACATTTGTAACTTAAGAAAAAAAGAGCTAAGAAAGAACAAAATACTTGAGATATCAAGATATACTGAGTAATGTGTGTATGTGTGTGTGCTCAGTCATGTCAGATTCTTTGAGACCCCATAGACTGTAGCCCACCAGTCTCGTCTGTCCACAGGATTCTCCAGGCAAGAATACTGGAGTGGGTTGTCATTTCCTCCTCTATCAAATGTTCCCAGCCCAGGGGTAATCTCTAATCTATCAGAAATCATTGCCAGGTACTTCATGCCACAGACATTTCATGAAATATGCTCAGTGAAAATAACAAACATCCTTGACCTGGAATAAAAAGAATGAGAAGTTTATGTAAAAGTTTTCACCCACACAACTAACTCTCTGGGGGCTTTTCTTGTAGTCCAGCGGTTACGCATCCGCTTTGCAACGCAGGAGGTACAGCTTCAGTCCCGGGTTGGGGAACTATGACTTCACGAGACAAGGCGTAACTACTGAGCCCTCTGGCCACAACTAGAGAGTCTATGCACTGCAGTGAAAGATCCTGCATGCCACTACTAAGTCCCCACAAGGCCAAATAAACAAATATAAAATAAACAAGTTAAATAACTAAATTGATTGGGAAAAAAAAAAAAGCTGACCTTCTGTGATTTACCTTCCTCATATCTTCCTCTGTGGAATTCTCAACCTCTGTCAGTTGGGTAGAAAGGCCCTCCCCATCCACGGCTTTGATCCTGTTGCGTTCTTCAAGGTTTCCTCAAAACCCCATAATTATGAAACCAAGACATCTTTTCTACATTGTATACAAGTTGTGATATCTCCTGTGTTTCTGCTTCACTTCCTCGTGGACGTCGAGAGTGGAAGGTTCTCACAGAGGGCTGTCCTCAGAGGGGTCTCTCATGGCAGAGAGAGGACGCTCAAAATGGAACCGGAAGTGGTATGTTCGCTGAGAGAGAGAGCCCGCGCGCGCCAAAAGGCAACCGGAAGTGCTTGGTTCTGCCAGAGAGGAACACGGAGGAGCTGATGCTTGAACCAGGCCTCCGAGGTTCATCAAGCAGGGAAACGGGGGTGGTGGCACCAAGACGCACGATATGTTCAAAGAGCCCAAAGAGAGGGCGCCGCTCGGTTGGAGCCCATGTTTTAAAGGATGGGGAGGAAGACACGGCCGGAAACGCAGGGAGGAGACCACCTGGGAAAGAGCCCGCGAGCGTGACTGCACCCTACAGAACAGTGGCTTTCTTTTCTTTTTTAAAACTTTTTTATTGTAATAGGGTGTTTCTGCTTGTTCTCTTTGTTGTTGTTGTTGTTGTTTGAGATATATTATCTCCTTTTTAACATTTATTCGGCTGCGCTTGTCTTTGATGCCACACTCAGGATCTTTAGCTGTGGCATGCGGAGGTCTAGTTCCCTGACCAGGGATCGATCCCAGGCTCCCTGCAATGGGAGCCTCGAGTCTTAGCTCCTGGACCACAAGGGAAGCCCCTAGGCCAGTGGGTTTCAATTTCCAACCACAGTGGAGCAGGAGATGCTTTCTGTATGTATCGAGGTGCAAAATGTACATGCAATAAATAAACGTTTTGCATAACAAAATGTAACCCTTCAGTTTGTGAAAATACTGACATTTCAATCTTATTTAACCCTCATTCATTTTGTGAAGGCCTGTTATAACCCACCAAATCTGCTGCAGGCAATGGGTGTTAGAATGTGAAGAATACATTTAATCTGAGTTTTAGAAAGAGAACTGCTGCCATAGGAGAAGAGAGTTTGGAAAGCGGAAAGCTAGAGTCAGGCAGTAAAGTGCTCTGGGCAAAAGGTTTAGAGTTAAAACAGCAAGATGCAGAATGTTAAGGTCAGATTTGGTGATTTTCTACATTACCATTCTCAGGATTATTCACATTTTCAATAAGGTCTTTAAGAAGGGGAAGGCTGCACTGGGTCTTAGTTGCAGCATACAGAATCTGTAGCTGTGGCCTGTGAATTCTTAGTTGCCACATGTGCTGCCTAGTTCCCCAGCCAGGGCTTGAACCCATGCCCCCACATTGGGAGAGCAGAGTCTTAGCCACTGGTCCACTAGGGAAGCCCAATGAAAGGAAATTCTTAAGAAAAAGGAATAGCTCCTCAAGAAAGGAGAAAATTTAGGAATACACCTTCCTGGAGCTACTCAAGATACCTTCCTAAGCGGATCCCCTGTGTAGGATCTGGGCTTTGATTATGCACAGAAATTGGGGCGAGGGAGGGTCTGTTAACAGATATAAGTGTTATAAACAAGAGGGATAAATCATGGTAATACATGGCTTTGCCACCAGTTTCTCCTCAAAGAATCTCATCTCTCCTGTGTCAGGGCAAAGTTCCCTCTGACATAAGGTGAGTGCAAGAAATCTATCACTTAAATATTTTCTAACTGTGTGCAGAGGACTTGACAAACTTCAGGAGGAAGACTCCACTTCTACATCCTAGCATCTGTGTGTCGACGTATCTTTTTCTCTAACACTCAAAAAATTGTATAAATGATGTTAAAATGACACTAAGGAAAAATAGTCATTGTCTCTACCGTAGCAATTAGTTCCTCTTTTCCTCTTGGCCATAGCCATAGTTTATGCACAATTTGAATTCTCTTTGTTACCGCCTTCAACATTTCCACAGGGCCACACGGTCTTGGTAAAACTGAAGCCATAAGCATATTCTACTTCCCACTGACAGTGTTTACAATGTTCCCCCATTTTTCCCCGAACTCAGTTTTAAATCCACACCTCCATGCAGGTCCCTGTTGCCACAGGAGGGGATGAATTTGAAATGGGAGAAAATCACTGTGATTCACCTAAGGTCTCTCAGAAAGGTAGTTCTAGAATTTGAATCCAGTGCTGCTTGTTCACATCAGGTCTTTTCAACCCAAGTTCAAGGCTGAGCCTCTTCTGTGCAGCTGAAGTACAGAGATTTAGAGGTCCATAGACACGAAACAGAGTGGAAGCTAATTCTTTCTTTTCCTGCTCCGTCTCGTCTAATTTAGATCGAAGGCAAATCCTTCTTGTTAAGCAAACAGCCTCCTTTTCTGACGCCAGTCCTTTCTTCAAAGGCCTTTTGTTTTCTGTGGTCTCCAGTAGTTCTCCACTTCATTCACCGTCTATTCCCTCAGCCCAAGTGACATTCCCTTACACGTAAGCCTTTTATTCTAATGTTTTTCCCTCTTCCTTACTTTGATTTCATTGCCTTTTACCTTTTTCATGCTTTCGGAAGAGAGCCCTTCTCTTCTGAAGCAATTTCATCTCATTGCAGAGGCTCCTTTAAGGAAAAATTTTAAAAGCCAGCTTTCATGTACTCCCCATCCTGCGTCCCCTGAGACCCCAACAAAACCAGCTAGTGCAGTGCTGAAGAACAAATCAAAACCAGCCCCCGAGCCCACCTTCTTTATTTTTCGTATTTATTTATTTGTTTGTTGTGCTTTGCATTTAGAAGTGGATTCTGAGAATTCCTCTTGATTCTAGGGCAGTCCTGGGTATGGATACCGACATAAAGTGTAAGTAAATGGAGAAAAGGAAGAAGACGGTAAACCATCACCAGGACTCTTATCAGCTGAGAATCTCTGTCACCAAGGGTGGGCACATCCCTCAGCCCACGGATGTGACTGTAGTGATGGGTCTGTATAGCGGACGATTCACAGACAGAGGTCTGAGCAGGCACAGATCACTGTGTGCAGCGTGGGGCCACAGAGATGCTTCTCATTCCTTCAGAATCTGTTTTCCCTCGATGAGAGCTGAGAGTAGATGAGAGCTGTGTATAAATACATCATCCGCACGTTCAGAAACTTTTGGAAAAATTACAAAAATATCAATATCAAAACATAGTATGTATCCTCTGCACATTGATTTTCATTCATTGATATACTCATTAATTAAGTGGTGTGTTTCTTCTTGTTCTTTGTGAAGCTTTGTGTTAAAAACTTTAAGGATAAGGATCACATTCCTATCTTACCCTCATAACCTCATTTCTGCCGCCAACAGCTTACTCTTTTCCCTTAGTTCTAGCAAATTCTCAGCCTTCATCACCTCTGCCTGGACCCTCTTCTGCCAGCTTTCCCTCTCTTGTTGTGGGCTTTGCCAGAAAGATTTCTACCTTTCCTTCATAAATCTGCTCAACTAGATCCCTTTGTTGGAATATGGTGTTAACATACACATGACTACATATAAAATAAACAAGGACCTACGGTAGAGTAGGTAATGTAGAACTATATTCAATATCTTATAATAATCTGTAGTGAAAAAGAAGCTGAAAAAAATCACTAAACTAAAACTGAGTCACTTTACTGTACACTCAAGACATTATAAATCAACAATACATCAATAAAAATATGCATATAGTCAAAGCAAAATAAATATATAAATAACTCAAGGCTCTTTGGGATTAGAAGTCAATTTTTTCCCTAAACTGACTCATCTTACACTTTCTACACCAACCGTACCCTTCCCTACAAATAAGACAAGCCTAGTTATGCTCTTTACTACACAGAAACCTTATCATTCAAGCCCCATAGTAAAACTGACAATCAAAGCATTTATTTTTAAATGAGGTTAATTATTATATCTTTATTTTTGTGTAAACCCAGTCTAATCAGAGATGTGTTTTTGTTTGTTTGTTTCGGCCACACCATGCACAGCAAGTGAGATCTTAGTTCCCAGATAGGGATTGAACCTGGACCTCTTGCAGTAGAAGCATGGAGTCACAGAGTTTTAGCCACTGGATCACCAGGAAGTTCCACGAAGTATATAAGTTATACTTATTTATTTTAAGTATACTCACTAACCTAGGTGTAAAATAATTTTTAAAAGGGTTAAGTATCATCCCTTCCTTCAAAATGCATGTGGTGGACGGAATAACAGCCCCTGAAGATATCCAGGTCTGATCCTGGGACCTGTGGCCATCACGATACATGATGAAAGGGACTTTGTGGGTGTGGTAACGTTACAGACCTTCAGATGGGACCGTTACCTTGAGTGTCTGCATGGACACTCAGTGTAAATACCAACGTTCTTATAAAACGGGAGGCCACAGGCGATTTGAGGACAGATCAAAA
Source organism: Antilocapra americana (assembly GCA_007570785.1). Classification (NCBI taxonomy): domain Eukaryota; kingdom Metazoa; phylum Chordata; class Mammalia; order Artiodactyla; family Antilocapridae; genus Antilocapra; species Antilocapra americana. Next base: position 3,497,989 of record ML663555.1, read on the forward strand.
AGGAGCCAGTCACGAGACCCAAGGAGCAGAATCGGAGCAGTGTGGCTACACACAGAGAAGTGCCAGCAGCCGTCAGAAGTTCTGAGAGGCAGGGGAACAGACTCCCGCTCCTGAGCGGGAACAGCCCTGCCCACACCCTGACTCAGCCCAGATCTCTGGCCTCCAGAAGGAGAAGAGATTTATTTCTGTTCTTACGAGCCACCAAGTTGTTGGTGCTCAGTCTGACTCTTTGCGACCCCATGGACTGCAGCACGCCAGGCTTCTCTTCCTTCACTGTCTCCTGGGGTTTGCTCAAACTCACATCCGTTGAGTCTGTGATGCCATCTAACCATCTCATCCTCTGTTGTCCTCTTCTCCTCCTGCCTTCAGTCTTTCCCAGCATCAGGGTCTTTTCCAAGACCCTGAAAAGAATTGAGAAGAGTTGGCTCTTCTCATCAGGGGGCCAAAGAATTGGAGCTTCAGCTTCAGCATCAGTCCTTCCAGTGAAGATTCAGAGTTGATTTCCTTTAGAATTGAGCTCCTTACTGTCCAAGGGACTCTCAAGAGTCCTCTCCAACACCGCAGTTCAAAAGCATCAATTCTTCAGCACTCAGCCTTTTTTATGGTCCAACTCTCACATCCATACGTGACTACTGGAAAAATCAAAGCTTGGACTCTACTGACCTTTGTTGGTAAAATAATGTTTCTGGTTCTTAATACACTGTCTAGGTTTGTCGTAGCTGTCCTTCCAAGGAGCAACCATCTTTTAATTTTGTGGCTTCAGTCACTGTCCACAGTGATTTTGGAGCCCCAGAAATTAAAGTCTTTCAGTGTTTCCATTGTTTCCCCATCTATTTGCCGTGAAGTGGGACCGGATGCCACGATCTTAGTTTTTTGAATGTTGAGTTTTTAGTTAGCTTTTTCTACTCTCCTCACTCACCTTCATCAAGAGGCTCTTTAGTTCCTCTTCTTTTTCTACTGTAACAGTGGTGTCATCTACATATCTGAGATTATTGATGTTTCTCCTGGCAATCTTGATTCCAGCCTGTGCTGATTCCAGCTTGTGCTTCATCCAGTCTGGGATCTTGCATGATATACCCTGCATATAAGTTAAACAAGCAGGAGTTTGACTGGCGTACATCACTCTGCAATGCTGGGTTAATTCCCGCTGTACTCCGTGGTGGATCAGCTATCTGTATGCATACATCCCCTCCACCCTGAGCCTCCCTCCCCAGCCCCAGCCAGCCCGCCCCTCGAGGCGGCCACAGAGCTCCAAGCTGAGCCCCTGGTGCTGAACCGCAGGTTCTCCAGAGCTGTCTGTTTTATACACAGTGATGTCCGTGTGTCAGTGCTGCTCTCAATTCATCCCACCCTCTCCTTCCCCCACCTGCCCGCACGTCTGTTCTCTGCCCTGCAGACAGGCTCAGCTGTACCATGTTTCTAGATCCCTCAGAGGTGCGTTAATGTATATGTTTTTCTCTTTCTGAATTCCTTCATCCCGTATGACAGACTCTCGGTCCATCTGCATCACTACAAATGACAGCTTCATTCCTTTCTGTAGAAGGGAGCTTTCCAGTGGCTGCGCTGTTCAGTTGCCTTGCGATGACCAGCAAGGCACGCTGCACCCTGCCTCTGGTTCCAGAACTTCTCTTCAGGTGCCCTCCTGAGGGTCAGCTGAGATGGCTTATGGAATGCACAAAACGTCATGACCGCCTGGAGCAGATTCTCAGTATGACTGTCCTTATGCCTCAGCAGACCACCCCCTTCCCTGCCTCACTGGATGGACCACAGCCGCCCACTCCCCTTTCACAATAAGGACCGAGCCCCATGGCATGCTGACCACCTGTGACTAATAGGCTCATCCTTAGGCTGTATTCTCCAGGTTGGTGGACACGAACCCCGTGTGGATACTGGACATTTGCAATGCATCCAGTCTGAATTGAGATGGGGAGGGAGTGTGAAATAGACACCAGATTTGAAGACATCTTATGAAAAAAAAAAGAACATGAATATCTCTGTCATTCATATATACGCCACTGATACCACGTATGAAATAGGTGACTAGTGAGAATCTACTGTGCAGCACAGGGAACGCTACTCAATGCTCTGTGCTGACCTCGACGGGAAGGAAATCCAAAACAGAGGGACACATGTATGCATGCTACGGCTGATTCACTTTGTTGTTCAGTAGACAGTAACACACATTGTAAACCAACTCCAACAAAGTTTTTTTAGAAAACAAGATACATAGTAATCAAAATAAAAAAGAGGAAAAGATAATCTCATCTTTATGACCATCTAATCAATGTAGCCAGTGAGACGATGTACCGAGTTAAACATAGTACAGCATTAAAATCCATTTCAGCCCTTTCTCTTCCCTTTCTAACCCGGTCTCCAGACCCTTTGGAATTACACAAGGAGCTCCCGTTTGCAGCGGGGCCGCAGCCCTGCCCTGGCGGGGGCCCTTCTGCTCCCGCAGGGCATGCGCCTGACGAGGAGGCAGCCGTGTCCCAGCACACATATGCACATTGCCTGTTGTGCTTGTTACCGTCACGATGCAACCTGATTAAACATGAGAGGATAAGCACAAGAAGAGGCCTGTTATTTCTAAGAAAGACTTGAAAATGGCGAGTTGCTAAAATACGTTACTATTAAGTGTAGATGTGACAAATGTAAAAAGTGGAGAGCAACTGTAAAATATATCAAGGGGCATTTTATTGAGTTTCTTACATGAGGCTCCTTATTATCCTCACTTTACACAAGTAAACATTGGAAGTCTACATAATCCATTATCAGTTCAGTTCGGTCACTCAGTCATATCTGACCCTTTGCAACCCCGTAGACGACATAGGCATGACTTAGGTGGGGCTTCCCAGGTGGCTCTAGTGGTAAAGAGCCCTCCTGCCAATACAGGAGATGCAAGAGATGTGGGTTTGATCCCTGGGTCAGGAAGATCCCCTGGAAGAGGGCATGGAAACCCATTTGAGTATTCTTACCTGAAGAATCTCATGGACAGAGGAGTCTGGCGGGTTATGGTCTATAGACACTCCCATTTTTCTGCACTATCTCTACTTTCTAAAAGCAACTTAGCCCAAGATTTACGGATGAATGAAATGTCTGTCACCCTAATTCCCCTAAGAAAACACTGATCTCCATAGGAGTAATTCTCGTGACTGAAATTAACCTAAAACCAAAGTTTCAAAAGAGAGTACTCTTTGACCATATACAATTAAATTATCCTTTAAGAAATAAAACAATTTAGTCCAGGTGCAACTGAATTTTCCCATTTGGCCATTTCTTCCTTATTTAGAAAATGTAAGCGGTCAGTACAGAGCTTAACGAAGCCCAGCCATTGACCTCCGCAGGTCGATATGGGTGCTCAGTATTAGTCAGACACAGTTCAGTTGTCAAATTTGCAATTGAGGAAAAGATGACTGCTTCAGTTCTTAGTACTTATTCCAGGAACCCATGGATTCCCTGTGGTCTCCTGCATAACCTACCTGTCATATTCAAAGCAAAGTGTGAAAGTGAAAGTGTTAGTCGCTCAAAATCGTTGCAACCCCACGGACTGTAGCCCACCAGGCTCTTCTGTCCATGGGATTCTCCAGGCAAGAATACTGGAGTGGGTTGCCACGCCCTTCTCCAGGGGATCTTCCTGACCCAGGGATGGAACCCAGGTCTCCTCGCAGTGCAGGCAGATGCTTTACCATCTGAGTCACCAGGGAAGCCCTATTCAAAGGGAAACTGCCTTCACATGCAACATTGACCTTACAGGGCCATCCTGCAGGACAGAAAAAGTGTTCCTGGCCTGAGTGTCTGTGCTTCAGCCACAGATTTATCCTAATTCTCGCCAGTCATCTCGCTCTGGGAGAACCAGATGCTACGGGGCACCAACCCGCCTGTTCAGGATGGAGGGGGGCGAGCGGGTGGGTCTGGGCAGTAATAACAGTACCTTACCTTTCCTACATTTATCATTTAATGAAATCTAATTGCACCTCTTGTTCTAAAAGACAAATTAACTGGAATTTTCAACTGTCAAGTGAAAAGACAACAGAAGAGGGAAACTGCTCACCTAGACTGACGCAAATGCATCACTGTGTGGGAGGCCAAGCTGGGGGGGGGGGGCGCTTTTCTCTCCCGCAGGCACTAGGTCTCTGCTGCATGGCTCAGGGAGGGGACAGGGCCATCCTGCCCCCTGACCCAGAAGCAGAGGCAGGCGCTCAGGTGTCCATGCACGTCACATCTCGGGAGGATAACCTCCAGGTGCAGCGCCTGCAGGCACCAATACTACAACACAGATGAAAGGCCTGACAGAGGAGACCAGGACACAAAACTGCGCCCAGCAGGGCCACCGCATCCGTAAACTGTGGTGGAATAATCTATCTCGGGGCCAGATTTTGAAGGGAAACCCAGAAGTTTCAGAAGGCACTCATGCTGGGAAGGAAACATGAGTTCTAAGAACTGTGTACCCAGAGACCATCTTGTCCTCACTTAGCCCTGCAAATAAAGCTGCATACGTGCTCACTTAGTCGTGTCCAACTCTTTTGTGACCCCATGGACTGTAGCCCACCAGGCTCCTCCATCCATGGGATTTCCCAGACAAGAGTACTGGAGTGGGTTGCCATTTCCTCCTCCAGGGGATCTCCTGGATTCAGGGATCGAACCTCATCTCCTGCGTTGGTTGGCAGATTCTTTACCACTGAGCCACCTGGGAAATTTCCATAAGCAAAGCTTTTTCCCCTCAGTCTGCCTCGTCCTCCAGCTCCCAGACAGCTCAGATGCTCACTGGCTGCTCAGCCCTCCAAGCAAGATGGGGAAGGGCAGGGAACACCTCCCCAGGTAAACCTCCATCATCTCAGACTCTTGGTGGATGGCTGGTCAGACATTCCCTCTCTCCTAGGATGTTTAAAAATCAATCACAAAATAATCTTCTTCCTAGTGAAGCTGTGAAAAACATTTGGCAACCAATTGATAAGTGAAAACAAACCAAATATCCACTCATTAAGTCTCTGGGCCACATGTTCAGTTTTTATTAGGCATCTACTATGTGCCAGCAATGAGACAGTGTCTCACTGTTCACCGAATCCAGGGTAAGCAAGGCATGAGCGGGGAAGCTGGAAAAAAATCTCAGAAGCCGTAGGAACTGCAGGCTTATTCTCTCCAGGCTGGCGCAGCAGCAAGAAGGGTTTCTCGGGTGGGGCCTGTACGCCTTCCAGAACAAGAGCGGCTCAGGGACAACGTGATGCGCATGCATGTTGCTGTCTGTGAGCCCCGCTCTTACAGAGCCTTGCAGGCATTGCTCACCGGCTGTGGGGCGAGAGAGCCAGACTGACACCATCTTACCTGCATGCTATTTCCCCACAGATCGGAGTCAGGACACAAAGATAAATGAGGTGGAGTCTCGGGCCCACAGAGCTTGATGCCTAATGCCAGAGGCAAAATGTAAAAACAGCACAGGCCTGCAAAACTGAGGCGTAGGCCAGGTGGGCAGTCAGGAGAGACCCCCACAAGGGAGAAGGAGAACGGGTCTCAAAGGGCTAGTAGAACCGTGCCGGAGAATAAGTGAGAAGAACAGAGACCAGCCTTTGAAAAGATCTAGAGGCACGAATGGGTCTGGTAAGAGAAGCACTAGCAGAGGCTGGTGGGAAAAGCAGAAAGGTGGGAGGAAGAAAGGGAGAAACAGAAAGAAAGAAAGAGAGGAAGAAGGAAAGAAGAGAGGGAAGGAGGAGGGCAGGAGCAAAGAGGGTGGAGAGAGACAGGAAGAAGCTGGGGGCTCAGTCTAAAGACCATGCATGCCACGGGGAAGGGCCGGACATTGGCCTCAGAGGCTGGACCGCCCAGCAGAGGTTTCTAAGCCTGAGAAAGAGGAAAGACAAGGTCAGGTGTACGTGCTGAAGGGTAATCCTAACACAGTGACCAGCGCAGTGACATACCAGGCCCTCGGTGTGTACATGATCTCGAGAAGCGAATGTCAAGACCACCCTGGAGGGGAGATGCATTGAAGGAAAAGAGACTGGTTTCACAGTGAGTGAAATGTAGGTGGAAGAGATGAGGCCCCCACGGTCAGGAGAAGGAGGGTGAGCAGGAGGCAGTGGTCAGCAGAGGTTCCAGGGTGTGCTGGGCATCACTCCTAGAGGCCACACATCAAGGCAGGTGGAACGAGCTGTGCTGGTGTGGTTCGGAGGACAGGAGTCCCTCTCGTGAGAGGAGAAAGGTCACTGGAGGGTCAGGCTCTCTGGGAAAATCGTTTCTGTCGTAAGCAGGTAGGTAACAGCCGTGATTATATCTTTAGCAGGTCTTCCTCTAGGTTTTAGATCTCATGGAGGTCATATAGGTCATGCATGATGCTTGATGGTTTCCCAGGTGGCTCTAGTGGTAAAGAACCTGCCTGCCAATGCAGGAATTGCAGGAGATGGGAGTTCAATCCCTGGGTTGGGAAGATCCCCTGGAGGAGGGCATGGCAACCCAGTCCAGGATTCTTGCCAGGAGAATCCCATGGGCAGAAGAGCCTGGAGGGCTACAGTCCCTGGGGTCACAAAGAGTCAGACAGGACTTAGCGACTAAGCAAAGGATGCTTGTACAAAGCAAATGATCTGTTTAATTTAGGGGAGAAAGGAAAGGGGAGGGGAGAGAGGGGGAGGGAGGCAGGGAGGAAGAGGGGAGCCTTAGTGCACAGGGGTCCAGAGCCCAGGAGAGAAGTGCGTGGCTCTGCAAATAGAATTGTTCGCATAAAACCCGAATTCGATGTGCACATTATGGCATCAGTGATGTGCACATTCAGCTTTGCCTTCTCAACCTCTGTTCAGATTTTAAACACCGACAAATTGCTCCCCAGCTAAAGGGCACTTTTCACTTGTGCTTCTGTCTCTTTCCAGGGAAGCTGCAACTACACGACTAATTCTGAAGGAAGTCTTTGTAACTGAAATGGGATTCTTCTTAATTTCAAAGCATCCTGAAAGTGTGGTAGGAAATTACTGACCTTTATTTCATGGCCCTGTGGAGGACTAGTGTGTCTCCAGTAACACGCTTCCCTGTCCCATTTCAAACAGTGTGTTGTAAACATCCAGAAAACCACAGCGTTCTAACAGGTGCTCTCTGAAAACTCCCAGGTGGCGCTAGTGGTAAAGAATCTGCCTGCAATGCAGGAGGCATACCAGACGCGGGTTCCATCCCTGGGTCGGGAGATGGCAACCCACTCCAGTACTCTTGCCTGGAGAATTCCAAGGACAGAGGAGCCTGGGGAGCTGCAGTCCCCAGGGTCGCAGAGTCAATCACAACTGAAGTGACTTGGCACAAGCGCAAGCCAATATGTTCAGGACTGACAACCAAAGGCCCCACGTGGCATTAAAACCACGGCTGTCATGTTGCCGATAGGAAGACCACTTTGTCATCACCAACCATATTCAGAAAAAGAGTTGAAATGATTAGCACATTCCAGGAAGGAACAGAAAAGGAAAAATTACAGGAGGCAGGAGTCTAACACTGCCTGTTATTACATGTGGAGTCAAATATTCTATGAGAGGCTCAGTTTTGCCTTCAATAAGCCTAACTTAATGGGACATGACTGACATCCCCTATTTCATCTGTTACAGTGTTCTTCAACCGCTTCAGCGCTCCTTAATCAAAAGGAGAGTTCCTCACCACCCCTGGGTATCAAGAGAGGAGGTTTCCATAGCTGTTACTAAACCAAAGAATTATTCTTTGAAGAACCTAAGGTGAAACACCAAGACACTCCTTCCGGGATACAGATGAAAAATGCCACACGTATGCCTCTCCCAAGTATGCGGTGCCAACCATCCAAAGACTAATACACACGGGCCCACGCGGACTGCACGTGAGCGTCCACATCTAGTCTTCGCGCATTTCCGCTCATCTGACTCACGTGGAGTAAGGGACTAGGTAACAAGCCCAGCCCTGATGAATGAGCCAGGTGAGCAAGTGAGCCCTGAAACGCTTTCATTTCCATAAACCTTTTACACACCGGAGCCAGGCCAGGGTGGGAGGGATATCACCATGGCAGAGCAAAAAATATGTAACTATGGAACACACGAACAATGGTGAGATTTCCTGCATTCAGGCAGGTTCTCTCTATGGCCATAATGCCCTGGGTAAAAGTTATTTAATTACTTTGTTCTGAAAAACCCATGCCTTTTGGGTTCAAAAGAAACCTTTAGAAGGCCTGCTGGGAATTAAAATAATTAGCACATAGCCCATTATTTAAAAGCCCGATCCTGTGAGACTAAATCATTACAAAATCGAGCCAGAAATGACTCGACTCTTTTAATGCCATGGCTGGCAAATGAAGTCCTTTTTTTTTTATTATTATTATTTCTTTTTTAAGATAGAAACCTACCCATTTGAAAAACAGAAGCTGTTAACTTGCTCCTTGAATTAACATCTGGTAACATTTTCATCTTTTGCAAACTAGTAAAATGTTATAGTATTTTTGACAGCAGGAGTTCAGTGCCAGAAGAAATTTTATCAGTACAAAGAGACTGCTAAATGGGTTTCTTACTGGGCCACGGGGTTTCTTAATCCTTATCTTAGAGCATTAAAAAAAAAAAAGCGCTGCAGGGCGGGTGCTATTTGCCTATAATTTCTCCAGGAATTAATTTAGGCAGAAATTAATGGCCAAACCATGGGCCACAGCTAACCTCCTATAGTATGTTACTGTGTAGAGTGAAACCCACGGACGTTTGGATGTTTGGGTTATTGAAGGCCTTTCTGATACTTCGCCTTCACTGCCATCATTTGTCCCTCTGTTTCTATCGACTGCATCTGTCCTTTAGTGGACCATGTTGCTCATTCATCAGTTTGGTCTGTAAAATAATAACCTTAGTAACTGTGTGATAGTCAAAGGCAGGCTTTCCTGGTGGCTCAGATGGTAAAGAATCCGCCTGCCAGTACAGGAGACCAAGGTTCGATCCCTGGGTCTGGAAGATGCCCTGGAGGAGGGCATGGCAACCCACTCTAGTCTTCTTGCCTGAAGAATCCCATGGACAGAGGAGCCTGGAGCTACAGTCCATGTGGTTGCAAAGAGTTGGGAATGACTTAGTGACTAAACCACCACCACCACCAGTCAAAGGCAAACATGTGAAAATGTGATCGGCAAATTTTTTATATGGAAAAATGAAAACACTGGCCTTCTCAGGGTGTTTGCAGAGCGGTCTGTGCTGTGAGCAACGGGGATGGTTAACGGAAGAACTGGTCACAGAGCAGCTGATGCACAGACAACGGCTGTGGACTGAGAATCGGGATGCTGGATTCTGGTTCTGGCACCTGCCAGTTCTAGAGACTTACTCAAGTCCCTCAGACTCTCTGAATTTCCATTTTCTCATCTGCAAAACTGGGGAAATAAGAAGTGAGGATTAGTCGTGATCGCTCTGCCTGGCAACAGGAGGGCTTGCTGTGAGTTGTGGTTATTCTTGCTGTTCCTTTTCAGGCACTTGGGAAGCTGCAGTTGACAATCATTATTTTGTATTCCTTTCTTACTCTTTTTTTTTTTTCTTTTTTTGGCAGCACGGGATCCCAACTGGGGTTCAAACCTGGGTCCCCTGCAGTGGAAGCTCAGTCTTAATCCTTGGACCACCAGAGAAGTCCCAATAATAATTATTTTAAACAACAGATACCCACTACTAGATATAAAATAATCAACAGGGACCTATCACATAGCACAGGGAACTCTACTCAACACTCTGCAATAACCTGTAAGGGAAAAGAGTCGAAAAGAGTGGATATATGTAAATGTATAAGACTCACCTGGCTGTACACCAAGTGTACAAATAAACTAACACAACATTGTAAACCAACTATACTTCAATAAAGAAAAGGAAAAAGCTTTCAGTCTCCCTATGATTTTGATCAGAAGAATGCGAGAAGCACACGCACACTCACACACGACGGGTTTAATTGACCGAAGCAATATAATGTGAGTGAAACATTTGTCTGCTCAATTTTCCGAAGCCTCTGTACACAAATAAATTATTCAGCAAGGACTTGGAAGCACAGATCACTTCTCTGAGGACAAGGAGGGTCACACCCTGTAAATGCTCTGATTGCAAGGCTCTGCCTCTGTCTGATCTGTCAGTGGTCTTATAGAATCAACTCAGAGGTCAGAAAGAGACTTAGCACCTTTTCAAAAGCAAAGCAATTACTTAAAATGTTGGTGAAGGAAGAAAACGTTACTCTCACCCACGTGTTCCATGCAGCTCTCACATGGAACTGAGGAAGAATCTCAGATGCTCAGGTCTACAGGGCAGAGCACGTGATTTCATTGTTATTAAAATAATATAATTGCTAGTTTTTTTTAATATTTACTATGTGTTTGGCACATGCTAAGTGATTTTCATGAGCTGTCTTATTGAGGAACTCTAGAAAGAAATGGAAGCTTTAAAAGATTAGTAATTTGTCCCAAATCTCACAGCTACAGAGAGAGATAAGGGGCCTGGTTCTTACCCTCAGTCTCTCTGCTTACAAAGCTGACAGCTTCTCACCCTACAACGTGCCCCTGAAATCACACTTCTTTAAAAAGAATTTGTAAGATTAGAGTAATTCAGGTGTCTCCAAAAACCTCTTTTTAAAAAAGAAAAAGCATCTGGAATATTTTCATGAGAGGACACTAGCTTTACAGTATGAACTACAGTCAAAGATGCACGTTACGTCCATGAAGAAGGAAAACCTGGAAATGCATAGTCAAGTGTGCGAGGACGGCAGCCAAGAGTTCGTGTCATGAGGGCGGAGAGTGGGATAAGGTTGAACTGGCTTCAGAACATCAGGTGACAGGCAGCAAAACGGCCTGAACCCAAAGCTTGATCAAAACTGGGGGTCTGTGATGATAAACCCCTTAGCTGTCAACAGCAGCATGCAGCTCCCTCCCTGATTTCAGGACGCAGAAAGCTGTTCGCATGTCAAGCCTTGAGCAGAGGCCGGAAGATGGCAAAGTTCATGTGACGCTGGACACTGAGGAGCCACTGGGTGTCTGTTCCTTACCAGGGACCTTGTTGTTCAGTCACCAAGTCGTGTTGCCTCTTTGCAACCCCACGGACTGTCGCACGCCAGGCTTCCCTGTCCTCCACTAGCTCCCGAAGCTTGCTCAAACTCATGTCCACTGAGTCGGTGATGCCATCTAACTACCTCATCCTCTGTCGCCCCAGGGACCGACCTCACCCCAGATGAGACAAAGCTGGTGGGCAAGGCTGGGTCCTTCCATTCTAGACTTACATCTTTTTTTGTGTGTCAGTTGCATGATTCACCAAATGAGGAAAACCATTTCTATCTAGGGATCGCATTGATGGTATCTACTTCATGGGGCTTTGATAAAGATCAAATGATTTGTAAAGCACATAGACCAATAATCAACTCAGAGTAGGTTAGTTTTTGGTTAAATAAATACCTTCAGGTGCATATCTATATAGAAATATTTGACCTGTAGATCATATCTGGAAACTGTATTGACTGCTCACTGTGTTCCAGGTGCTGGGATAAATTTGAGTTGGATGAGTTTATTTAATCCTTGACATAACATGTGGAGGTGGCACTACTCAGATGAGCAAGTTGAAGTTTGAGAAATTTGTTCCAGGTCACATGACTCATAAACCTTGGAACTAAGAGCCAACCCAGGCCATCTGGCTCAAGTCCTTGCTCTTAATTAGAAAACGGATAATTATTCTCCTAAGTACAGGAAGGAAGTCTCATCATTAAAGAACTAGGAGAATTGGTTCATGATAAGCATCAAACGAGCTCCAAAGCTAGCATTTTAAAAACATTTTTATTGGCGTATGTTTGCTTTACGACGTGGTGTTGGTTTCTGTCGGGCAGCAGAATGAGTCGGCTGTGTGTACACGTGTGTCCCTCTTTCTGGATCTCCTTCCCTTTAGGTCAGCACAGAGCACCGAGGAGAGCTCCATGTTCTATCCGGGAAGCCCGCGTCCGTTGTCTGTTCTATGCACAGTATCAGTATTGTGTGTGTGTCGACCCCAATCTCTCAGGTCATTCCATCCCCCCACCCCCTACCAGGTGTCCGTACATTTGTTCTCTGTCTGTGTCTCTACTTCTGCTTTGTAAGTAAGATCGTCTATAACAATTTTTTCAGATTCGATACATATGCATTAATATGCACTATTTGATGCACTGTTTGATTTTCTCTCTCTGACTTACTTCATCTGTATGACAGTCTGTAGGTCCATCCACATCTCTACAAATGACCCAATTTCATTCCTCTTAATGGCTGAGTAAAATTTCATTGTATATATGGACCACATCTTCTTTACTAATTTATCTATTGACATATAGGTTTAAACTAGTGTTTTTTTTAATATATGTATTTATTTATTTATTTTCTTTACATTATTGTGTTGATTTTGCCATACATTGACATGAATCCGCCATGGGTATACATGTGTTCCCCTTCCAGAACCCCCCTCACACTTCCCTCCTGATTCCAGCGATAGCATTGTATATTGTCTTTCACATAAAAGGAACATGGGTGTGTTTGTCAATGATCGTTTATATGATTCCACCTGTATCTTTAAACTCTTATCTTTCCCACCTTGATTGATGTCACTATAAACAGACAAGAATATAGCCACAGAGATTAACGCTGACCTAAGTATATTAGCCTCATTCTCTGCTGGAACTTGCCATTTATTTATTAGGTCTGCTAAAGACAAGCCCCTCTCTTCTTCATCATCCTCAAGTTACACTCTTAGACACCCACAAGGGGTGATGATCATTACTGCAGTCCGTCCCCTCCCACATGCGGCCCTCCCTCACCACTTTCCAAACCAGGTCCAGGTAAAAATGTCCTGTGGGAAGTATGATCCCACAGGAATGAATGATCCAAGGAAAAGAAAAAAGTCCCAAACAAATAAATTAATACGTCTATCTGTGAACTGATTTCCCTTTTTGCTGCAGATTTGCCCCGAGTGACTGGTATATCGGCCGTCGTGTGCGCTGGGAACCTCCGCCAAGGGGAGAGCATAAAGTGTGAGTCCCACATTTGACCACGGAGACTACAGCTGCTGGAGCACAGGTTTCTGCCTCCTGGGGGTAGGTGAGCTCCAGGGCACACCCTGGCCCTGGCACTTCAGCACTGTCTGTGTTTTACACACGACCGTTTGCAAAGGTCCCCACCTCTGCTACGAGACTGACCCTAAAGCTAAAGACACCAAGGGACTTGCTGTAAGAGGGAATTGCTCAGTCACGTCCCACTCGCTGTGACCCCGTGGACTGTAGCCCGCCAGGCTCCTCTGCCCACAGAATGCTGCAGGCAGTAATACTGGAGTGGGTTGCCAGTCTCTTCTCCAGCGGATCTTCCTGACCCAGGGATCGAACCCAGGTCTCCCACGTTGCAGGAGGATTCTTTACCATCTAAGCCACCAGGGAAGCACCAACTTGGCTGAGGTTGTAGTTCTTAGCGGTTGCAACTGGACTCAAACCCAGTCAACCTGCTACAAATGGTCCTGCTCTTCCCACCTGCAAAGAAGTGGGCCAGCCCCTCCAAAGGCAGACTGCCCGCTCACTCCCTGGTTGCCCCCCTCCCAGCCTGCTGGTTACTGCCAGCAGGGAGCTGGCATCTGGATGAGATGGGAGAAAGCCCGTAACTGCATATTTGATTTTTCCTTCCTCCCCCTCACCCTCTAGTGTAGGGTATGTCCCGTAAAGTTAACACCTCACACTGACACCGAGGATTTTTTTTTTTTTTTGGTTGTAACAGCTTGGTTTCTGAAGCATCATTTCAAAAACATTACATAATAAATATGATCCAGTGATTAAAATTGATATGTTCTGCAGAATCAGATAGAAAATGGCAAGAAAATATTTTTAAAGCTTTCATGCTGAAGAAATCATCTAATCCATCACTAAGAAATCTAGCACGAAGACCGAAGATTTTTGAAAACACATATTTTTGATTCACGGGAACATGAGTGCAAACATCCCTTTCAGAGACTCCTGGGAACCCAGAAACACCCAAGTGTAGGTCGGATTTCCACTGGGAAAAATGCAGGTCCTGTGGTCTGGCTGAGCCATTGCCTTCTATCGGTGGGCAGGCAGAGGTGGGAAAGAATACAGTCTAAGTTCATTTAGGAGCTCAAGAATCTGACTTTTACCTTTCTTGCAAGAATCCTGTCTCCCCACACTTATAGTATTTCTTTCCTTAGGACCAGTGAAAGCAGCCCCATGGCACATCCAATGTGCTCAAAAATTGACTGTCGCATATACAAGAATCGTAGCGTTATTTCATTCACTCTGATGTCACCCAGACTTTTCTCCTTTCTACAGCCTTCATCCCCTCAATCAGTACTTTATCAGCAGTGACTTTATTGAGCTCCTACTGCATGCTGTACATATTCTTTCTCATGCTCTCAACGACCTTTCAAGATACATAAAGAACAAGAATTTCTGAGACCCCTCTGGCTGTCTGGTGGGTAAGGCTTCCCTCTCCAGTGCAGGGGTGTGGGTTTGACCCCCAGTCAGAGGATGAGCCCCCACATGCCTCTCGGTCAAAGAACCAAAACTGTGAAACAGAAGCAGTGTTGCAAAAAATTCAAAAGACTTTAAAAATGGTCCACATCAGTTAAAAAAGAAAATCTTGAAAAAGATTAAGAATTTCTTAACTTCTCTGAGTAAATTAGGATAAATTTCCTTGTGAAAACATTTTCTTAATATTTAATGTTTATCTCTTCTACTCCAGTTCAGGATTTCTGTGGTTATTATAGAAAACATACTTTTATGAAAGTGTCAGTTGCTCAGTCATGTCTGACTCTTGCAATGCCATGGACTGTAGCCCGCCAGGCTCCTCTGTCCATGGGATTCTCCAGGCAAAAAACTGGATGGGTTGCCATTTCCTTCTGCAGGGGATCTTGCTGACCCAGGGATTGAACCCAGGTCTCCTGCACAGATTATTTTCTTTAGTGGAACAAGCAAACCTTACAGTCATTTCCATGCATACAGGTTGTGGTTTTCATTTCTAGGTGGGACATGGGGAAGGGAATTATTCAGAATCTGAACCTTCTACACAGTCCTAAATTCAAAGGTCTCCATCTCCTTCAGTTCCCACTCAAGTTTTCACTGATAAATTGACTTTGGTCAAATCAACGCAGTCTTTTCTAAACTGCAAGGTAACAGGAAGCAGATGCTAAGCACTGTGTGATAAAATAGATCATTCTCCCTTGTGTTCACGCATCTGACATGGCTTCACTATAAGGAGGTAGCGTTTCTCATTTTTCACCACTGATCTGTTCTCAGCTTCTGAAATTTTTGACAGCAAAGCCTCTTGAAATTTGGTTGGGAGTAAAGGCTGAGACAACATATAATCAACCAAGCTAAATATAAATTCCTGTTTCAAAGGCTTGCTTTTGAGTTGTTCTCAATGGCTCCATAATACACCCAAAAAAAATGAGAAGGCAGAGAGTCTACACTCCCTTCAAAGTAAATTCTTAAACTATTTTAAAATTTGCCCCCCATATCTCAATACTTTATATTTTACTGTATTTGGATATTTGCACAGTGTTCAAACATTCTCTGAATACAATTATGAAGGTACTTTTCATCAACGCTGTTGTCAAGCCCTATATGTTTTAGGGAGCTACTAAACATTACCCAAAGAAACTTCTTTTTTCATTTGCTAATGTCAAGTTTAGGAAGTAAAAGATGTGAAGTCAGGAGTGTTTGAGCTTGATGAAGCAGGTGGAGGGGGAAGGCAGGTGAATTCAGACCCAGTCTGATGGAAGGTGTGCTCTGGGCCCTCCTGTTCAAGAATGAACAGAAATAGAGTAAGTGGGAGGGGGCAGAAGTGAGAGAAGCCACCGATTCCAACATGGGTGGGATCAGATCCCACTAAGTGTTCATGTTTAATAAACTCCTCTACTTTCAGGAGTCATAAGTCTTTTGGAAGGCAAAGTTTTATTTTACGTAAACTCATGTCCAAATATAAACATGTATTAATTAAGAGTAGCCATTTTAACAAAGAAAACATGTAGGCCATTAACGGCAGTCTAGCTTTCAATCTTTAACTGGCGTGTTTCAAACCCAAGAGAGATCTGGCATTATGACAACTGACTGGCAGCAGCAGACAGATACTGGCATCTTCTGTATCAAGCTGCCAGTTTAGCTCAGAACGGGAGAAGGACCAATCCAAAGAGGAGAAGGATGGGGGAGCAGGCCGAGGCAGAGATGAAGGATCTAGGAAAACTAGAAATACACGCTTTCCGGGGAAAGCAAAACCCACTGGAGATGACAGGCAGGTACACAGCTCCGGATTTTCCTTGAAGCCCAAGATGTGGGCCTCTCACGGCCTCAGCTCTTCCGCGGTCTGGGGTGACGACCCAGAAATGTGTTCACGGGGGTCTATAAGTTTGTAACATTTGACAAGTTTGACTTTTAAATACAATATGCTTAAGATTTTGGTCATCTCCTACTCCGGCTCACCCTCGTTTTCCCTTTTGTAAATGCGTGCGGAGAAGCTGGGATACACACAGCTGAGGGGCAGTTGAGATGGGGGTACATTTGATCTGGGATATCAGCCTGGGTCACAGCAGGAGATGGGCGTCACAGAATTATTGACTGGGAAAGTAGATGGGAGTAAAGAGGGACTGGCTGGCAGAAAGAAAATTAAAAAAAAAAAAACACAGGAATGACAGAAATCAAGGACAGTCACCGCCCCAGGGCTAAGATCAAGTGTAGAGCGGGCAGGGAGGGGGGCGCTTCCTTAACAGAAAGCCTGACTTTCCTGCAGCAGCAAGAGAAGCAAGCAGCTAATAGATAAGAAATACGACTCCTGGTCTGGGCTCCTCAGGTGACACAGTGGTCAAGAATCCACCTGCCAATGCAGGAGACCTAGGAGACACGAGTCTGAGTCCCTGGGCCAGGAAGACCCCCTGGAGCAGGAAGTATTCTTCCCTGGAGAATCCCTTGGACAGAGGAGCCTGGTGGGCTACAGTCCCTGAGGTCGAGAAAGAGTCATCTAAAGTGACTGAGCCTGCACACGCACCTGCATGTATTCGTCAGCATTTAAAGCTTTTATGTCTTGTGTTTTCTCCCCTCATTCTGGATGCCTTTATGTGTTTGTAGCGAACTCTGTATTGATAATTTTGTACATTTCTCTTTAAATTTTCCCAACGCATGTAAGCTTCAGGTCCACCCACACTTGGATCTACCCTTGTGTATATGAATCATGCAAAGATAGGTCTTGCAATGGCAAACCAAATCTGATGATTTAGTCCTTACACATATTTAAAATGAAGCATTATTTAGATACTCATCCGAGGCTTTTGGTTTTTTTAATCCTAAAACAGTAAAAGCAAATCTAAGACTTCTAATTATTAGGGAAATATTGAGCCCCATCAACAGACTACCTTCTGCACCAAGAGTAACACAAAACCAAGGTCTTGGCTTTCGTTAAGTTCCTCACATTATGGTGTTACACTTCTTAAAAAAAAAACTTTATTAAAATCAAAACTAAGATTAAAAAAAATTGTTTTCTCAGCCTCTCTTTAAGTCCCCACAAGCCTCTGTGCCATTTAGATTCTCATATTTATTATAATATTTTCCCAGCAGGTGGCAGTAAAGAGTCTAGTTCTAAATCAATTAGTCTACAATTTCTGACCAGATGAAAATAAAATGTTCCCAGGGCAGGGATTCCGGAGGAGGCAGTGGCACCCCACTCCAGTCCTCTTGCCTGGAAATTCCCATGGACAGAGGAGCCTGGTGGGCTGCAGTCCACGGGGTCGCTAAGAGTCGGACACGACTGAGCCACGTCACTTTCCCTTTTCACTCTCATGCCTTGGAGAAGGACATGGCAACCCACCCCAGTGTTCTTGCCTGGAGAATCCCAGGGATGGCGGAGCCTGGTGGGCTGCCGTCTTTGGGGTCGCACAGAGTCGGACACGACTGAGCGACGCAGCAGCAGCAGCAGCAGCAGCAGGTCAGGGATCCCGCTCTTCTGATTTAGATAAAGGTGCTATGCGGGCTAGTGTCCCTGCTGAGCTGTTTCAGTTATTTGGGAATTCTAACCTAAATCAGATGCACACTCACTTCTGTGCGCCTGATGTTGCCCAAAGCTACCCAGAGCTGGGGATCAGTGTGTCTTGGAGGAGAGAGGACAGATATTGGTAGCATCAGATTGTTTATTCAGGGAGGCCTTGTTGCATCCCTAACGGGAAGTGTTTCTCTGGATCAAGTTACTACAGCCCTTGGAAAAGAACTCTAACCTGTTAAATGTTAATGGTTGGTGACTACTAGCAAAACCATTCGTTGAATAAGGTGAAAAAATATTCAAGATATTGTGACTTGTGATACCAATTTGGACCTGCTCTTCATTTTATTTAAAGCTCTGGCTTTCCTTATATATACATATAGCTCTAGTCTTCCTTATTTTACAATAGTCTTCCTTGTTTATACACACACACACACACATATATATATATAGCTCTGGTATTCCTTATATATATATATATATATTCCTTATTATATATGTATATGATTATTTGTTCTCATGCAGAAATGCAGTTATCAGAATTTTCATATGTTAAAAAGGAATAAATGGTCCTATAAAAATTAGTGTTTGTACGGTATTATTATAAGCTATGAAGTAAAAGAAAATGAATTGAAAACCAAAGCTGACAAACAGCAAGAATATCTTACATGTTGGATTTAAGATCCAGTGTGCAGCTGTGAGCTTTGAGGGCAGCATCTCCTGGAAACAAGAATGAAATAATTCTGAATAGCATAAAGGCTTAGACATCAGCCTCAACTAAAAGACTCATATGGATGTGCCAGATTAGTTATTCTTTTAATTGAAGACTGATACAAACTATTCCATCATTTTAGCTGCATAAGATACCCACTTATTTGGTTTAGCTTTTGCTGGCCTCTTGACAAATTAGACTTAAAAGTCCCACCTCAAACTAAGACACATTATTAATAAAATCACATCAAAGACATTTGACAGGTGAACACCTCCTTGTCAAGACCTTATCCAGGTGTCTTCAAAATCTAAGATGGTACAAATTAGGCTGTTTGTACTTAATTTTCATCTTTGACTGAAAAACTCAAAAAGTTTAAAGAATCTATTCGCCATTGATTTGTCTGTCAGTCAATAAGATAGACTTTCTTTTGGGAATTCTCTCTTCTCTCCCTGCTCTTTTGTGATTCTACACTGCACAGAATTCTTAAACATCAAAAAATATATATTCTTCCTGAATAATCCACCCTTCCCATTCCTATAGTCTCATTATAGACACAGAGTGTGAATTTTCATTGTTTCTTGTGTTTGGTGCATGTGTGCACGCAGGGGTTTGGGGGAGAGTTGTTTTATTTGTTTTGGGGGTTTTTTGATTTGAAGCAAGTACCCTAGCCACATTTAAGAGTTTGCTAAATCAGACTTCCTTTGTGGTTGCAAACAAACATCTTCTCCCTCCAAAGACTACTGCCTATTAAAGAGTGTCCTCATCTTTCCCAACAAATAAAAAGTTATCCAATATGACAGTATCTTAGGAATGCTTCATTCCTGAATGTTCAGCAACCCAAGAAGCAGTGAAGTTAGAAATACAAATGCAGTCTTGTGTGCCAGTGGACTGGGAATTGCAGTTCAGCCGTTCAGTCGTGTCTGACTCTTTAGGACCCCATGGACTGCAGCACCCCAGGCCTCCCTGTCCATCACCAACTTACAGAGCTTACTCAAACTCACGTCATTCGAGTCGGTGATGCCATCCAACCATCTCATCCTCTGTCATCCCCTTCTCCTCCCACCCTCAATCTTTCCCAGCATCAGGGTCTTTTCAAATGAGTCAGTTCTTCGCATCAGGTGGCCAAAGGATTGGAGTTTCAGCTTCAGCATCAGTCCTTCCAATGAACACCCAGGACTGATCTCCTTATGATGGACTGGTTGGATCTCTTTGCAGTCCAAGGGACTCTCAAGAGTCTTCTCCAACACCACAGTTCAAAAGCATCAATTCTTCAGCGCACAGCTTTTTTTATGGTCCAACTCTCACATCCGTACATGACTACTGGAAAAACTACAGCCTTGACTAGATGGACCTTTGTTGGCAAAGTAATGTCTCTGCTTTTTAACACACTGTCTAGGTTGGTCTTAGCTTTTCTTCCAAGGAGCAAGCGTAGAGTCAAGGATAAAACAAAATATGAAGATATTTAGAAACACTTTGTGGTAGAAGGATGGTTCGGTGAGTAACTGCTTGTTACAGGCAGCTAAAAGGGGGCTAAAGTCAAGAAACTGTTCTGCAGATCAAGAAAGGGTCCTTTTAAAACTTTTATTACCATATGAAAAATAGATAGCCAAGGGGAATTTGCTGTATGTCTCAGGGAACTCAAACAGGGGCTCCTATCAGCCTAGAGGGGTGGGATGGGGAGGGAGATGGGAGGGAGGTCAAGGGGGAGGGGCCATCTGTACACCTACGGCTGAGTCACGCTGAGGCTTGACAGAAAACAAAATTCTGTAAAGCAATTATCCTTCAGTTAAAAAATAAATTTTTTTTAAAAAAAGAAATAAAGGGTCCTTTTAAAGGGACTTGTCTGCATACTGCTTGATACCGTTTATACGTAGCACCAGAAGCGTCACCTTCATAGAGTCAGTAAGTATATTGGTGGCTGCCGGGCCAGGGGAGGAGACGGTGGAAGGGGCAGATGGGGCATTGTGTTTAACTGGGACAGGTGGCTCAGCCGGTAAAGAATCCACCCGCAATGCGGGAGACCCTGGTTCCACTCCTGGGTCGGAAAGATCCGCTGGAGGAGGGATAGGCTACCCCCTCCAGTATTCTTGGCCTTCCCTGGTGGATCAGTTGGTAAAGAATCCACCCGCGATGGGGGAGACTCTAGTTCAAACCCTGGGTTGGGAAGATCACGAATACTGGAGAGGGTAGCCTATCCCTTCTCCAGGGGATCTTCCCAACCCAGGAATCGAACCAGGGTCTCCTGCATTGTAGCCAGATTCTTTACCAGCAGAGCCGCCAGGGAAGCCCAACCAGAAGCTACACGCAGAGTATTTCTACCAAATGGTATAGCAATTTAAAGGAAAATAAGTAGATAACTACCCTCTAATTCACCTGATATCACTAAAATCTAAATTGTCCCAAAGCATGGACAAATAACATTCCAGCTCTTGGAGGTGTGATCAGAAAGTTGTCGGCACCATATTAGGGTTGGGGGACATGTGCTGGAGGAAACCAGGTACCTGTGAGTCTATGAGAGGCTTTCAGATGAGATGTGTGTGCTCACAAAGAGGCAACGACAGTCCTCCTCCCGGCTCCGGGTCAGCTAACCCAGAGCGGAGGCGGAGATCGGCAGGAACCAAGGCGGTGGAGCGAGCGCGGGGTAGCCCTCCTGATGCTCCCAGAGTGTGAGCCCCCCCGCCGAGTCCTAGGGAGCTGCTTGTTTGTGCACTCGGAGCACTGGTCATGTATTTCTTTAACTAATTATTTTATATTAGGGCTTCAGCAGCGGCTCAGAGGTTAAGAATCCGCCTACAGTGCAGGAGACACAGGTTCAATCCGTGGGTCAGGACGATCCCCTGGAGGAGGAAATGACACCCCACCCCAGTGTTCTCGTCTGGAGAATCCCATGGACAGAGGCGCCTGGCGGGCTGCAGTCCGGGGGGTCACAAAGGTCGGACCCAGCTGAGGTGACTGAGCACGCACGCACAGTCGGTCAATGCTGCGATACAGCCCAGTGACTCAGTTACAGTCCTCCCCGCAACAAGTCCTTTTCCCGTTTGGGTTGTTACAGAATATTCAGCAGAGCTCCCTGTGCTATACAGTAGCCCCTTGTCAGTTACCATTTTACTTTATTTTCTATTTTTAACTAGAATACAGTTGCTCTACAATATTACCTGCATTTCTGCTGTTGGACAAAGCCAGTGAGCTCTCTGTGTTCATACAGCCCCTCCCTTGGGAGCCTCCCTCCATCTCCTCCCCACCCCAACCGGCCAGGTCCTCACAGAGCACCCAGCTGGCCTCCCTGCGCGACAGCAGCTTCCCACGAGCTGTGCACGTCACACCCGACACGTCAGTCCCAACCTCCCAGCCCATCCTCCCCTCCCCACCTTTATCTTATCTTAACATCTGCATCTCTATTCCTGCCTGACTTATCTTGAAAGCAAGTAAGCTTCTAGCTTTGCTGTTGGTACAAAGGGGTACTGTGTGAAAGGGCTTATTTTTCCCTTGCAATCAAACCTGAAATAGCTTTATTTTTTAAAGCTCTACTTTTGCAAAGAGGAAACTGAGACTTGGGGAGTCACAGAGTTCTCAGTGGCAGAGAAAGGAAACAAAAGTCAGGCTTGGGTACGTGCGTGAGCTCAGTCATGCTCGACTCTGCGGCCCCATGGACTGTAGCCCTCCAGGCTCCTCTGTCCATGGGATTTTCCAGGCAAGAGTACTGGAGGGGGTTGACATTTCCTCCTCCAGGGATCTTCCCGACCCAGGGATCAAACCCCTGTCTCTTACGACACCTGCACTAGCAGGCAGGTTCTTTACCACTAGTGCCCCTGGGGAACCCATGAGAAATGTTTAGCTGATCATAAAACGGGTGGCATTCATGTATGAGGGACGATCGGAGCATATTGTTAACCACTGGAATCAACTGCTTACTTTTTCTGATAAACTCTAGTTCCCCAGTAACTCCTAACCATCCGAGTGTTAGTCTAACTTACCCATTGAACCTATTTGTGAAGCCCAAAGCTTTCTGATAGCACCGTGGGTAGGGACCCCATCATTAAAGAACGCACGTAAATTATTTTAAAGGCATAGTAGCTGCCAGTGACATCCTCATAGATTAAGTGTCAGAAATGAAATATAGCATTTCAACTCAAGAGGCCTTTTGGAGTCGGTTTGAAGACAGTTGTTTAGAGTCCTATAAAAGTGCAATTTATGAAGCTGGAATTCCAGAGGTCAGCCATTCTCAGCGGAACAAATCGTGTGACCGACCTCCGAGGGCCGACTCTGCTCGGATCCTATCACCTAGTGATGCCTTCCCACACAAGCGTGACATTTTCGAGAAGGACACGTCTCGTATTGCGTATAGGCAGAATCTTAAAAGTGATACAAATTAACTTATTTACCGATTACATTTGTGAATCTGAAGGATTTACATTAGTGAGATTCATCATCACAAAACTCTCCATGCTTTAGAAAAATGTATATAACCTGTAGTGGTGTACTTGCCAAACCCCTCGATCTGGTCTAAGTGTATGGATTCGCTGGAGACACGGATGCAAACAACAGTGCGATTAGTAATCAGGGGAGGTTGACTTTGGCTCATGGGCTGTTGTTCAGGATGCCAGTCCCAAGACTTCCCTGGTCCAGGGACTATGGATAGAGAATGTGCCTTCAGTGCCGAGGACATGTGTTTGATCCCTGGTCAGGGAACATAGGTCCCACATGGTGAAGGGCAACTAAGCATCCAGCCACAACTAGAGGGGCCCCTGCGCTGCAAGTAGAGAAAGTGCAGGCCACAGTGCAGGCCCAGCGCAGCTGAAATGAGGTAAAATAAATAAATAATAAGGCACCTACACGTTAAAAGGGAAAAAAAAAAAAAGCCAATGGCCAGCGCCGTGGCAACAAATGGGCGAGCGGATCGAAGGAGGACTCAGGCGCCCCCAGCCCCGGCTCCGCGGAGCACAGGGGGAGTGCCTCTTTGCTCAACTGTCCGGATCCAGAAATGCGCTCACAAGGCCCCGTGGTCTCCGGGCAGCAGGTGACCAGTACATTCCCTTGGTACATTCCTGTTCTGCTCCCAGAATGGCCTTCCTGAGCCCTGTGATAATGCTGCTCACGGTTTCCTGTACCGCTTCTTAGCTCTTCAAAGAATTAGGAAATCAACAACGTTTTCTCCTGTTTGTTTATCACAGTTTGGTATACCGTCACTTCAAAACCCCCTTTCCGTGCTGACTGTAACGGCAGAGGGAGGCGGCCGGGTAGAAAAGAGTATCTTTCTCCCAAAGTTTCACGATCTCTGCCCTGTTCCCTGCGGCTTTGCCTCGCGGCAAGGGGGTGTCGTGACGGGCTGTGACTCCCCGCCTGGGAGGAAGGTGCGCCCCAAGCCCGGTGACAGCGGATCACAGGAGACGGTCCATGACAGCGGCCCTCACTCGCCAGCAAATCTGCGGCTCTCGGGTTTGGGAAGATCGCGCTCTCGAGCAGTGATTTCTATTTCTCTGTGCTGTCAGGCTCTTCGACCACATAAGCGATCATTTTTGATGGCTTTCGTACTCCGCCGGCCCGCGGCCACTGGGAGCTTCTGAATGGAGCCAGGCAAAGGGATACTGCTTAAAAAAACTAAGCTCTCTCTTCTGTACGATTTTGCTGTAAGTCAAAATCCCCCTCCCCCTATTTAAAACAAGACATCAAATCTGATCTTCTGAAGATTCTTTCTTTGAAAATAAATAAATATATTAGTTCAGTTCAGTTCAGTCGCTCAGTCGTGTCCGACTCTTTGCGACCCCATGGACTGCAGCATGCCAGGCCTCTCTGTCCATCACCAACTCCCAGAGTTTACTCAAACTCATGTCCATGGGGTCGGTGATGCCATCCCACCATCTCATCCTCTGTCGTCCCCTTCTCCTCCTGCCTTCAATCTTTCCCAGCATCAGGGTCTTTTTCAGTGAGTCAGTTCTTCACATCAGGTGGCCAAAGGATTGGAGTTTCAACTTCAGCATCAGTCCTTGCAATGAATACTCAGGACTGATTTCCTTTAGGATGGACTGGTTGAATCTCCTTGCTGTCCAACGGACTTTCAAGAGTTTTCTCCAATGCCACAGTTCAAAAGCATCAATTCTTCGACACTCAGCTTTCTTTATGATCCAACTCTGACATCCATCCATAACTCCTGGAAAAGCCATAGCTTTGACTAGATGAACCTTTGTTGGCAAAGTAATGTCTCTGCTTTTAAATATATGCTGTCTAGGTTGGTCATAACTTTTCTTCCAAGGAGTAAGCGTCTTTTAATTTCATGGCTGCAATCTCCATCTGCAGTGATTTTGGAGCCCAAGAAAATAAAGTTTCTCACTGTTTCCACTGTTTCCCCATCTATTTGCCATGAAGTGATGGAACTGGATAACACGATCTTAGTTTTCTGAATGTTGAGCTTTAAGCCAACTTTTTCACTCTCCTCTTTCACTTTCATCAAGAGACTCTTTAATTCTTCTTCACTTTCTGCCATAAGGGTGGTGTCATCTGCGTATCTGCGGTTATTGATATTTCTCTCGGCAATCTTGATTCCAGCTTGCCCGGCATTTTTCATGATGTACTCTGCATATAAGTTAAATAAGCAGGGTGACAATATACAGCTTTGACGTACTCCTTTTCCCATTTGGAACCAGTCTGTTGTTCCATGTCCAGTTCTAACTGTTGCTTCTTGACCTGTATACATATTTCTCAGCAGGTCAGGTGGTCTGGCAGTCCCATCTCTTTAAGAATTTCCCACAGTTTGTTGTGATCCACACAGTTGCCCAAAACATTTGTTTGGGTTTTTCTGTAAGATGTTATGGAAAACCCAAATGAATGTTTTGGCCACCCCAATACTTGAGTTTACCCTTAAGTTGATTGTCTACTAAAATTGGGGTCGGCTCCATGCCAGTAAGCTGTAAGCAGAGGTACGTGTATTTCTGGGGTGCAAAGACAGGGCACTTCCTGCAAAAAAACACCTGTCCTGGTATTCAGTGTTAAATATATATTAACTGTGTCCTTATCCCCCTTTAATTTCATTCTTCAGTGCAGGAGAATTTAGCCCATAACCCATAAAGCTCTCTCTTTCACAAAATCTTTCTTCACCTTCCTAGCAAGTTTCAATTGTCATTTACTTCCTTCTAAGGTTCCAGAATCTTTCGTTTGATCCCCTTTAATAGGGGATCCTTTTCTTCCTTGTAGTGTGTTTACCAGCTGAGCCACAAGGGAATCCCAAGAAAACTGCAGTGGGTAGCCTATCCATTCTCCAGCGGGTCTTTCTGACCCAGGAATTGAACTGGGGTTTCCTTCATTGCAGGTGAATTCTTCACCAACTGAGCTCTCAGGGAAGCCCAGTCTATATTATCAGTGTATGATGTTATCACCCATGGTTGAAAAAGAGTCTTTGCCAACAAAAGCTGTGACAATGTCCACAGTGTCTAGGACTGACTTGTCCATAATGGGTCTTCAAAAGATGTTAAATGTAGTTTTATAGGAAGCTTACTCAAGTGTATCACGAGTTAGCAAAATATCTGGTGGAAATAGTGAACAGAGGGTAAGTTTCCTCCCAGCCCTCCTTTTTTTCCTCTTCGGGAATGTTTTAAAATGTGGGTTCTATCCTTATTCAAGTAGAGTGAGATGGACAGATCAGGACGCAGCTGTCATTGGAAGGATGGTTTGTTGCTCACAGTCCCCATGGGAAGGGGTCACACCACGCCACACAGGAACCACAAGGAGACCCCTGGAGTCAACCAGGGGGCTCCTGGGAAAGAACCTTTATTGCAGCTCTTTCAGGAACTGAGTTGGTAAAGAATCCGCCTGCAATGCAGGAGACCCCAGTTTGATCCCTGGGTCGGGAAGATCTGCTGGAGAAGGGATAGGCTACCCCCTCCAGTGTTCTTGGGCTTCCCTGGTGGCTCAGCTGGTAAAGAATCAGCCTCCAATGTGGGAGACCTGGGTTCTATCCCTGGGTTGGGAAGATTCCCTGGAGAAGGGAAAGGCTACCCACTCCAGTATTCTGGCCTGGAGAATTCCATGGACTTTATAGTCCATGGGGTCACAAACAGTCAGACACAACTGAGCGACTTTCACTTTCGGGAAAGAAAAGAAGAGGTACGGTGAGCAGTTGAGCAGGATTGTGAGTGTGTGTGTGTGTGTGTGTGTGTGTGTGTGCATGAGCGAATGCTCACTCAGTCATGTCCACCCCTTTGCACCTCCATGGACTGTAGCCCGCCAGCCTCTGTCCATGGGATTTTCCAGACAAGAATACAGGACTGAGTTTCCTACTCCGGGGGTGTGTCTCCTGCATTGGCAGCCAAATTCTTCACCACTAGTGCCACCTGGGAAGCCCTAAGCAGGATTAAATCAGAGTAATGTCAGTGAACTCTGCGGTGTAGGGCTCCAGCAACCCCTGGTGGCTCAGTGGCAAAGAATCTGCCTGCCAATGCAGAAGATTCAACAGACACAAGTTCATTTCCTGAGTGGGGAAGACACCCTGGAGAAGGGAATGGCAACCCCCTCCAGTGTCCTTGCCCGGGAAGTCCCACGGACAGAGGAGCCTGGCCAACTGCGGCCGGCCGTTGGGTCATAGAGAGTCAGACAAGAGCACGCAGCCTGATGAAGAGGCAGCTGGGGGCGGGCTCTGGGTTGGCTGCTTTGCATATGGAAGTGCTGCCAGCAGGGGAGTCCTGTGGTGTCCCTAGGAACTGTCTGAAGCTGGGAGGGGCAGTCTCTCGGGGTCAGCAAGACCCCAGATGTCAAAGCATCAGAAACACGGAAAATAAATAAAAGAGCATAATTCCTATGGGGTCTCTTTCCTCCTAGAAGCTCCCACCTCTTCCTCACAGACACCAACAACCTCTTTCTGTGCTTTTCTCTTTTTCTGCCCCGTTTATCTATAAATACAGTCCAATAGCACCAGCAGGAAAGTACATTTTTCTATAAAATTTACAGAGAATTTAGAGGTGGTCTTTGAGACACCATGATATTCATCTTTCAAAAATTGAAGCACACTGTTAATAGATACAGAAAAGCACACTCACCCTACGGAAATATAGCTCTGAAGTATCACAAAGTAATGACGTTCCTTTTTTATTCTAACCACAGTATGTGACATTTTTGGAAACATAGTACATGTTTCCTTACAGTGTTGCCTGAAAAGTAGGATGGAGGCTCTAGTCCCAGAATGTCTGAGTTCTAAATCCTGTCTCTGCCCCTCCCCATCTGTTCCTAGGAGGTGCGACATCTAACCTCTCTGTAAACCCTTCTCAGCTTTCCCGTGTGTAAAATGATAATAATAGTAGCAACCTTGTGGTGTCGTTGTGAGAAATCAAAACAGTGCTGAGGACAGTTCTGGGTACTCAGCGCACTGCTCAGTAATATGTGCTTTTATATTCCTGAGAAACAGTACGTGGAACAATAATGAATTTTCCTTGACGACAATACACAACGACGTAATGGCCACAGAAGACACCTCCAGCCGCCAGCTTGCCAACCTCGTCTCGTGGCGATGCTCTTGGAATTTTGCTATCTGCTTTTTGTAGATTTTACTTCTTTTTAATAAGCCAGACTGTGAGTCCCCGTGTCTTTGGAGGGACTTCCCTGGCAGTCCAGTGGTTAGGGCTTTGCCTTCCAATGCAGGGGCCGTGGGTTTGATCCCTGGTGGGGGAGTTAAGATCCCAGATGCACAGTGGCCCAAAAAACATAAAACAGAAGCAATATCATAGCAAATTCCATAAAGACTTTTAAAATGCTCCATATTAAAAAGAAATCTTAAAAACTGTCTCTGGGTTTCTTCTTACTTCCATATCGTCAGCACCTGAAGCAGAACTTAAAACATACCTGTGTCCTCCATTCTAGAAAAATAAACGACCCAATCAAAAAGTGGGCCAAAGAACTTAACAGACATTTCTCCAAAGAAGACATAAAAATGGCTAACAAACACATGAAAAGATGCTCAACATCACTCATTATCAGAGAAATGCAAATCAAAACCACAATGAGGTACCACTTTACACCAGTCAGAATGGCTGCCATCCAAAAGTCTACAAGCAATAAATGCTGGAGAGGATGTGGAGAAAAGGGAACCCTCTTACACTGTTGGTGGGAATGCAAACTAGTACAGCCACTATGGAAAACAGTGTGGAGGTTCCTTAAAAAGCTGCAAATAGACCTGCCATATGACCCAGCAATCCCACTGCTGGGCATATACACCGAGGAAACCAGAATTGAAAGAGACACGTGTACCCCAGTGTTCATCGCTGCATTGTTTACAATAGCCAGGATATGGAAGCAACCTAGATGCCCATCAACTGATGAATGGATAAGAAAGCTTTGGTACATATACACAATGGAATATTACTCAGCATTAAAAAAAAATTTCATTTGAATCAGTTCTACTCAGGTGGACGGAACTGGAGCCTATTATCCAGAGTGAAGTAAGCCAGGAGGAAAAACAAAAATACAGTATACTAATGCATATATATGGAATTTAGAAAGATGGTAACGAGAACCCTGTATGCGAGACAGCAAAAGAAATGCAGATGTATAGAACAGTCTCGTGGACTCTGTGGAAGAGGGCAAGGGTGGGATGATATGGGAGAATGGCATTGAAACATGTTAATTATCATATGTGAAATCAATCACCAGCCCAGGGTTGATGCTCGGGGCTGGTGCACCGAGATGTCCCAGGGGGAGGGAATCGGGAGGGAGGAGGGAGGGGGGTTCTGGAGGGGGAGCATATGTAAACCCATGGTGGTTTCATGTCATTGTATGGCAAAACCAACACGATAAAGTAAAGAAAATTTAAAAATAAGTAAATAAATAAAATGGTACAACCACTTTGGAAAGCAAAAAGAAAAAAACCTGTGTCCATTCAACGTTTTTGAAAGGACGATAAACTGTCATTCCTTGCTTTTGCCATTGTACTTGTTTCCAGCGGCAAACAGCAAAATCTGTTGCTTGTGATCTGCTCGGTTCAGGAAAACCAAATATACTGTCAGGAAAGGATGACTCAAACCCAAGAGGATCTATTCATTAAGCTTGCAGCAGCTTCTGGTGTTTGTGACTCGACTCTGACCCTGATCCAGCGCTGGGTCTTGCCAGGGCTCCACTGGGCCCTGAGTCAATGCCGATAGCAGGCTCCGGTGGGGGCTGGCGAGCCGGCTGCGATGTGCCCTCGCCAGGTACAGCTCAGGGAAGAGGCTTTACTTGCTCTTGATGCCCTTTCTCCCACTTCTCCACGGGTCGCCTAGGAAGATGCTCCTTCATTCCGGTCCACTGGGGCTGATGGCGGCTGGTAGCCCTGAGACCTGGTGATGGGATAAGAACAGACAGCAGGGGGCCCAGGGGAAGAAGGAGCCAGGTCGGCCAAGGCGAGGGGCTCCCGGGCAAACGGCCTCGGCGCCCCATGAGGGGGCTGTGCAAGTGAGGTGCTGGCACGGCACACCAGAGGGCTAGACGCAGAGGAGCAGAGTTGGAACTGAAGAGTGATGAGATGGTCCTAGAAGTCCTTTTTACCAGGAGCCTGTGAATATGTTACTTTATTTGGCAGAAGAGGGGACTTCCCAGGTGGCTCAGCGATAAGGAGTCTGCAACAGAGACTCTGCAAGTGATTAAGATCAAGGATCTCTGGATGAGGGGGTGCCTGGCTCACCCAGGTGGACACAATCTAACCACACGAGGCTTGGGAAGCAGAGAGCCGTTCTGGGTTGCAGAGGGAGGCAGCATGAGACAGACATCGCGGGCCTGGCTGGATTGAAGCTGGGGGCAAGGGGGCTCTTGGGGGTTCTAGAAGCAGGCAAGTCCAGAAGGGTTTCCCCCTGAGCCTCCAGAAGGAACACAGCCCTGCCGAGGCTTGATTTTTGACCAACTAGACTCATGCAGGACTGGCCTCCGACCTACCAGACTGTAAGGTAATGCATTTGTATTTAAGTCATCCAGTTTGAGATAATTTGTTCCAGCAGCAGCAGTGCCTGCGTGCGTGATCATTTGCTCCGCCGTGTCTCTCCCTTCGCAACCCCACAGACCGTGGCTCTTCGGGGCAGAGGATTCTCCAGGCAGGGATACAGCAGTGCGTAGCCATTTTCTCCTCCAGGGGATCTTCCCAGGCCAGGGCTCGAACCTGCATCTCCTGCTGGGCAGGTGGACTCTTTACCGCTGAGCCACCTGGGAAGCCCAGGAGGAACAATACATGAATATAAATATTTACAGAGTCCCATCTTGGGCCAGCACTGAGCTAAATATGAAAGCTACAACAGTATACAAAGGAAACCTGATTTCTGCCCTAATGAGGCTTACTTACAAACTAGGTCGTCAACCAGCTGAAATCTTTAGAGCAAGTGTGAGATAAGGAGAGGGCCTTGTTACAGCCGTTTACCTTCTCCTTTATTGACTCTGCAAACCATACTCGGAACCAGAAGCAGCAGCAGTTTCTAAATCAGCTTTTCAAATGAACACACGTGCTCGGTAGAAATAGGACGTATTTGTGTAAGTAACTTCTGACTACTGAGAAGGAGCAGCCCTCAAAAGCTACTTTTTAGAAAGGGCCAGCAGCTCTACAATATTGTTTAGCAAAAACCGGCAGAGGGGATAAATAACCAACAAGTGACTTAGCAAAGGTAATAAGAACCAGTGACTGTGGAATTAAATACAGAAGGGTGGCAATTTTTGTCCAGTTTCATAAAATTGGTTATTCACAAACTACTGTAACCACAAGTGGGGTCTGGCTGTTGGCTGCTCAGAAGCCATTAAAGTGGCCAGGTTGGTGGAAAGGAAAGTGGTTTATTTAGGATGCCGGCGCTGGCAGGGGGGTGGGGGAGGACGGATGGCAAAGGCTGACGACACCCTCTTCCCCCACAACCTGCCCCAGTGGGCAGCAGCTTTTATAGACAGAGGAGGAGGTTGCATGCAGAAGCAGCACAGTCAGCTCCGACCGTGACCTTCAGGTCGGTCACAGGAGGTCTGACCAGCGTCACCTTGCTTGTTGCAGGTACAGTGAGTCGGCAGTTCCGGGGTGGGTTTTTTGTTCGTGTTTTTCCGTTTCTTGAGGCCATTTCTCAGAGTTGTGGCAGCTGCCTGGTCATCGTGTAGTTAACTTCTTCCTCCTGGTGGAGGCTTAGTGTCTATAAGACAGCTCACACGATATGGCTCACAAGAATATCTGTAGTCCTTGAGAAGGAGCTAAAAGGTCCTTGACTTTGCATAATGACGATATTATTACTTGGTCTCCTTTGACTGCTTTCCTTTCCTTCTGCCTTTTCTCACTTCTCTGATTAAGCTTATCCTTTGGCTAAAGTCTTTCTGGGGCTTCCCAGGTGGCTCAGTAATAAAGGATCCTCCTGGGTTCAGTCCCTGGGTCGGGAAGATCCCCTGGAGGAGGAAATGGCAACCCACTCCAGTATTCGTGCTGGGGAAATCCCGTGGACTGAGGGGCCTGGTGGGCTATAGCTCGTAGGGCCGAAGAGTCAGACGCACCCGAGCACAAGCACACGAGGCTTTTCCATAGACAAAGGGAACGAGGGGAAGGACCACAGAGTCCTGATCAGTTTCACTATGACATATACACTTATCATATGTTGACTAATGGATTTGCAGGTCATAAACATCTCAAGAAATTAAGCACATTTTTTGTTATTTGACTTCAAAATTATATTTTGTGTTTGAACTTAACGTGTATAAAATATTAAAGGGGATGCCATTTCCAAAGAAATGAGATATGCTTGTTTTTGGTTGTCACCAATATCTCACGGGAATGAAAGGCAACCTACAAGGGGGTAAAGCTACCATTGGTTATGCTATTGACTTAGGTTGGAAGACCAAAACAAATAATTTTTTTTTTGCATTCTCAACTATATATTATTTTTCCTTTTGCATTCTCAAGCACACCATTCTCCTTGCAGAAAGGCATCCTAATTTACATCCTGATGAATTAGGAAGGGAAAGGCAATGGCACCCCACTCCAGTACTCTTGCCTGGAAAATCCCATGGATGGAGGAGCCTGGTGGGCTGCATTCCCTGGAGTCGCTGAGAGTCGGACACGACTGAGCAACTTCA
This sequence comes from Antilocapra americana, assembly GCA_007570785.1. NCBI lineage: Eukaryota > Metazoa > Chordata > Mammalia > Artiodactyla > Antilocapridae > Antilocapra > Antilocapra americana. Next base: position 3,530,691 of record ML663555.1, read on the forward strand.
CTTTCACTTTTCACTTTCATGCATTGGAGAAGGAACTGGCAACCCACTCCGGTGTTCTTGCCTGGAGAATCCCGGGGACGGGGGCGCCTGGTGGGCTGCCGTCTGTGGGGTCACACAGGGTCGGACACGACTGAAGCGACTTAGCAGCAGCAGCAGCATCAGGGGTCCTTATACATTCAGACTTAGAGAAAGAGCCTTCTATTTGACTTCAGTAAAAGAACACTTTTAAGGACAATCATTCTACATCATATAACCGACAGCTCTTAGTCTGATAATTTTCAAGGCCACGGTCTTCAGGTAGGAAGCCCACTTAGTTCCCAGTTTCCCCTGTTTCATGGCATCTCTCCGATGTTCCTGAAATCTCTCAGCCTCTATGTTACTGACGTCTGGGGCTGGGCAGCTCTTCATTGTTGGGGGCTGACCTGTGCATTGCAACGTTGGCAGCGTCTCTGGATGTTGTCCGCTGGATATCTGCAGCATCTTCTTCCTGCTCATCATTACTCCTAGGCAATGTCTCCAGATACTGACAATGTCCTGCGGGTAGGGGGAAGAAATCTCAGTTGAGAGTCACCAGCCTAAGTGATTAATGTAAACTAAAGTCACAGAAAAGCATAACTTTGGAGGCACGAAGTCACCCTGTAACTCTCGGTTGCACTTCCTGTTATTAACTGGGTCTTCTGTTAGTAGGACACGGGGGGATTTTCTCAGGGAGAACCTTGCAATGCGTGGTTTTGCCATAACTGCTGACACAGCACGGACCCATCTTTCATTGCAGCGATCAAGGTCTTCATCTTCATAGCCAGCGCTAAAATAGAACGGTAGAGATACTGGGGACTTCTAGAAAAGCCGTAAGATTCTGTTGGCCACTCTCCCAAGTCATTTTATAGACCCTGTTCTAGTTTAACCAAAGGACAGTCATTTATGACTTGAAATATAAAAATCTTAATAGAAGCCCAAGAATTATTTAAATAGTGTGTATATTATCAAGAGTGAGGACTTTTAAAGTCATTGAAAAGTATGTGTAGAGTTAGCGAAATTATAAGGTTTAATCTCTTATCATGAAATAGGTGAACGACTCAAATTATGTGGGAGATAGGATGTACAACATCACATAAAATGTTAGATACATATAATTCCATTTTTTCATTAGTTTGGATTTAAAAAATGCTTGGTGCCCACGGAGGGACCAGTATGTGGTGGCAGAGGTAGGGTGGTGGTGGGAAAGAAAAAGAATTCCTCAAAGAACTGTTGAATTACGTATAATTTCTTTTATAAATTGAAGTACAGTTAATTTGCAGTGATATGTTTCAAGTATACAGCAAAGTGATTCAGTTATACATATATATTATTTTTCAGGTCTTTTCCTTTATAGGTTTTTACAAAATATTGAGTATAGTTCCTTGTGCTACATATCATTTCTATTCCTTCTATAATTAGTGTGACTTTGGGTTTATTCACAACACACAGAGACAAGGGTTTTGAACAGTAATGCATGCTTAGTGTTTTAAAATGAATAGTGTTAAAACATCTCTAGATTCTTTCTTTTCTGTTTTATTGTTTTAATATAATTGCTTTAGAACGTTGCATGAGCTTCTGCTGTAAACCAATGTGAATCAGCTATATATATACACACACACACATACATATCCCCTCCCTCTTCAGCTTCCCTCCCACCCCTCAGTCGACCCTCTAGGTCATCACTGAGCACCAAGCTGAGCTCCCTGTGCTATACAGCAGCTTCCCACAAGCTGTCTGTTTTACACACAGTGGAGTATGTATGTGCTTCTCTCTCTCAATTCATCCCACCATGAAAAGGAGTGAAATTGGGTCATTTGCAATGGTGTGGATGAACCTAGAGTCTATCATACAGAGAGACGTAAGTCAGAAAGAGAAAAACAAGCATCATGTATTAACTCATATATGGAATCCAGGAGGCTTCCCTGGCAGCTCACAGTAAAGAATCTGCCTGCAATGCAGGAGACCCAGGTTTGATGATTCCTGGGTTGAGACGATCCCCGGGGGGAAAGGAATAGCAATCCACTCCAGTATTCTTGCCTGGAGAATTCCATGGACAAAGGAAAAATAAATGGTGCAGACAAACCTGTTTGCAGGCAGGAACACAGAGGGAGACGCAGAGAATGTATTGTGGACACAATGGGGAAGGAGAGGGTGGGATGAACTGAAAGAATCTATCTTTTAGATGTGGAATAATATACCCTGAAAATAGAAAGTCTCATCATATGATTAGTTCAATTCTCTAAAGTCACAGCGCGGAGGGCCCACCTGCTGAAGCTGGGGGGCTGGCAGGCGCTGTCGTTAACGTGGTCACACCTGTGGAACCAAAAGGCACACCACTAGCTAATTGGCAGAAGACGTATTTAAGAGAAAACCATACGGTGTGGAAGGCACAGGTGGCAAGGGTGTCCTGGATATACCACAGTAAGGTCAGCTTCTAGATTTCTAATCACTTCTGGAGTCTCACAGCATCAACTTGGAGCAAATGGCATTCATCAAAAAATGTTATGGAAAGTAATAAGCATCCTAGGTCGATGATTTAGCAGAAAGAGGTTTTAAAAAAGTCCAACTTTGTCACCAAAGGCACACACAAAAAAGGGAACAGTTTTCTGTAAGGACTCGGGTCACATTTAAGCACTCTCATGTTACAGCCCTGGCATTGATATGTAATCCTAGGTTTCAGGGTATTAAGGTATGTCTAAAAGAATACTAAATCCTCTTCAGCGTGAGTACTTTCTGAATTCCTCATTTTTAAGTTACCAGGTGAATTCCTGTGGTTTAGCCTATGAGAAGGCACGAAACACACACACATACACGCAGATGACACGTCCTTTTTGCCCTCAGGAGATCGAAATCTGATTTCCCAAGCTGGTGGACAGGTTGGCAATTGAAGTCAAACTGCTCTCTGCCTCTCAAAGCGCTAGGCATGAGGGCCGTTCCCTCTGCTTGGTCATCCCTGGAGCGGGGTGAGGGGCAGGGGGAACACTGGGGCCAGAGGCACCGGTGCTGGCTGCCGGATCAATGGTCAGCGTCAGCGGGGCTCTGTTTAATGAAGCTTCCACCGGCGTCCCCGCCTTGCTGACAACAGTGGGTAGCACCGGTGCCAACGGCGAGGGCGCGGGATCTATTGGAAGGCGAAATAATTGCTTCGTTTTGTGGTACAAAGATATAAACCTGATTTTTGTGTACATAAGAGCGCGCTTTCAATCCTCAACTGGAAGAGAGCCTGGCGCGGAGCACAGAGTGAGACGAGGTGGAAAGAGATCGGTGCTCAGACTGCAGAATCGCCGAGGGCTTTGTAGTCAAGGGATGCTTGGGCTCTGCGGGCCAGCACCCAGCCCAAAGGGCGCAGTCTCAGTCACAGGGGGAAAATGGTTGTTTCCATTGGTGCTTTTCCACGATAAAATGTTTTGACAAATCAAGAGAAGCAGGGAAAAACCCCACTGATGAGATTCGCACCTAATTTGTCTCCTCACTGCCGCGTTATGATGGGGCGTGCGCAGCAGGACACCCCTCTCTAAGGCGGGGTCTGGTGCCCAGTTGAGGGTTAGGAGGGAAATGAATGTGACAGCCCAGACCCAGAGTGTTCCTGCCATACTTCAGTCTCCCTGAATTTCCTTGAACTGCCTTTGTGTTGGCAAGTGAAATCAGGAGGCAGCTGTGTCCTCTTAAAGGTGTGTTTCTAAATGCGGCTAAGGTGAAGGCATGTTTACTCCAAGATGCGAGCACGTGTGTGCTCAGTCGTGTCCAACTCTGACCCCACCATGGACTGCAGCCCGCCGGGACTTTCCAGGCAAGAACGCTGGAACGGGCTGCCATTTCCTCCTCTGGAAACGCTAACACCGTGCAGCCTGAAATTCCGGAGTCAGGTGACCGTGTCACACGGCATTCATATACACGTCTAGATTTCTACGCCATAGCCCACTTGTGTTTGATGTTTAAAATGCATTATGCTTGTTTTTTAAGCATCAGGATAAGTCAGTCCTTCCCTAGCTACTTGACAACTCACAAAACAAACCCAGCAAACTTTGCAACGACACTGCTGTGACACGTAGGACAGTGGAGGATTGGGTTCGTTCTTACAATCTTACTGGAATAGGATGTGAGTTGAAACTGATGATCATCCAATTTGTAAGTCAGCTTTCAGGCAGAATCAATACTTTCCAGCCATGATTCTTTTAAATGAACCACTTCCCTTGAGTTTTGTCAACATCTCAATATTCTTTCCCAAATCCCGTTTTTTCTTGTCCAGCATTTTTCTCATTTGCTGACTTTTCACACAAATATTTGAGTATATTGCAGACAGGAGGTTTTTTTCTTCCACTACTTCTGGGCCGTGTGACCTTGAACAAGTCAACATTTGAGATTAATTTGTCTAATCTTGTTTAGAATGGAGATAATATTGAAAGGAGAAAGTGTGTTCATCACTAAGTCGTGTCCGACTTTTTGCAACTCCATGGACTGTAGCCCGCCAGGCTCCTCTGTTCATGGAATTTCCCAGGCAAGAATCCTGGAGTTGGTTGCCATATCCTTCTCCAGGGGATCTTCCTGACCCAGGGAGCAAACCTGGGTCTCCTATGTTGCAGGTGGATTCTTTACCATCTGAGCCACCAGGAGATAATATTAACAGCCACTTGATGAAGTAATGATGGCAACTTGCAAAAAGAAAGAAACAAATATAGGGGATATATCCAAGCATCATGTCTGGAACTTAGAATGCCCCCCAGTGAATACAAATTAAATGTTAAGTACCTCCATCTTCTATCTCCTGGACCACAACAAACAGACATCTTCCTGGATGCCAAAGGAGGGCTTTGCGGGCTTTCTTATGGACTCTCCCTCACCCCCTGGTGCTGCTAAGGCCACTTCTTCTCCATTTCCAGGTCCTTCATTCATTCAGTCATCAAGGGCTGCATCCAACATGTGTGCTGACAGACTCTCCTTAAGTTGTTTCTGCTGAGCATCCCCATCAGCAAACCACAAGGAACAACAGAGAATACAACAAATAACTGATCTATGCTTTGGGCTTCCCTGGTGGCTCAGTCGGTAAAGAATCCGCCTGCAGTGTGGGAGACCCTGGTTCCATCCCTGGGTTGGGAAGATCCCCTGGAGAAGGGAATGGCAACCCACTCCAGTATTCCTGTTGGGAAATCCCATGGACAGAGGCCTGGCGGCTACAGTCCATGGGGTCTCAGAGTCAGACATGACTCAGTGACTGAACAACAACAATCCCAGCTTTAGGCAAAACTGCAAAGAGAATTTTTTCCTTGTACTTTCCCCTGACCCCTCCAGTTCCATCGTGTTTTCTGTGGGTGGGTCACCATCCTTCCCTGGCCCTCACACGCTGTTCCAGTGAAGAATTCCATGTAGCCAAATCCTTTTTATTAGTAAAATGAAAACCACTCATCCCACAAAAGCCAAGTGTTCAGATTCTGTCTGGCCCGTGAAGCTTTAGCAAGGAGAAAAGTCCCCTGCTGAGCCCTCTGCACTGGACACTCTTACCTCCCGGCTACCTTCTCCTCAGCCACCGCTGGCCGGCCAGCTTCTCCAGCGTGCAGTCTCTGCATCCACGTTTGATTCCTGCTGCCAGCCCCGCGCTCCTCTCCTGTGAGAGTGAAGGATGCCTGGGAGAATCTGCCTGGTCCCCAAGCATGCACGGCTGGGAAGTGAGGGAGCTGACACTGCAGGCCAGGGCCCAAACCCTCTTCCACTCCCCAGGAGGGCGATCCCAGGGATGCGTTCTCTGGCCCAGAATGTCTCGGTGGGGATGAGCTGGAGGGGACACCGTGCTGTCTGTTCCTCCTTTCCTCCTGCAGCCTTCCAGTCTCTTGGTCTTGTTCCATCTGATGATCTCCCAGAAAAAGTCACCTGTGTCTAAGGGGGGTTATCTCTAACGACTCCTGGGGTGTGCCCAGGCTAAGGTGTGTACTCACTTTGAATCACAACCAGCAAGGAAGATTGTGAGATGGTTCCAGAATGTGTTACATTCCGTTTTAATTCAAATCTGGTTGCGCCAGCCCATAGTCGCGGCTCACGGGACCTCCGCCATGTTATATGGGAGGTCGCAGCTGCAGCAGGCGGGCTTCCTAGTGGTGGCTAGCCGCCCCCGTGCACTCTAGGTGCCCCAAGACACCTGGCATCTTCCTCCCCAGCCAGGGATCAAACCCTTGTCCCCTGCATTGCAAGGCAGATTCTTAACCACGGGATCCCCAGAGACGTCCCCAGGGTATGATACAAGCGTTAAAGAAGTAAAGGGGGTAAAATGGAAGTGACTTACTACGGCCAGGATGCTGGTGTGAGGGTGTGGTGACATTCTCCAGGCTGGTCCGTGACAGCATCTTCAAGAGAGACCTTGAACTGATGCCTAAACGATGGGTAGGAAATAACTGTAGAAAAGGCTGAAAAGGAAGAAGTTACCTTCCATCAAAACAGAAAACGTGAGCTCCTGAGGGGGCCTGGACAGGTGCGTTCTAGAAACAGAGACGCCCCTCAGTGCGGCCGCAGCAAAGTGGGTGGGAGAGAGACCCAGAGGCCTTCCCAGGCCATGGTGGAGCTCGGATTTTATTTTGTGGGCAACAGGACGATACTGAAGGATTTTGAGTGAGAAAGTGAAGTGCTATGAGTCCTGTGATAAATAGTTCACACTGACTGGGCCAGGTGGATCAGTAGGGAGATTTGGGTGATGGGTGAAGTGGTCCAGATTTGGATAGTGGCGGAGGCGGGAGAGAAAGTCTAGGCTTCCCCTTCCAGGCAACATTTGGGTTTAAACAACTTTAATTTGATGCCCTGCTGGTCGGATGTGGTGGTACGTATGTTTCTGGCTAGTGAGGGTCAAAGGCCTTTTCCCTGCTCTGGGGTTCCCTACACTATAGGAATTTCACTTTTAAAAGACCATGGCTTCTTTTTTGTTTTGTGTTTCTTCAAACTGTGCTGCATGCATGCAGGATCTTAGCTCCCTGACCAGGGATCAGACCCAGGCCCTCTGCACTGGAAGCATGGAGTCTTAACCATTGGACCACCAGGGAAATCCCTGAAAGACTGCAGCTTCTTAATTTAGGAAATATTGCTTGTGAAAGAGTGCATTCCTATAAGCAGTGTATTCTGTTTATATAAGTCAGAATAACTTCAGAGAAGTCGATTTGCATCACGTGCTCATCTTGCTGCAGTGCTGGTGTGAAGTGCCTTCAGGGAGGGAATTTTCCAGAAAGCAGAAGAGGGACGATCCATACCCTGATCCGTAGGAGAAAGAAAGAAGGACGTTTGCTCAAGAAAATAACAACAGGAGTTTTGTGATCTGACTGATGCACAATCTTAGATGAATAAATATTAGCACAGAGGTGAAATGTTAACTTTACGGAAAATAACAGAACACTAACAAGAGTAACTAATATTCTGAGAAGTGGGAACAACTTTCTTGGGATATTTGTTGCACTAAATGGATAGATTATTGAGGGGAAATATTTGATGGCAGGACATCTGCATACATATTAGAAGTATTATGGAGAGAACACATTTGCAGAACCTATTGTGGGAAATTTTTCCAGTTTAGATGAATCATCCTGCTTGCCTCATTTTGGTTAGCTTATATATATATATGGATTGATTGTTGGTTAATAAATTGTTATATTTGAATTTAAAGGTTGCTTTAAATTTTCTTTTCTTTTTTAGAGTTTACACTGCACATGGTACATTGTATGAGTTTATGCTTTAATTGAAGTATAGATGACTTTCAATGCATGTTTCAGGTATACAGCCCAGTGAGACAGTTATACAGATATTTTTTAAGTATATATATATATTCTTAATCAGATTCCAACCCCTGGTGGTCTAGTAGTTAGGATTCAGCAATCTCTCTCTTTATATTAGATTCCATTCCCTTACAGGTTATTGCAAAATATTGACTATAGTTTCCCATACCGTACAGTAGTAGGTCCTTGTTGGTTAACTATTTTATATATGGTAGAGTGTATACATTAATTCTAAACTCCTAATTTAACTGTCATATCCTCTTCCCCTTTGGTAACCTTAAGTTTGTGAGTTGATTTCTGCTTTTAGAAATGAATTCACTTGCACAATATTTCTTAGATTCCACATATAAGTAAAATTGTATGATATGTGTCTTTCTCTGTCTGGCTTATTTCACTATGGTAATGTCTAGGTTGTTCCATGTGGCTATAAATGGCATTACTTCATCTTTTGTTATGGCTGAGTAGTATTCCACGGTATATATGTACCACATCGGCTTTATTGATTCATCAGTTGATGGATGAAAATAGAGGTTTCTCCCATGCCTTGGCTATTGTAAACAGTGCTGCAATGAACAAAGGTCTCCTTGTATCTTTCTGAATTGTAGTTTTGTCTGGACATATGCCCAGGAGTGATTGCTGGATGACATGGTCGTGCTATTTGTAGGTCTTGAGAACCCTTTTCCACAGTGGTTGGACCAGTTTGCATCCCCACGGACAGTGTAGGAGGGTTTCCTTTTCCCCACACCCTCGCCAGTATTTATTTACAGACTTTTTAATGATGGCCTTTCTGACCGGTGTGAGGTTTACTATCTCATTGTAGTTTTTATTTGCATTTCTCCAATATTAGTATGTTGAGCATTTCTTTATGTACTGCTGTCCATCTATATGTCTTCTTTAGAGAAATACCTACGTAGGTCTTCTGCCCATTTTTTTGATTGGATCATTTTGTTTTTCTGTCATTGAGTTATATGGGCCATTTGTATATTTTGGAAATTATGGTTTTGTCAGTTGCCTCATTTAAAAATATTTCTTTTAGCCTGTGTATTGTTTTTCCTTTCTGTTTATGGTTTCCTTTGCTGTGCCAACACATTCAAGTTTGTTTGGGTACCACTGGTTTATTTTTGTTTTTATTTCCATTACACCAGGAGCAGGATCTACAAAGATATTGCTGAGATTTACATCAAAGAGTATTTTGCCTGGTTTTCCTGTAAGACGTTTTTATACCTGGTCTTAATTTTAGGTCTTTAATCCATTTTGAGTTTATTTGGGGATGTGGTGTTAGAGAATGTTCCAGTTTCATTCTTTTACACGTAGCTTTCTACTTCCCCCTGCGCCACTTATGGAAAAGACTGTCTTTTCTCCGCTGTATATATTCTTGCTTCCTTTGTTGTGGATTAATTGACCTTAGGTGCATGGGTTTGTTTCTGAACTTTCATCCTGTTCCATTGGTCTATGTTTCTGTTTTTGTGCCATTACCATGCTGCTTTTTTACTGCAGCTTTGTGGTGTAGTCTAAAGTCAGGGAGTGCGACTCCTCCAGCTCCACTTTTCTCTCACAAGATTGTTTTGGCTATTTGGCGTCTTTTGTGTTCCCACACAAGAGTAAATTTTTTGTGTTCTAGTTTTGTGGAAGAAATAATGCCATTGGCCATCAGATAGAGACCGCGTCAATTGCCCTAAGTCCTATAGGTACTGCAGCGTCATTGTTTCTCCCCATCCAAGTACACGGCCTTTTCTTCGCGTGTCAGCTTGTTTCTATCGTTAGCATTTTCTAGTTTTCAGAGTAGAGGTCTTTTGTCTCCTTGGTAGGTTTCTTTTTTTTGTTGTTTTCTCAACTTAAAGCGGGTAAAATTAGTGGTCAGAACAAAATGGGATTAACTAAGAAAGTCTGAACACAAGAGATGCTTTACAGAATAATATATCGTTTTCATGTTGATTATTTTGACCGGGTTTAACACAGGTGATTATTCTCCAGTCTTCTGAGTTTAAATTTTTCAGGTAGCCATAAAGTGTGAAACTATAGACAAATACTCAAAAGCAGTTTACTGACCTTCGATATGCTCAGCCTTCCTCACTAGCAGTTCACAGCTCAGTAAGCAGATTTGCAGTGACCAAGGCGCACTAAAGCAGCACTCCCACTGGTCTCAGTGCGTCCATTTGCAGTGCCTTGTCTCATAGGATTTGTGGGTCTAATTTTCCCTGAACAAGCTTGCACCTCTGGCATATCTGAGAAGTGATCAAGGAAGCTCAGTCTCGTAAGCGATACTACATTGGCTATGTTCCCAGACTTTGTGGTCACCGGCATTTTATTTTTTATAAGATTCACCTACTTCCTGTAAGTCTTATAAATATTTTTTCCATTTACATTATACCAAGAAAAAAAACAAATACTAAAAATGAGAAATAATGGAAAAACAAAAACAGATTTCTTTTCCTTTCAAATAATTCTGCACCAAAACAGTCTGCTAAAGTGGTTTTAATTTATAGATGACTTTTTAAATGGTACTCAGAATGCATTACAGATTTGGTTTTAAAACAGACTTGCGTTTAAGCAGGTCTCACTCACAGTGATTTCAGAACACAATGAGGAGGTGCGACGTTATGTGATGACTTCCTAACTATTCAGGGGATAAAGATCTTCAACTATGGACAGAAACTGAGTCCTTCTATAGCATTAATCCCTAAGAGTTATTTTCCTTTGTGGACTACAATATTATTGCTGGTTTCATACACTTTTACTTTATAAAGTACTCCCACAGGAAGAAATTTCTGGAAGTTTTCCCAGGTATAAATGGCTACATTTTCTGTTGTGCTTACAATGTCTGCAAAATACGGCATGTTCAGACCCAGATACTTAATGGTCAAGGGGTTTCATAATTGCCTCTTCCATATACTCTTGGAGGTCAGTCAAATTCATGACCCTTCCTGTAACAGGACTACTTTCTCCATGAACTGTCACCACAACTTTGTAGGTAATTAAGCAGAAGGTTATCACTGAGCTTAGTTTCCATGAGTAACACTTGGTACGGGTAAAGCTCGGAAATTCTCTCACCTGTTCTGCTGGTGATAATTTATCAAAGAAAGATGGAATTATGTAGACAGGTCCTCTAGCAAGTATTGCAGTGTGACAGTTTGGGTGAAGAGAAGAACCGTGCTATGAGCACGTTTTATGCTCATAGAGTAACGGTGTCAGAGAAGGCCCAAGCTAGGGACTTCTGAAATCTTTAATTGAATGATAATTTTCTTAGGAATGTGGGCTTTCAGTCAAAGCTACTTACTAAACAGTAGCCTACATCTCGGTAACTCTTTTAATAAAATGAAGGAAAATAATACACGGAATCCTTTTCATATTTTAAGACATACAAAGGAAGTCTAAAGTGGATAGATGGAAACCAGTGTATTTGTTACTATTTTCTGTCTCCTGTCTTTCTGGCTTAAAGGAAATCGGTGATGAGATCATCTGTTTTAATTGTTCCACCTTTACTTGGAAGGTCTTCCTGGTGGCTCAGCTGGCAAAGAATACACCTTTGCACGAATACATGAATGCAGGAGACTTGGGTTCCATCCCTGGGTTGGGAAGATCCCCTGGAGAAGGGAAGCGCTATTCACTCCAGTATCCTGGCCTGGAGAATTCCACGGACTCTTCCATGGGGTGGCAGAGAGTCGGACACACTGCGCGACTTTCACCCACTTCACTTGAAAGCATAACTGTTGCTGCCCTTCCCGAACGGTTTCAAGTTTTCCTCATCACTCAGAGATTTGCTGCGGAGGTGATGCGTCGTGTGGAAGGAGACAAGGCGGCCCACGTGTGCCCGTGGGGGAGGACCCAAGCCCAGCCGTTCATGGTTTCACACGCTCGCACCCTGGCCAGCGTCTTAACCCCTTGGCCTACCGCCAGGCTGGCGTGGGTGCAGCCTCCCCCGCGGCTTCCTCAGGTAGGTTTAGTCCTAGGAATTTGTCATCGTTTTAATGCAGTGGTAAACGGGATTGCTTCCTACGCTCTTCTTTCAGCTCTTACGTTGTTAGTGTACAGAGCTACAACAGACTGCTCGGTATGAGTTTAGTATCCTGCAACATTACCAGATTCATTGAGGAGTCCCCACAATGATGTCTGGTAGCATCGTTAGAAATTGCTACGTGTAGGACCATGTTATCTGCAAACAGGGACAGTTTTACTTCTTTTCCAGATCTGGTTTTCTTTCTTGAGTGCTACTCTGATTGCTATTGCTAAGACTTCCAAACCACGTTGCCGCAAAGTGGCGAATGTGGGTATCTGCGTCGTGTTCAGTCTTGCAGGAAACGCCTTCAGTTTTTCCCTGCTGAGCACGACGTGAGCTGCGGGCTTGTCACATTCGGCCTTTGTTACTCCAAGGTATGTTCCTCCCATGCCCCCACTCTCTGCAGATTTTTAAAAACACTGTATTTTCGGCTGCGCTGGATACACGCTGCTGTGCAGGCTTTCTCTAGTTGCCGTGACGGGGGCTGCTCTTGACGGCAGCGTGCAGGCTTCTCATTGCAGGGGCTTCTCTTGTGTCAGAGCCTGGCTCTCGGTGCGCAGGCTTCAGTTCTTGCTGCACGGAGGCTCAGTGGGTCGGGCTCACGGGCTCCAGAGGGCAGGCTCAGCAGTTGTGACGCTGGGCTTAGTCGCTCTGCTGTATCCAGGATCCTTCCAGACCAGGGATCAAACCCGTGTCCCCCGCACTGGCGGGCAGATTCTCAGCCAAATGCATTTTCAGGGAATTCCCTGGTGTGTGGCCTGGCAAGAACACTGGAGTGGGTTGCCACACCCTCGTCCAGGGGAATCTTTCCAACCCAGGGGTCGAACCCACGTCTCTTGCATCTTCTGCATTGCCAGGTGGGTTTGTTACCACTAGCACTACCTGGGAAACCGTTCAACCACTGGACCAGCAAGGGAAGTCCCGGCACTTTCTGGAGACCTTTTTTTTTATTATTATACATGGGTGTTAAGTTGTATCTAAAGCTTTTCCTGCCTCTGTTGAAAGGATCATATGGTTTTTATTCAGTTGGTTGATATGGGGTATCACACTGATTCACCGATATTGACAAATCCTTGCATCCCTGGAATAAATCCTACTTGATCGTGGGGTATAATCCTTTCAATGCATTGTTGATTTGGTTTGCTAGTGTTGCGTTGAGGGTTTTGGCATCTGTGTTCACCAGTGATCTGGGCCTGACACTTTGTTTTTCATGTGTGGTCTCTTTGTCTGATTTTTGGCACCAGCATGATGGTGGCCTCACAGAACGAGTTCAGAAGTGTTCCATCCTCTGCCGTTTTTTGGAAAAGTTGCAGAATGACAGGTGTTAACTCTTCTATAAATATTTGGTAGAATTCCCCTGTGAGGTCATCTGGTCCTGGACTTGTGTTCGTGGGGCACCTTTACAGTCCTGATTCAGTTTCAGGAATAGCAATTGGTCAGCTCATATTTTCTAGTTCTTCCTGATTCAGCCTTGGGAAGTTGTGCCTTTGTAAAAATCTGTCCGTTTCCCCTAGATTGTCCATTTTATTGGCAAATAATTGCTCTTAGTATTCTCTTAGGGTCCCTCACATTTCTATGATGTCAGTTAAAAGTTCTTCCTTTACATTTCTACCTTTATTGATTTGGGGCCCCTTCCTTTTTGTTTTGTGATGAGTCTGGCTAAAGTTGATCAATTTTTGTCTTTCCAAAGAACGAGCTTTCAGTTTCACTCAGATATTCTTTGTGTGTTTTTTAAAGGCTCAATTTATTTCAGCTCCAACCATTATGATCTATTATCTACGCATTCATTTTCTTTTCATTATGGTTAATTACAGAATATTGAATATAGTTCCAACTGGCATACAATAAGACCTTGTTCCTTTCTAAAAAATAATTTTTAATTTAAATTTTAAAATCTTTTATTTTTGAATATAGTTGAGTAACATGTTAATGCAGGTATACAGCAGAGTGACTCAATTATATATGCATGTGTCTATTTTTTTTCAAATTCTTTCCCATTTAGGTTATTACCAAATATTGAGCAATATTCCTGTGAGCAGACTATTCCTATTCTCTCCTGAGCAGAGAGTCCTGTGCTTCACAGTAGGTCCTTCTTTATCATCTGCTGTAAATATAGCAGTGTGTGCCTGTCTGTCCCAACTCCCCGTCTGTTCCTCTTTGCCACCCGTTGCCCCGGGTGACCACAAGTTCATTTTGCCTTTTGTTTGGGCCCATGCTGTTTGGCGAGTAAGTTCATTCGTCCCACTGTCTTAGACTCCACACCAAGCAGTCTCAAACGGCCTTTTCCTCTGCCTGAATTCTTCCACTCCGTATGACCATCTCTAGGTCCACCCATGCTGCTGTAAATGGTATCAACTCATTCTTGCTATGGCTGAGTGATAGTCCACTGTATAGATGGACCATATTCTTATCCATTTCTCTGTTGATGGACATTTAGATTGCTTCCGTGTCCTGACTATTGAGTTCTGCAATGAACACTGGGGGGCATGTATTGTTTCAAACCATGTATTTCTCAGGATATAGGCCTGGAAGTGGAATTGCGGAATCATATGCTAGATAAAGCGTATGCTAGGGCTTCCCTGGTTGCTCAGATGGTGAAAAATCTGCCCACAGTGTGGGAGACATAGGTACAATCCCTGGGCCAGGAAGGGACAAGCGCAGGGCAACCCACTCTAGTCTTCTTGCCTGGAGAATTCCACAGACAGAGGGACCTGGGGGGCTACAACTGAGCAAATAACATTTCATAGTAGCTGTACCAATTTGCATTTCCAGCAACAGTGTAGGAGCGTTCCCTTTTCTCCAGGACCTTGTTTTTTAATCCACATCGTGTATTAATAGTTTGAATCTGCCAACCCCAAACCCCCAATTTTTTTTTTCTTGTTGGTTGGAATTTTATTTTATTTATTTATTTATTTAATTTTCTTTACTTTATTGTGTTGGTTTTGCCATACATTGACATGAATCAGCCATGGGTATACATATGCTCCCCCTCCAGAACCCCCCTCCCTCCTCCCTCCCGATTCCCTCCCCCTGGGTCATCTCAGTGCACCAGCCCTGAGCATCAAAGCTGGGCTGGCGATTGATTTCACATATGACAATTAACATGTTTCAATGCCATTCTCCCATATCATCCCATCCTTGCCCTCTTCCACAGAGTCCATGAGACTGTTCTATACATCTGTGTTTCTTTTCCAAACCCCCAATTTAATCTCTGGTTCGTCTGCTTCCCCTCTCCCTGCCAACCACCAGTCTCTTCTCTAGAAGCTTCCCTGGTGGCTCAGCTGGTGAAGAATCCACCTGCAATGCGGGAGACCTAGATTTGATCCCTGGGTTGGAGAGATCCCCTGGAGAAGCCAACGGCTACCCACTCTGCTATTCTGGCCTGGAGAATTCCATGGACTATTCCATGAGGTCATGAAGAGTCGGACAAGACTCAGCGACTTTCACTTTCTTTCACTCTCTTCTTTCACTCTCATCAAGAGGCTCTTTAGTTCTTCTCTTTCTGCCACAAGTGTGGTGTCATCTGCATATCTGAGGTTATTGATATTTCTCCTGGCAATCCTGATTCCAGCTTGTGCTTTATCTAGCCCAGCATTTCTCATGATGCACTCTGCATATAAGTTAAACAAGCAGGATGAAAATATTGAGTATCGGTGTACTCCTTTCCCAATTTTGAACCAGTCCACAGTTTTATGTCCAGTTCTAACTGTTGCTTCTTGACCTAAATACAGGTTTCTCAGGAGGAAGGTAATATGGTCTGGTATTCCTTTCTCTTTAAGAATTTCCCACAGTTCGTTGTGATCCATACAAAGGCTTTCAGGTAGACAATAACGCAGATGTTTTTCTGGAACTCTCGTGCTTTTTCAATGTTCCAGTGGATGTTGGCAATTTAATCTCTGGTTCCTCTGCCTTTTCTGAAACCAGTTTGAACATCTGGAAGTTCTCGGTTCACGTCCTGTTGAGGCTTAGCTTGAAGATTTTGACCACGGCCTTTCTACCAAGTGAAATGAGCACAATTGTGCGTACTTCGAGCATTCTTTGACATTGCTCTTCTTTGGGATTGGAGTGAAAACTGTTTTTTCCCGTCCTGTGGCCACTGCTGAGTTTTCCAAATTTGCTGGCATATTGAGTGCAGCACTTTCACAGCATCATCTTTTAGGATTTAAAATAGTTCAGCTGGAATCCCATCACCTCCACTAGCTTGTTCACAATGATGCTTCCTAAGGCCCACTTGACTTCACACTCCAGACTGTCTGGCTCTAGGTGAGTGATCACACCATCGTGGTTTTGAATACTGTATGCTGGTAGTCTAGTGTGAAGACAGGGACCATGATTTCTCCAGCTCCATTCTTTCCAAAGATTGTTTTGGTTATTCAGGGTCTTTTATGTTTCCATAGAAATTTAAATTTCTTATATTCTAGTTCTATGAAAAACACCACTGGTCATTTGATAGGGACTACATTGACTCTGTGGAGTGCTCTGAGTATTGTGGGCACTTCAACAATGTTGATTTTTTTTTTTTAATGTTGATTCTTTACATCCAAGAACGAGTCATTTTTTACATCTGTGTGTGGGCTTTCTTTCATCAGCATCTTATAGTTTTCAGAGTAGAGGACTTCTGCCTCCTCAAGTAGGTTTATTCCTAAAATGTTTTCTTCTATTTGATGTAATGGTAAATGGGATCATTTCCTGGTTTCTCCTTCGGCTCTTTCATTATTAGCGTATGGAAATGCAGCAGATTTCTCAGTAGTAATTTTGCGTCCTGCGGGGTTCCTGAATTCACGTTGTTGTTTAGTCACCAACTCCTGTCCGACTCTTTGCGACCCCATGGACTGTAGCTCCCCAGGCTCCTCTGTCCATACAATTTTCCAGGTAAGAATACTGGAATGGAAGTAATTTTCTTCTCCAGGGGATCTTCTGACCCAAGGATCGAACCCACGTCTCCCATGTTGGCAGACCCAAGGCCCCGGGGAGCCCTCACTGAAGTCATAGATGAGTTCTAATGCTTCGCTGCTCACCTCTCTAGGCGTTTTGGTGTGCAACGACATGTCATCTGCAAGTGGTGCCCGTTTTGCTTCTTCCTTTCCAATCTGGATTTTTTTCTCTTCTGCTACTGCGGTGAAAACTTCCAAACCTGTTACAGAAAAGGGTGAGAAGAGGCACATTCACGATCCTGTTGGTCAGCATCCTAGAGCAAATTCTTTCAGCTTTTCACCAGACTACGATGGTAAGTGTGGGTGTGTATATGGCTTTTTCTCTTTTAGCTGTGATGGTAAATAGGATTGTTTCTTTCTCTTTTTCATCTTGCATTGTTTGTGTACAAAAGTGCAAGATTTCTGTGTGTTGGTTTTGTATCCTACAAATTTACCAGGTTCATTGATGAGCACTTGCAGTTTCCTGGTAGCATCCTCAGGACTTTTATGTATAGTATCACATCCTCTGCAAACATGGGCAGTTTTATTCCTTTGCCAATTTTGATTCATTTTGTTTTTTTTCTCTGATTTCCATCGCTAGGACTATGTTAAATAAACGTGGCAAGAGTTGACATCCTTGCCTGGTTCCTGATCCTAGAGGAAATGCTTTCGGCTTTTGACCACTGAGTATCAGGTTAGCTGTAGGTTTTCATACATGGCCTTTATTATGTTGAGGTATGTTCCCTCCATGCCCACTTCCTGGGGAGTGCTTATTAGGTTGTTTTGCTGTCTCTAAGTTGTGTCCGACTCTTGGCGACCCCGTAGACTGCAGCACTCCAGGCTTCTCTGTCCTTCACCATGTCCCAGAGCTTGCTCAAACTCATGTGCATCAAGTCGGTGATGCCATCCAGCCATCTCATCCTCTGTCATCCCTTTCTCATGCCCTCAGTCTCTCCCAGCATCAGGGTCTCCTCCAATGAGTCAGCCCTTTGATCAAGTGGCCAAAGTATCAGACCTTCAGTCTTTCCAGTGGACATTCAGGATTCATTTCCTAGAGGATTAACTGGTTTGATCTCCTTGCTGTCCAAGGGACTCTCAAGAGTCTTCCCTAGCACTGCAATTTGAAAGCATCAGTTCGTTGGTGCTGAGCCTTCCTTATGGTCCAACTCTCACATCGCTACATGACTAGTGGAAAAACCATAGCTTTGACTAGATGGCATTTGTCCGCAAAGTGATGTCTCTGCTTTTTAGTATGTTGTCTAGGTTTTTCACAGTTTTTCTTCCAAGGAGCAAGCATCTTTTAACTTCATGGCTGCAGTCACCATCTGCAGTGATTTGGGGGCCAAATAAAGTAAAATCTATCACTGTTTCCACTCTTTTCCCCATCTGTTTATCATGAAGTGATGGGACTGGATGCCATGATCTTAATTTTTTGAATGTTGAGTTTTAAGCCAATGTTGAGTTTAAGAACTTCTTGATGAAAGGGTGAAAGAGGAGAGTGAAAAAGGTTTCATTATAAATAGGCGTTGAATTTTTTCAAAAGCTTTCATCTACTGAGCAGATCATATGGCTTTTATCCTTCAGTTTGTCGATATGTGTATTACACTGCTTTGTGCATATTGAAAATTCCTTGCATCCCTGAGATAAATCATACTTAATAAATCCCATTTGATTGTGGTGTATGATCCTTCTAATGTATTGCTGGAGTCTGTTGCTAATATTGGGTTAATAATTTTGACATCTATATTCATCAGTGATACAGGTCTATAATTTTCTCCTTTCTTTGTGATCCCTTTGGTATCAGGGTGGCCTCACAGAATGGAAGTACTCCTTCCCTGCAATTTTTTGAAAGATTTGCAGAAGGATGGGTGTTAGCTGTTCTCTAAATATATGGTAGACATTGCCTGTGAAGCCATCTCATCCTGGGTTTTCGTTTGTTGAAACTTTTAAAGTTACTGATTCAATTTCAGAAACTGTAGTTGGCCAGTTCATATATTCTAGTTCTTCCTGGCTCGGTTTTAGAAGACTGTACCATTGTGAAAATTCATTAGTTTTCTCTGGATTGTCCGTTTTATCGGCAAATAGTTGCCCGTAGCAATCTCTTAGGCTCCTTTGTATTTTCACGGTGTCCGTTGTGTTTCATTTTAACATTTGACTGGGGCCCTCGCCCTTTTTCCCCTGTAAGTCTGGCCAAGGACTACAAATATTTATCTTTTCAAAGAACCTGGTTTTAGTTTCATTGATCTTTTCTTTGTTGTTTTAAGACTATTTATTTCTGCTTTGATCATTATGATTTCTTTCCTTCTACTCACTTTGGGTTTTGTTTGTAAATTTTTCTCTAGTTACACTAGGTGTAAGGTTATGTTGTTTGAGATTTTTCTCCTTAGCTTGTATCACTGAAAAACTTCTTTCTTAGAACAGCTTTGGCTGCACCCCATAGGTTGTGCTACATCCCCAAACACTGTGTTTTTGTTTTCATCTGTCTCTAGGGGCTTATTTTCTATTGATTTAATTGATGGATAGCTCATTTACAATGCTGTGTTGCTTTTGCTGTGCAGCAGAGTGATTCAGTTTCACATCTGTTTGTCTGTCCATTCTTTTCATTTTCTTTTCCATTCTGGTCTATCACAGAGCACTGAATACATTTCCCTGTGTTTTATAGTTGGACCTTCTTTCCATTCTGTTTTTGAGTTTGCATCTGCTAACCCCAAACTCAACAAGGTTTCTTGTTTCTGGTGTCTGACCCTCGGGGGTGAGGCTGTTTCGGAGCCTGGCCCCGGCTGTTGGGTGGGGCCAGATCTTGTTGCTCTGGACTCAGGCAAAGCGTCTGCCTCCAGTATGAGTCTGAGTAGAGAAACCCTTCCTTTTATGTCCGGCCCAGCCTTTGGGTCCCCAGGGAGAGCCACAGCTTCCTGCCGCCTCCCTGAGGACCCTCTGGCACCGGCAGGTGTGCCTGGACAGACGCCTATGAAGTCACCGCTCTGCCCTAGGTCCCAGTACCCCCTTTAAGAGCGGAGTCTGTTTCCTCTGTCCTTTGAAGCTTCTGTAATTAAGTCGGTGGGATAGCTGGCAGTTCCTTCTTTATGTCTTTGGTTATAGAGTATCTTTTTTGGTAGGTCCCAGTCTTTTTAATCCATGTTTGTTCAGCAGTTAGGTGTGATCTTAGAATGAGGGGGTGAGCTCTAGGTCCTTCTACTCTGCCATCTGTCCTGATTACTTTTTAAAAACGATCACAATTCACACTGCCAACAGCGATCAGAAGGAGGGTGCGTTTTCTGCATCTTCGCCGACACCTGATGTCATTTTTCACGTGTGCTGACTGATCTCTTTTTGCCGTGGTCTATTAATTCATAGGGCTTCCCTGGTAGCTCAGCTGGTAAAGAATCCACCTGCAACACAGGAGACCCTGGTTCGATTCCTGGGTCAGGAAGATGCCCTGGAGAAGGGGTAGGCTACCCACCCCGGTATTCTTGGGCTTCCCTGGTGGCTCAGACAGTAAAGAATCCAACTGCACAGTGTGGGAGACCTGGGTTCAATCCCTGGGTTGGGAAGGTCCCCTGGAGAAGGGAAAGGCTACCCACTCCAGTATTCTGGCCTGGAAAATTCCACGGACTATACAGTCCATGGGGTCGCAAAGAGTCGGACACGACTGAGCAACTTTCACTTCACTAGACACCATGGCAGGGAGCTCTCCTGGGGGGCACAAAACCACACTGAACAACACAGGAACATCTGTCCTCCTGGAGTTAGGGGTCCAGCAGGAGACTGCAAGGGGACAAGAGTCACACAAGTAACCATGTGGCTGCAGTGGGGTCCGCACCAAAGGAGAGCGTAGGATGCCACCTGAGTGTCTGCAGGTGGGAACAGGACGTTTGGGCTTCCCTGGGGGCTCAGACGGTGAAGAATCCACCTATAACGCAGGAGACTCGGGTGTGGCCCCTGGGTTGGGAAGATCCCCTGGAGAAGGGAATGGCGACCCACCCCAGTATTCTTGTCTGGGGAGCCCCATGGACAGAGGAGCCTGGCGGGCTACCGTCTGTGCAGTCACAGAGTCGGACACCAGACATGACTGGGTGACTAACATGGACGATTACTGGGCTTCTTTCTGGTAACAGGGAAGAGCTTTTAAGTTGCACTCGCCCGAAGGTGAGAGAGAACTTGAGACCCTTGAAAAACCAGTCCCATAGGCCCTGGAGAGGGAGAATTGGCAAAGGCAGATGAGGACTGGAGCCAGAACAGATGCATATGGCGTAACAAGAGCTCCCTTTAGCAGGAATCACTTGGTACCAGGCACTGCACTCAGCCCCTCATTAAACGCACTGCAATTTAACCCTCTTGTAGAACTAGAAATTTACACCCCTACTTTATACTTGAGAAAGTGAGGATCAGAGAAATAATGTATGAATAAAATTACGCTTCTGGAAAGAATAAAAAAGAAATTACTTTCTAGACATTGTAATACTCACAGTGAAAACAATTTACCTAAACACCCCTGGTTACAAATGTGAACTTTCATGTTTTTTATTTTTGTCTTAAGGATTAAAAGTAGATTTAGAGACTCAGGTGAACAGTGAAATGGATGTGTAAGAAGACCGAAAAGAAGCTCAGATACACCTCTCAATTAAAAATAAACTTCACAAACGTTCACCTGTTTCTCTGAAAAATAATGTCAGGAGTTTAATTCACCATTAATTGTACCAGGAAGTCACATGTAATCAGAAATAGATAATGCAACATCTCCGTGGATATTTTTGAAAGTCTCACTGCGCCAGATCTTTGTTGCCACGTGCAGGATCCTCAGTTGCGTCATGTGGGAGCGGATTTTCTGACCACTGGGAGCGCCGAGTCTTAACCGCTGACCACCAGGGGAGGCCCCGCGGGTTTGTCCTTCCATGACTGCACTTACTCCTTTCCGGCCGTGCGGGCTCCCTCGTCTGGCGAGGCGGGCGCCCGAGCCCCTCCGCGGTGCTTCTCGCTGGGGCGCGCCGGTTCCGAGCGCGGTCTGCAGTCCCTGCGGCGGCGCGCGGGCTTGGCCGTCCGAGAGATGGAGTCTTCCCGGACGCGTAAAGAACCTGCGTCCCCTGCGTTGGCAGGAGGGTGCCTGATCACTGGACCCCCAGGGAAGTCCACCCCTCGGGGGTTTCCTGATAAGGTTTTGTGACGGTAATCTTTGTCCCCGTGTCATCATTTTGACTTGAAAGTTACTGTACCAGGTTGGTCAAGATAGCCACACCAACCAATGACACATTTACACACCCACGGCTGGTATTGGCTCTTCTAGTTAACAAGCATACATTGAAATAAAACCTCAACTAGTCCCACACTATCTTGAACCTAAACTTGCCTGTGACTATGATCAGGCGTACGCACACGGCGGGACTGCAGGCCCCTCACTAAAGGTCCCCAAGCTCTTCTTCGCCCCCTGGGAGTGTGGTGCCCACCTGTAAGGCTCAGTCTGCCACCAGCCCCGCAGGCTGCATCCCATTGGGATCCTTCAGCCTCGGAGTTCCCAGGCATGGCAGAAACTGTCACTCACTGTGTGACGAGAACACCCAAACCACCATTCGTGTCAGTAGGGGTGCATTACAGTGACAGGACCAGAATCTGTTGCCCGAGCTTCAGACACTTTATAGTTTTAAGAAATTTTTCTTATTCAAAGACAGCAAATGATGTATCAAAGAGAAGAGGGGCCTGTGCAGTTGTGCCGCAGTTTAATGCATAGTTAAAGACTTCCCTCTTAGCGTCTGTCAGCCCTCCATGGTCACCCCAACTGTTTCAATATTTAGGCATCTCCAAAAGGATAAAGAAATAATTCACGGAAACGAATTAAGAACTGTTTCTATAGGTTGACTGTTGAGTGAAATAAACAGTGGTAAAATTTAGTGTGGGAGTTGGGGGAGGAATCACGGATACATGAAAAACTTCTTATGCTTATTTTTAGTTTTATATTTTTATTTATATTAGGATATTATACAATTTTCAAAGCTAACAACAGAGTCTTTTTAGTATGTGTATTTGAAGCATAACAAAATAAAAGTATTTCACAAAAGTTCATATTACAGTACTATTGAAATATGAGGCATAAGATAATGATTCATTGGTGGGATATAAACATAATACATTCATTTTAAAGAAAAAACATTTAATATGAATAACATTTTGGTTAAAATAAATATGCAAATGTTAACAGCAACACCTTAAGTGTATATGGATACAAGAATGGTGTTTTGTAATGGAGACTATGTCAGATGGTAGGCAGTCATGAAGTGGCTGTCATATTTCACTGAACTCACAGTCAGTGTACGCTGCTGAGCACTTTATGTATACAGGGATACCCTTCGCCCACCATTCCTAGGCCTCAGCACCCAAACCAAGGTCACCCACCTTGTGCCCTGGAGAACTGGTACCAAAGTCTAAATAAGGGTTAAAAATCAGATGTACCTTTCATTTGACTGTTCCTCATATCAAGTCAAATGTTTTATTTCATCAATACAAAATTTGCTTATAAACAGAAATACAAAGAGAACATTTTATAGGTGATTATAAAAAATTAAAACTTCTAATCATCTTCATAATTCTTTGAAATGATCCCATTCAGAATTAAAATCTGTTTTGTGCACAGTGGTTTCTTCCAGAAAAATATGAACACTGAGATTTAAAAAAAAAAGATAAAATATGCAAGACAGAAAGTTTCCACATGTAGAAAACAATAATGGATTCCCCTGATCATTGAATTCTTCCCAATTTCCTTCTAGCAGATAGGTTCACTTAAAAGCTTAAATCCCTGCTTAGAAGTCCTGTGAGGGCGTCCAGCTAATGGCTTTTAGATGGATGTATTTTTAAAGACTGTAAGAAAAAGGGCCATATTTGTTTCAAGTAGAGGACAGCTCATCTCCATCAGTCCTATTACATTAAACTGAACACGACACTAAGGTCAACAGAGACATTTCTACTCTGGAGATACATGTGGGGGCACCTAGGGCTTGGGTCATCCCTGCAGTCTGTGATGCAGAGCCACCAGCTCGCCCCTGCCTGTACTGGGACAAATCACCCTAATTCACAACTGATACCATAATTGATTAAGTTTAGAAAACCAAGACGTCTGCACTTTGCTTTGTACATTTTAAATGTTTACAAATGAAAGTATTCAAATGATTGTAAGAAAAATACTTCTATGGAAAAAACAAAACCAGCAGCTGTATGGGCTGAGGGCCGGCACTCTCTGAGCACGAGGGTTTCCTGTTGGCAGGGTTACTGGGCAGGTTCCGTGGTGGCACAGGGTCCTTAGGTGGGGATGGCCACGTGGCCTCGTGGGAGCGGGTCACCGCTAACACACAGGCATCCAGGGCAAATGTCTCCACGACCGCATGGACTGAACTCTGCCCGCTTTCGTAAACTACACTGCCATGGGCAGCTTGGGCATGAATACAGTACTTGGCTAGAAGCTTCTCAACAGAAATGTTTAGCTCATAAAACTTCTGGCTGCGGTAGTGACTAGTTTTCATTTCTTTAAACATACTCTAAAACTGCAACCTTGTCGGATGAACTGAAATGGCGTCAACATTCACAGGAACAGCTTTCTAACAAGACAAGGCACATACACACCGGGTAGCCCAAATTTTAAAAAGTTAAAAAAAATGTTTTCCTTCCAGGAAAAGTGTTGGCATACCAAATATTCTTTTAAGGCTATAATGTTGTCAGAACATCTGAAACATTAGTGGATAAAACTCATGTACAATATAAATAGGAAAGTAACTTGAAGAAGAATATAAAAAAAAACTTTCAGAAGGGGACCAATCAGAATTTCAATAAAATCTATGAATAAAAACATATGCTTATATACTATAGTGCACGATCATGAGTAGAGCATTTAAATTCATAAAGGAACTGAAATATAGTACTGCAGGATTATTCAAATAATAGTCTTCAAATGTACAAACAACAGCAAGAACACACGAAAAAGCCTTGGGCAATGTGCAACTTTGAAAATTCCTATCACACCAGCCAAATAAATCCTTAACCACTTTTTAAATGGATTCATTTATACCATTTTAATGCAAGGAGAATACCGAAGATACTAAAATAGAGCAAAAAATTCTTCAGTGTGTGACTCACATTTGTCCCCAAATCTTTTCACATTTAATAGCCATATTTTGAACGTATAAGCTAAGGACTTTAAATTTCTCAAATAGTTCATGAATGAAAATATAGTACATGTGTAAGTTTAGCTTTAAGAATTCTATCTGAAAGCTACAATGCTAAGAACTGAAACACATACTTCAAACTTCTAAAAATAGTCACAAAAGTTCACAGTTGTGTTCATCTCAGATGTCCATACATGACCGGGAAGCACACAAGTCACGTGCTCGGATACTGTCCTCGGGCTTGTGTGTCTGTCCTGATGGGGCCAAGCCAGGTCGCCGGTGTTTGGCACTGAGAGTCTATCTGAACACGACTGATGAGCCAGAACTAGAAATCGTTCTAAAGATTCTTTAGCCATTGAGAACCACTGTGTTCGTCTGCTCTCCTAACATGCGATCTGACTATTCCAAAGTCACCGGGGTTTGCGAGAAGGTGACTTAAACTGGTACAAAATGAAGCTTAGATGAAAACTGGTTAAGGATTCAAAGCACGTTAGCTCTGAAGTAGGACTCAGCGCCCAGGAGGGGGAGGTGCGCTCTGCTCAGGAACACTGGGGCGCGGCGGCCGTGCTCAGGCGCTGGCGGTGCAGGCGTGCATCCGCTTGGCCACGTCGTACACGTAGGTGATGTCCGGCCGCTTCTCCGGGTCGGGGTTGATGCACATGTTCACCAGCTGTCGCAGCTGCAGAGAAGAAAAACACAGCCCGCTTCAGGAACCACCCCGGGCGGTGAGGGGCAGAGACACGCCCTGCACGTTTACCAGGACACACGTGTGCTCCTGCATGTTTGGCTGGGGACGTGTGCGACGCCGTCAGGGACTTTAGTTAGATGCAGGCTCTAAGCAGCATATTCGCCGGCGAGTGTTTGGGTCAAGCGAAAAGTGTTCTCCACAGTTTAGTGGCTTCTGGTGACCTCATTCTCCTTCAGAGAAGTCTGATCAGAGGACCGACTTCTGTCACAAGAGACAGGAAGTTTTAAGCTCCAAGTCTCCCAGTTATTAGTAACTGTAGATCTCTACACATCGCTTGATCTAGAATTTACTACAACAACCTTCATTGTAAGTTTAAATTTTAATAACCAGCTTATTGTATATCTGAATTTACACAGAGAAATGTTTTTTTATTATAGTAAAAGCACTGCTTCAAACCAAGAATAATAAACTATAAGCAAGGTAAGTAACAAATAGTGCTCTAATTCTCAACTGTATGAAGCTGCACTTATGCCCTCATTTTATAGATGAGAGAACTGAGGTTTACTTATTTACATCACAGAAAAAAGTATATTTCGATAAATTAAGAAAATATCCTTCCATCTGATCCTATAGCCAATGAGTGAAGAATAGGGCATTTCATTCTTAATTCTAATTGCTGTGATTTATGGAACCACATGTCTTCACAATCTGGTCTTTCACAGGACAAGCCAAATCCAGAGGAAGGACCAGATTCCTCAGGATTTAAGTGCTGCGCTGTGCTTGGTCGCTCAGTCCTGTCCAAATCTTTGTGACCCCATGGACTGTAGTCCGCCAGGCTCCTCTGTCCATGGGGATTCTCCAGGCAAGAATAACGGGAGTGGGTTGCCATCTCCTTCCCCAGGGGACCTTCCCAACCCAGGGATCGAAGGCAGGTCTCCTGCACTGCAGGCAGATTCTTTACCATCTGAGCCACCAGGGAAGCCCTAGCATTTAAGTATGTCTTCTTATAAACTACTCAGAACTCCGAAAACTTGCATTACTCTTTCTAGCCATAGTGGCAGATAGTTAAATTATCAAATTACAGAGTTTTCAACTTCCACCAAGATTTTTTCATCTAGAGGAAAAAGAAACTAACGCTAAAATCTGTGAGCTGAGTGTGTTAAGAGCAGAGAAGCCCACTGCCAGTGAGAAGAGTCAGCTGGAAAGAAGATGTGTATAAGGAGGCCCCCAGGGAATGGGAAGGCCTGGCTCAAGGCACTGTCTGGGGAGGTTCCTGTGGTCACCAATTCAGGACAGGGGCTGGAGTAGATGACCTGTAAGGAGTCTTCCAGCACTAACCCTCAGGTGATGTGATTCTATCAGAATGAAGCTTCATGAGTCAGCTTCACATCTGGGAGTTCAAAGATGCCGATGATAACGGCAGACATACTGGGAGGGTCCGAGGATTTCATGGTCTGTTCTCTGCAGTGGCGCAGGGGCCAGCATTCAACATCCTGAAGGGGGATGGCCATACACAAGTCTTTGGGGTATAGTGATCTGAATCAGAAAGAGGTTGTTGGCATTTTGCCCATTAAAATAAAAACAAAATACATTCAGTTATACACAGAATAGAAGACAGGAGGAAAATTATTTATACTGATACTTATATATAAAAAGACAATGTTTTCCATCAGGTTACCTAGCAGTCAGAAATTCTGTTCAGAGATAAAAATGATGAAAGGAGCAGAAAGGATAACTGTGGTACCCACATTCATTCTATTTAACCGAGATCCAAGCAGATGCAATAGCCATTTTTTGACTGAATAAAAGGGCCACACCCTTCAGGCTGGTCAAGAAACCTTCCTTTTCCTGCCTAATAATTCAGAATAGGGTTTACTCTCCAATTGACTGCAGCGGGTGCTTGGCCCTCACTTGCTTCTGCCATGAGGAGAAAGCAGCCAAGATTACAGACAATCTGTTTAATTTCAAATCATGATCACTAGAAAGGGATGCCACTGGGTTAAGGTGTATCTGAGTTCCACTTCAGAGGTGAGTTTCTGGGTTCTGAAAGAAAAGGGTGGATACTGGGGGATGAGGAGAGCCAGTAACCTCTCAGGGACTTTGTGCAGGTACTTGAGACTGGTCTGACGAGCAGCGGTGAGATGCTTCGGCTGCGATCAAAGGTGTCAGCCTCCTTGCCGTTTAAGTCAGCAGAACAGAACCTATCACTGCAGGTTCTTGTCAAGGGTTACACGGTGGCGGACTGAATAGTCAAAGGCTTGAATATTCAAAAACGGGAATCCGAGGAGCACTGAGAGGTATGGTACACAGCTCCTGTCACACATGCTAAGGGCATGGGGACTTAGGGGAGACTCAGTAAGAAATACAGCTCGTCCGTGTGCTGCTGTTTAGTCAACTCAGCTGCGTCTGACTCTGTGACACCCCAAGGACTGCAGCCCGCCAGGCTCTTCTGTCCATGGTATTTCCCAGGCAAGAATACCGGAGCAGGTTGCCATTTCCTCCTCCAGGGGATCTTCTGAACCCAGGGATGGAACCTGCATCTCTTGCACTAGCAGGCTGCTTCTTAACTGCTGAGCCACCAGGGAAGCCCCATTCACCCTAGTAACGTGGGATAAGCCAGTGCTGGGTCCATCACTCGCACACCCTTACAGGTGACATTCCCACCATCAGTCAGCAGGAGAAAACTCCATCTTCTCTGAGGGACAGAGAAGGTACACTTCTCTCCTTAGAAACATGATCTGCTTCTGTTTCCTTCGAAACCGCGCAGGCCTGCCGCCGCAGCTCTGCTGGCTGAGAGGACAGGTGCATCTGCACGCCCTTCTCTCCTCAGTTCTGAATGTCTTTTCTGTGTTGATAACCTCTGACCTGTCTCTTCTATTGTAAGTCATCTCAAATCCTTTCTGAAAAAAGGCGGACTGTAAGCATGTTATGGGAGATTTACCCAGGCCCGGATTCTTAGTTTGACAGATGTTTCTCTGATATTTGATAACTATTGGTTATTCTAAAGATATATTTCAGTAGACGTATTAACTCAGCAGGGGGCGGGGGTGGAGAAGCCAGTTACAACAGTCTTTTGGCAAAGAAAATGGGCGAGGGGAGGGACAACAAATAACTTACTATTTTTATATTTCAAATGGCCATGGGCCAAGGTTTATGCCTTTAATAATTTGATTTTTAAAAATGCAGAAACCACATGGATCCATGCACAGTCTCTTGTCACACCAAGTTACAATTTTAAGTTCTGCAAGTAAGGTCCCCTCTCACCCTTCTTTTAATGTGTATGAAAGGACAGTATCTCTGTGACATGGCTAGAGTTACGTGTGCTTCTGACATGATGGAGATGAGGATGAAGCAGTTGCCCACACAGCGGAGTACAGGAGTGACATTACGAGATGGCAGTCGGGGTTAGGCAGTCCTTAATCAGAGGATGAGAGAAATGTCCCTCTGCCTGCCAGCCCCCAGCCTCCGACTGTTGGGTAGCTTAGCCGTCCCTCTGCCTGCCAGCCCCCAGCCTCTGACTGTTGGGTAGCTCAGCCGTCCCTCTGCCTGCCAGCCCCCAGCCTCTGACTGTTGGGTAGCACAGCCATCCCTCTGCCTGCCAGCCCCCAGCCTCTGACTGTTGGGTAGCTCAGCGTGACAGGCTGATCCACTCGGTACTCTGGGAGCTGTCTGCAGCTGGGGGCGGTCTGGGGGCCACACTGCCGAGACGGGGGTGCTCCTAGGGACTGGCAATTACTTCTGAGTCTCCAGGGGACAGTGGAACCTCACCTCCCGAACATGTTCAGATAAAAGGCATCTCTATGTGCCACGAAGTAACTCTGGGCTTTGAAGTTCCTTCCAGTGCCAGAGCAGAGAGAGGACCATTTCCTGAAAGCTGTTCTGCCCTTTCTCACAAGTGGATCCAGCTCAGAAGCTCTCTGCGGGGTGGCGTGCAGGGGGCGACATCCCAAGGTCACAGAGGCGGTAAGGGGCCCAGCCTGGATCGGAACTGAAGCGTCCCAGCTTCGGACACCTGGCTGTTAAAACTTCTGCTCTTCTGCCCAAGGAACCCCAACCTGGTCTGCAGGTTCCCACACGGCCACCTGTGCACAAAGGTGGGTGACCTTCTAACAGGCAAAGGCAGGTAGGTAGGATGGCATCACCGGCTCCATGGAAGTGAGCTTGAGCAAGCTCTGGGAGATGGGGATGGACCCGGAAGCCTGGCGTGCTGCCGTCCATGGGGTCGCAGAGTCGGGCATGAATGAGACTGAGCAACAACGACAACAGGTGGTCTAGCTCTCAAAAGATGCCAGCCCTGACGCTGGTTCATCTGGTTCCTAAAGTGAATGGGTCACCCTCAACAGTTCACAGCCAGCTCCGATCTGAAAACAGACCAAAAAATCTTCTCTAGGGCTCTGCCCAACATCAAGACAAAGGCCTTACATGACACAAAACTGTTCAGATTCATATTCTGACTAGAGCGACCTCATTCATTAAAGTGATAGTGACTACCTCCAGGGCAAATGCACTTGAGTTTTCACATGGAACCTTTTTTTTTTTTTAATACCAGGTTAGGAATTTACACACTGACATGATGCATTTAAAAAAAGCCTTTAAGTTTTCTATCAGACAGACATTACATAATCAAAAAGGAATGATCATCTTGGTGAGCTCTTTGTGTTAGTCTTACATTTTTTAAAAAAAACTTTCTCTTCCTGCAAACCTCTGCAAGAAATTACTATAAAAATCCTGAACAACTATCCAACCTTTTGAGACCATTCTCAGTAATACATTATTAAGTATGGTCAATGAAGACATTTGTTCATGTAATCACTTTTAAAAATTATATATATATTCCTTATCTACCTAAAGAAACAAAAGACCTATATATAGAAAAGTATAAAACACTGATGAAAGAAATCGATGAGGACACAAATAGATGGAGAAATATACCATGTTCATGGATCAGAAGAATCAATATAGTGAAAATGAGTATACTAACCAGAGCAATCTATAGATTCAATGCAATTCCTATCAAGCTGCCAGCGGTCTTTTTCAGAGAACTAGAACAAATAATTTCACAATTTGTATGGAAATAAAAAAACCTCAAATAGCCAAAGCAATCTTGAGAAAGAAGAATGGAACTGGAGGAATCAACCTGCCTGACTTAAGGCTATACTACAAAGCCACAGTCATCAAGAAAGTATGGTATGGGCACAAAGACAGAAATATAGACCGACGGAACAAAACAGAAAGCCCAGAGAAAAATCCACACACCTATGGACACCTTATATTTGACAAAGGAGGCAAGAATATACAATGGAGAAAAGACAATCTCTTTAACAAGTGGTGCTGGGGAAACTGGTCAACCACTTGTAAAAGAATGAAACTAGAACACTTTCTAACACCATACACTAAAATAAACTCAAAATGGATTAAATATCTAAACATAAGACCAGAAACTATAAAACTCCTAGAGGAAAACATAGGCAAAACACTTTCCGACATAAACCAAAGCAGGATCCTCTATGACCCACCTCCCAGAATATTGGAAATAAAAGCAAAAATAAACAAAGGGGATCTAATTAAAATTAAAAGCTTCTGCACATCAAAGGAAACTAAAAGCAAGGTGAAAAGGCAGGTTTCAGAATGGGAGAAAATAATAACAAACAAAGCAACGGACAAATAATTAATCTCAAAAATATACAAGCAACTCCAACAGCTTGATTCCAGAAAAATAAACGACCCAATCAAAAAGTGGGCCAAAGAACTTAACAGACATTTCAAAGAAGACATAAAAATGGCTAACAAACACATGAAAAGATGTTCAACATCACTCATTATCAGAGAAATGCAAATCAAAACCACAATGAGGTACCATTTTACACCAGTCAAAATGGCTGCCATCCAAAAGTTTACAAGCAATAAATGCTGGAGAGGATGTGGAGAAAAGGGGACCCTATTACACTGTTGGTGGGAATGCAAACTAGTACAGCCACTATGGAAAACAGTGTGGACATTCCTTAAAAAGCTGGAAATAGAACTGCCATATGACCCAGCAATCCCACTGCTGGGCATACACACTGAGGAAATCAGAATTGAAAGAGACACGTGTACCCCAATGTTCATCGCAGCACTGTTTACAATAGCCAGGACATGGAAGCAACCTAGATGTCCATCAGCAGATGAATGGATAAGAAAGCTGTGGTACATATACACAATGGAATATTACTCAGCCATTAAAAAGAATACATTTGAATCAGTTCTAATGAGGTGGATGAAACTGGAGCCTATTATCCAGAGTGAAGTAAGCCAGAAGGAAAAACAACAATACAGTATACTAATGCATATATATAGAATTTAGAAAGATGGTAACGATAACCCTGTATGCGAGACAGCAAAAGAGACGCAGATGTATAGAACAGACTTTTGAACTCTGTGGGAGAGGGTGAGGGTGGGATGATATAGGAGAATGACACTGAAACATGTAAATTATCATATGTGAAATGAATCGCCAGCCCAGGTTTGATGCATGATACAGGTTACTCAGGGCTGGTGCACCGGGATGACCCAGAAGGATGGAATCGGGAGGGAGGTGGGAGGGGGGTACTGGAAGGGGAGCACATGTATACCCATGGAGGTTTCATGTCAATGTATGGCAAAACCAACACAATATTGTAAAGAAAAAAGTCTTTCTTGAATTTGTTACAATAAAAAAATTAAAAAAATAAAGTTTGAGTCCCAAAAGGAGAAAGGGGAGAGAACTGGACAGAACCATATTTGCAAAGAAAGAGGCTACAATTTTCTTGAAGTTGATGAAACATCAAGTATGATAAGTCTCAAGTAAGATAAGCTCTAAAAAATTACAAGGCACATCACAGAAAAGTGAAAAAAGCATAGACAAGGTAAATCTGAATGCGATTATTAGACAAAGCAAATTTGACTCAGTTGAACTGAGGTAGACATTCTCGGAGCCCACTATACAGAGTGAAGTAGCTCAGAAAAAGAAAAACAAATATCATGTATTTACACATATATATGGAATCTGTGCTCAGTGGGTGAAGAATCCACCTGAAAGGCAAGAGATGCAGGTTCAACCTTTGGGTCAGGAGGAGTCCCTGGAGGAGGGTATGGCAATCCACTCCAGTCTTCTTGCTTGGAGAATCCCATTGACAGAGGAGCCTCTGAAAGCTAAACACGTATGGGCTCTAGTCCATAGGACTGCAAATAATCAGATATGACTGAAGTGACTGAGCACGCATGTATGCATATAGAATCTAGAAATACGGTACTGTTGAACCTATCTGCAAGGTAATAATAGAAATGCAGACATAGAGAATGGACTTGTGGACACAGTATGGGAAGGAGAGGGTGGACAAATTGAGTGAGGAGCATTGAAATATAGGTATATATAATTTCTAATCAAATATATATATGATTCTAATTTCTTATAATATTGTCAGGCAATCACTCGCTCAAAGAAACTTTGTGTTTCAATGGCGGGAATTAGCTTCCCATTTATTACTTTGTAGAAGTAATTCCCAAATCAGTGGATATTATATTAATAAAAATAAACAGGAATAAGTAAAACATTTCATGTAAGTAAAGACATTTCATAGTCTACGTTATCTCAAGGAAACTGCTGAATTTGCATTACTCTACACGTTTATAAAAACATGTACTTTGCGTTGTTTTTAAACTGTTTTATAGAATAACCTAAAAATAAGGTGAAAAATAAAGATCTGAATTTGTAGGCATCTGTACGAAATCAGAAGAAAAAACTTGAATTCAGATGATTAAGGGAAATTTAAAAAGCAACACAAACATTTAAATGAGAACAGTCATATAAAGTAAAAATAAAATGAATTCTCTGACATTTCTAAAGGATTATGAAGTCATAAGTCATATGGAAATAAATGAATATTTTCAATAAAACAGAGAAGATGCTAGTACAGTCTGATGGAGACATTTCTAAAGAAATACCAAAGCATGTGGGTTGGTACCAAAGATATTAAAAGGAGACTGCTAAGGGTCCCCACTGTCGAGTGATCGAGCGCGGAGCTCGGCCGCGGCCGGGTGAAGACAGCGCCCGCGGTGTGCAGCCTGGCCTGGGGGCGGCGCGACTCTCGGCAGAGGGACGCGGACCGGGCTCCGGGCCCTGCTGCCCTCTGACCGTGCCCCCGTCCCTCTGAGGCCAGTTGCGCTGCACCCGCTTCCCGGACACACCCCGTTTCCATCGAGCCAAGGATACACTGCAGCACCCTGAAGTGGGCCTTATACATCGACACACGCACTGGCTGCCGAAGCCTTAGATGTTTATACAAGACAAGGAGGAGGCCTCAAGGCGCAGGCCAAAGGGTCACTAGTGACCACTTGGGGGGCGGCGGGAGGGGAAAGCCACCCCCAGAATCCTTACGAGGTGACGCGATGGCTTCAGCCCGCAACTGAGGATCATTCAGCGTCTTCTGAAAACTTACAGAAAGCTAACGGTTCCACAGATCCCAGAGGATGTGTGAAATGTAGGGCACCGCTTTGCATTCGTCTTAGAGAAGCGAGTCCCCAGTGCCGCTTCAGAAGCATAAGTGAACCAAGGACCTGCTCATATATACTTTTTAAACAAAAATGAAACATTCAAAGTTTAAAGATCTACTCTTACATGGCAACTTTGAGTGAAGGAAGGTGGTCAACTGATATTATAAATGATGGGCGTATCAAACTTCCTAAAACCGTTTTCAGGAAGGAAAATCAAATGTTCCTAATAGTGTCTGAGGTAATTCATGTTAACTTTAATGGCACGGTTATAGATTGCATTTAATAAGTATTATTAGATATCCTCCTCCATTTTAAAGTAAAATATTCTTGGGACTTCCCTGGTGGTCCAGTGACTCCTCACGCCCCAGGCAGGAGGCCCAGTTTGATCCCTGGTCAGGGAACTAGATCCTACATGACACAACTAAGACCTGGCATAGTCAAAACATTTTTTAAGAAATTAAGTAAAATAGTCTCATATCACTTAGCATGGATTACATAATTAAAAGAACTAGAGAAATATTTCTGAAAACAGATGTACTTCCAAACATTATTTGTGCCATATAGTCTCATTTAAATATTCTTATAGAATGATTTAGACCGATCAAATGAATAAAAAGATTTAAATTTCAAAATGTGCAAAAATAATCTGTACCTGACACTTTTTAAAAAAATTTACCTAAAGTAGCTCTTTTCTGAGCCAAAACAAAGGTCATGTTTTTTGTTAATGAGGCAACTTTCTTAAAAAGCCTCTTTAAGCATATTCTGAATTTTACATATAAAGAGAAATCACTTGTAAGTGCCCGCTTAAAATACCACCTACGGTCTCCCCTGGTGGTTCAGTGGTGAAGACTCCGCCCGCCAGCGCAGGAGGCGTGGGTTTGACCCCGGCCCGGGCAGATCCCAGGGCCGCGCAGCGCGGCCAGGGAGCCGGAGCCCGGAGCCCGGAGCCCGGAGCCCGGGGCCCCCCGCGCGCCGCAGCGGGAGAAGCCCCTACCCCGCGCCTGGGGGTCGCCCCCATCGCAGCCCGAGGACAGCCTGCGCAGCAGCGGAGACCCGGCGCGGCCGAGAATCAGGGGCTTGAAACAAAGACCCAGGCGTGGGTGTTAAAGCTTGCACTCAGGGTAACCATTTGGGAAATGAAGCATCAGTAAAACTACGACGCACTGTAAAAAGTTTTGTTTTTTGTTCAGCACAGCTATGCGTCAGAGTTTCTGATACCTCACTTGAAACACGCGGTCATTTGCACATACCCCGGTATGTAAAAACCATTCCTGCCCTTCCGCCAAATTCCCTCCCTCCTTCCCTTCAGGGTGACGCGGTGGAAGGGGGTTCTGACTGCGGCGCCCGGGAAGGCGGCAGGCGGCGGGCGAGGGCAGCGACAGGGCACAGGGGCGCCCAGGAGCCGGGCAGGGGCCACCCGCGACCCCCGGGAGCCCGCTTCGGGCGCCTCCTCTGCCCTGGCGCAAGCAGTGGATGCTGAGGGGCGCCTGGAGTCTAGGGCTCGCTCTGATGCTGCGGGTCCCTGTCTGCGCACGTGTGAACGGGGATAATGCCGCAGACCTTCTTCCTTTAGCAACAACATTCTCATGTGGGTGAAAGAAAATGGTGATTTCACAAGCTGGGAAAAAACCCCTCAGTATTCCAATTTTATTTAAAGCCGTGTAAATATATTTATACTCTACAATAACCTGTAACTATCTCAAGTCAGTTTAGTTCAACTCAAAATGTATTATTATTTTGTTACTCATATATAATAAAGCAGAGCAAGGACTAAGCTTTTTAATCCTTATATTGTAAATACTGGGGAAAAGAAAAAT
Source organism: Antilocapra americana (assembly GCA_007570785.1). Taxonomy (NCBI): domain Eukaryota; kingdom Metazoa; phylum Chordata; class Mammalia; order Artiodactyla; family Antilocapridae; genus Antilocapra; species Antilocapra americana. The sequence continues at coordinate 3,566,524 of ML663555.1, forward strand.
CAATACTTATCTAATCTCAAGAATAATGAAAAATGCCATGATGAGGTATCACTTTACACTGGTTAGAATGGCCATCCTCAAAAAGTCCACAGATAAAAAGTGCTGGAGAGACTGCGGAGAGAAGGGAACCCTCCTGCACCGCGGGTGGGGTGCAAATCGGGCGGCAACTATGCAGACCAGTATGGAGGTTCCTCAAAAAACTTCCACATATCAGAGGGAAAAGGAAGGGGAGGAGGGTCAGTTAGGAGCTGGGCACTAACAAATACAGACTATCGTACATAAAGCAGATAAGCCACAAGGATGTACTGGCTAGCACAGGAAGTACACGTGACATCTTGTAACAGGTTATAATGGAAAACAATGTGAAAAATATACATGCATATGACTGAATCTCTCTGCTCTACACCTGAAACACAGTGCTGTCAACCAAAATGCTGCTTCAATTTTCAAAAAAAAAGAAAAGGAATCATAAAATGATGCTGGAAATTCTTACTCATCTGAGTGAAGGGGTGGGGAAGACAAGACACGTCCAGTGTGCGCTGCTGAGCTGCTCCTGGGAAAAAACCCTCCTCTCAGGCCTTCCATCTCTAACTTAAAAGGAAAAAAGAGAGAGAGAAAGGGACAGTGTCTAACTAAGAAGAAGAAAACATAATGGAAGAAGTAATAAAAAAGAAAAAAGGATGATTTTTGAGGTGAACATTTATGAGACTCCATCCATTCTCTACTAGACCTTTTAGGTTGGTATTTTAAAGGATTAATTGCATTATTTGAGAAGTAGTTTCATTAACTGAGTTTTAATAGAAATAGATAGTTTTCTATCTGTGGGCTGGAGATATAAAGCCGTAAAACAAGCAAATTTAATATACAACAAGAGAGGCATTAAATACTGTGAAAAATGACTACTGGTCTAATAATTCTTATTCCAAAATTATTATATATTTTACCTATAAATAAAAGTAGTAAGAGCTACTAAATTTGCAAGTTTTCAAAAATATAATTACAAGATAACCACAAATACTGTATCCTACAAAAGTCTTTGTCACTTACATTAATAGATTTAAAGTTACTAGTAAACAGATAAGCATTTGCCTAACAGTTCAGGTCAGCAGGCACTGTTATCATAACACTATCTACTTCATTAAAAAGGTTTAACTATCTCACCATGTTTTAATACGTGCTAAATTTTTTTTCCACTCACATACTGTTTTCAAATCTTCAGTTTCTCCCTACTCTATTTTCTCAGACCAAGATCACTCTTATTCTCTCTACTCATTTCCATTTTTAACTTTCATCTGCAAACTCTTTACCTAACTTTTCAGAACTTCCTTCCAAACCTCTGAGGCACAATTCTCTCCAACTTTTCCTGTGCCCTTTCTATTTAGGCTAGCTAGGATTTTTTAATAATAAAAAAAAATACAAATATATATTTTGCATGGTGTTAATGCTCAGATTTTCAGATATCGATTAAAAAGAACCAGCTCAATAGAGAACCACAGTGTGCACTTTCTAAATGATTTTCAATATAACTATTCACTATTGTTTTAATCTCAGATTTTCCTGAGATAATTTAGTAAGCAAGAGTGAGAAACGCATAATTCTGATGATTACTCCAGTGCCTCCCAAAGGAACTAAGCATTGAAGCTGAAGGGGAAAAAAAAACCTGTCTTATTTCCTAGTAAGTGGACATGGACACCCTAGACACGCTACAGCTTGTTTACAAGACTGAAAAAACCACCTGCAGGTAGCATTGATGAAAGAAACATCACACCCTGCCCTGTCGTTTGAGTAATTTCTTCCTTACTACCTAGAAGGTTCTGTGAGAACATCCACTCACTCATTCCATTGACATTAACTGGTGCGTTCATTCTTTTCCTCGTTTACCCCTTTAACTCCCTTTCTCCATCGACTGATCGATCATGGACCTTTTCAGCCTGCTGGGCCCTAGAGACACACAGATGAAAAGCAGCCACTGCTGCTCAGGCACAGGAGCTAGACAGGTCTGGAGGCGGAGCCACCGGGCAGGAAGACCAGATACACATGCGGTGGAATATGACTCGGCCAGAAAAAAGAAAGTTTGCCATTTGCAACAAGATAGATAAACTTGGAAAGTATTATGCTACTAAGTCAGGAAGAGAAAGACAAATACCCTTTAAAAATTGTGACTTACTATGTTGTACACCTGAAACTTACATAATACTGTAAATCAACTATACCTCAATGGAAAAGAAAAGGAATTATAAAGCAGTGTGGTTGCTAAGGGCGGAGGGCCTGAGATGTGGAGAAGGGGATCGGGATGACTTTAAGGGGGAGGCAAGGGCCAGGCTTTGTTCTAAAGAGAATGCGTTCACCCGCTAGGGCACAGGGGCGGGGCACGTCAACAAAAGGTGATAGCACCCACAGAGGGATGGGATTCCTGGGCCTTCTGGTAGAGCCTGCACGGTGGAGCTCAGGAAGGAAGAGAGGGTGCTGAGACCAGAACGTCTGGGCAGCTCAACCCAGACCAGACTATGTGGGGCCAGGGGAAGCAGGACTCCCTGGACACAGTGAATATTCAGAAACTGTTTAATTTCTTCATCACCAACAATTTTTGTTGCTGCTGTTTAGTCGCTAAGTCGTGCCTGACTCTGAGACCCCGTGGACTGACTAACCCGCCAGGCTCCTCTGTCCATGGGGTTCTCCAGGCAAGAATACTGGAGTGCACTGCCATTTCCTTCTTCAGGGGATCTTCCTGGAGTATTTCCTTCTCCTGGGTATCTTCCTATACTAAATTTCATTAAAACTAAGAGTTCAGGGAAAATATCCACCTTTCCAACCCAATATTTCTATTGTTAAGTACAGTAATTCCCTATTATACATGGATGAGATCACTGCTAGAAAAGAATACTGATCACCAGAAGTCATATGGCTCTTATTTTAGGGAGCTCTAAAATACACATTCTAAGTATCAGTCATGTGCAGCTGAGGTGTTTCAGTGGAGAACCGAGATCATTTGTACACAACTACAACAGGACAGTTCAACAGCAGAGGTCTGACAGACAACTTCACTCTTCCAAAGAATACTGGCGATACTTCTCGGTTTGGGTTTCTAACGCTTAAGTGAACCTACGTCTCAGATTATAAGAAATGTAAGAATCCCAAGCTCTTAAGCTCTGAGCTCTTCCCAGTGGAACCCCTGTATCTGCAAACAGACCTCGCAGAGCTTCTCAGGACTCCTACCAGTCGAGGCTGGTTGGAGGCACAGCTTTTACTCTCGTGAACAGAAATGTTCCCTGTGTGTCTCCTCTTCAGGCAGGAGCCTTAAAAATTTAGCAGTAGCTAAATCAAACTGGTAAGCTTTCAAACAGGTATCTGGTAGAAAATTAATTTTGCTTCAAAGTCTCGGTTTTCAGACAGATACACGACCTGTTGTCATCTGAGCTCTAAAACTGGTACCTCATGGACTGGTCCTTTAATTAAGTTTACTGTTTAAAACCTTTATATTTCATTTTTCACTGTTTCCTAAATTTCTGACATACTAAAAAAAAAAAAACTGGACTCTCAAAAGATCTAAAAGGCATACTATATAAAGGAGCACTGAAGACACAGCTGAAGTATGGCAGTGTGGCATCTCTTCAGGTTTTTTGCTACCATAAACTCTGAATAATTATCTTCCAAACAAACAGAGTTCCTGCTTATGGAGAGAAAATATTTATCGGCACATCTGCATTTCAAAGCTCTTGTTCTGAGAACTTTTCTACATAACGGAACAGATTAAAGTAAGATCATTAGTCTGTAGTTTTTGTAGCTCGTTTCTTCCATAAGAATTAGTTTCCCTGTTTACCTACAAACTACAGCTTTCTATTTTATTGCCATGCAGCAACAGAATTAACCAATATGAGGGACCACACCAGCTTCTTTTGGTAAGTACATCAGATAATGCGTTTTGCTTTATACCTCATTTCAAGACTGGTAAACTATATGGAGTGCAGTAAAAAGTGGAATCTCTTTTCCTTTCCCAACTGTGAGACCTTCTTCTGTCTGGGCCAGACTTTGATATGTACCCCTCGGCTGAGAACCGCGAATCCAACTTCACACTTAGCTGCAGCGAAGTGGCCCTGCAGGCAGGCCGACTTCAACGAACCACCAGTGGCATCATCATTAAAATCCGGCTGGAGGTCGCCATGGTAACCGCCTGCTGAGGCTCCGCTGCTGCGCGGGCATCTCCTCATCAGCTACCATGTGAAATGCAAATGCAGACGGTCTGAAAATTAGTCAAGAGGAATAGCGGATGAGGATGCGGATACGTGAAATATTCATGTGCTTCGTGGAAAAGAGGAGACAGCGTGAATGACACAACAAAGAGCGGCCCCTGACACCCTCGCCATCATTCTGCACGCCTGTTCACACCCTCCCGCGTTTGCGGGCGGAGAGTGCTGGAGCCGGTTCTGTGAAATGCCGTATTTATATTCCACACCCAAAATAGTAATTAAAAATGGCTAACATAATAATAGCATTAACATCAAATGAAGATAATGCTTCTAAAATTACCAGCACTGTCTTGTAAGAGTTGATTCTGAGCACCTGAACACAAGTGCTGTGGGACAAAAAACACCCTAGCGTCATTATCATCAGCATCAAAACAATTAGGGGAAACGGTACTTTCAGCATCCTAGGACCGTGAGTGCTTGTTCCATATGGTAAAAATCCTTTAGAGAAATTTTATTATTCAAGTTAGGAGGACTCAATCTTCCTTATGTAAGACTAGAACCAACTGCATGCATTTTCAAATAGAAAGAGTGACAAGACCAACTGAAAGGTGAACACTGTAATTGCTTCATTTTTTCCCCCTTTGCCCCTTTTCATTTTTCTTGGGCAGAAACCCTGCTGCCCATGAGCAGGTGAGAAGACCTGACACAGTGGTTTCTCTGGGTGGGTCCCCAGTGAGCTGTCCAAAGAGTTCCGTGAGCATATTAGTTAACCTGAGACACCGCTCTTCTGCAGTATCTCCTCAAATACTGGTAAAATCATGATGCATTAGGCAAAAGTGGGAAATGTTTTGTTCAGAGGGACACTGGACGTCGGTGGAGGCCAAACAATTCATCTCAGTGGTTCCCAAGGCAAGTGAGGACCACGCCCAGATCTTCACTAGGTAACGGCCTCCAACATTTTCAGTTCCTTCCAAGGTACTTTCTCACCACATCTACAGGATGACCTCAAACGTTTCCCACAGGAATCTGACTGCAGTGGGGCGGTGGTTACGGGACGGGCCTGGTGAGAAGAAGAGCAAGGATAAAGCTGAAGGAACAAGGCTGAGAGAGACGCAGCTGAGAGATGTCTGCTTCCATTCCGGGCAAACATGGGCAGGCAGGCCGGAGGGAGGTTCTGCCAGAAGAGGGAGTCACAGCTGCTCTGAGACTGTGGGCATGGGGAGGGACACTGGCCGCGCTGGTCACCCAGAGCCTGGGCGCCGTGTCCAGGAGGCGGTGACCAGCCACCGTCCCCATCACACCCACTGTGACACGGCATGTGGTGCGGGGTTCCTCTCCATGTGATGGATGAACTGTGGGCAACTCTTTTAACAGCTAAGCCTCCGAGAGAATGAAAGCAGAAGGAAGGTGTTCTCTCTGCCACCTACACTCGTCATGGGCATCACGGGAGAGAGGACTCAAAATAAAATGCAAGCATTAGCAAAAGGAACAACGTGGACGCACAAACTGAAAGACGACTTACTTCCTCTGAATAGTGGTCTGACGGGAGAGGCGGGTAGTCACACTGCTCTATCTTCTTACACAGCGAGTACAGGTTCATCTTGTCGCCATAGAAAGGACTCTGTAACGCTGCCATCTGCAAAACGCTCCCAATGAAACTGATACACTTACACGTTAACTTTAAAGGAGGTTTCATCGAGCATATGACACTGGAGGGGAGGGGATAATTACAAACATTTTAAATAAAGTTCTCCAGGCATTTGGCGTTTCATGAACATCCTTTTCAGAGAATTAGTTCATAAGTCCTAAAATGTCTTACTTCAATTTTTGGTTATTATTTTTAACATTTAAACTTTCCTAGAAGGGAGAAACGGTTAGCATAGAATTATATATACACACCCACACACACTTATGCAGCATTAAACAGTATTATAAAAAGAACATAACTTAGGACTCTTTGTAAATACAGTGCTATAGAAACAACTAGCATATCTCATGACCAGACAGACATGAATGGTATAATATCAACCATGCAATGGTTAAAATACAACAAAAATGAAACGAGCTAAAACTGCAGTATAATCCAGCAATGGTTTAGGGAATGGTACACACCACATTTTCTCTCTCACAACAGTCTTCTGCAGGAAAAGGCTATTCTGAGATTAAAAAAAAGTCTTCCCAATCTGAATGATCTAACTGATACTCAGACTAGCTCACAGTGAATTAGAACTCCTTTCCTTTTGTGACGATGTCTCAGCAACACTAAACGCGCTCAAAAGCTCTAAAAGTCATGGCCAAGGCATCCAAATGGGATTTTTACACAGGGAAAAAAAAAAAAATCTCAAAGAATGAAGGACTTTAAAAAAGACATTATCAAATGTAACTTTAAGACCAGGTTCTAACCTGACATTTCAATAGCGAGCAAGGACTGTGGTAAGCGGGGTTACAAACTCAAGATTCAGTTGAGGATGTTCGCCTCCTGTTCAGACCTCCTAAATCTCTGAACCGTGGCGGCGCAGCCCCAGCACGGAGCGCGAGGCTGCCCCCAAGTCAGTCACCCTTTTCTACATGTGCTAATAAGTTTGATTTTGGAAGGACAATGTGTACATTCCCCAGACAGGAGGGCGTGTGTGCAACACGCTGGGCCGCGCAGGGCTCCTCCGTGGGTGTCCGCGGGGATGGGACGAGCTGAAAATGGCTCTCATCTGTCGGGGCTGCGACAGAGCTTAACTCCTTCCCGGCCTGGACCGCGGGGCTGGGGGATGCGGGCCCGCAGAGCCGCCCGCCAGCTCTTCGCTGCAGCTCCTGCCAAACCACCTTCAGAAGAGGTATTCCCCACGCTGAGGAGAAATCCCCAAACCAGGGGTGCATCCCTAAACGTGTAAAATGCTCCATCTGAGAGAACATTTCCAGAAGAGCGGTTACAATAATAATTATTGTAATAATAATAATCATCATCTTCTGTTAAGATACGAGGACACTCTGTGATAAGACAGAATCTTTTAAGACGCCCCCTTATAAAAACAGACTGTGTGTAAACTATTGTCTCCTTGTGTTTGCAAAAACCCTAAGTAAACGTACGTGTTCGTTATCACGGGCCAGGAGCTCATTACGGTACTTTTGTCTCAATACTGCAGTGTTAAAAAAAAAAAAAAAAGTCTGAACGTCCCCTAAGGAGTTAAACAGGAATAGTATATGTTCATGCATCTCCTGCTTTGACAGATGAAAAATGTCAACTGTCCTGTTTTTATTTTCAAGCTTTTGCACTATTCATCTGGTTCATTAGTGCAGCTCGATGCTGCCCCTGACAGCTGCTCGCCCTCTCCTCCCAGCAGCTGAATTTTTCAGGCTAATTTGATCCTCCACACTGAGACGATCGCTAGAATGATTGACTTGCTCCCTGACCTCCAGGGTCCGACTTCCCTGATTAGTATTCTGGGGGTGTCGGAGGGGCCAGAGCCCACTGTCTGTCTTCGGGGCTGGTGGCAGCTCTCTCTTTTTTTTGAACTGTAAGCCACCAACCTACAACCCTGGAAGGATGCGACTGCCGCACTGAACAATAAAGGAAATGTGTAAAACCTACTTTTCCATGTAAAGGTCCGTGTAGCAAAAGCACAGCATCTTGATTTTAATTAGTAAAGTCTACTTTGTTGCATATCAATTAAAACTGTACTGCCAGTTTTTTTTGTGTGTGTGTGTGTGTGTGTGTGTGTGTGAAGGTTTCAGGAATATTTGAAAGTCTAATTTGCTGAGTTTAAATTACATTTTCAAAAAAGGGTTCCCACTCCTTCGTTGTGAATGTAAATTCTTAGTGGGATACAATAGAAAATGTCTAGGAGATGCTATGGCCAGTTTTCTTAAAGATAAACTTTTGGGCATTTTTACTGACATTATATTAGAAAGAGATACAACATCAAAGTAAATTAAATCCTTAGAAAAAACTCTAGTTCTTCCCAATTACTTGCATGGAGCAACTGGGAAAATGCTCTGAGCTGAAAACCAATGTCAACACGTTAAATACTTTCACTCAAAATCATTCCCAACATATAATACGCATGAATGTAGGAGCATCCAAAGAAATAATTTTTATTTTGGTGATCATTTCAAGTATACATAATAATGGGACGCTGCCTCTCAAAAGCAAATTCATAATGTGAAGGATTATTTCAGTTTTGACATGGGAATCTGCTGGTCCTAAAAGAATTACGCGGACTTCTTAAATAACAACTGAGCTTTTTCTTTTTCATTGCTAAATTTACTTTCCTTACTGGAAACCAATTTGCAGTTACTTTGAGGTATATAAAGGGAAAATGTTGCTTTGATAATTTATTAGACTATGGCCTGAAAGAATCTAAGGTTGCCTAAATAGGTATAAAATATTTTAAAATGTACAAAGTGACTTTTAAACTTTACGATAACGCAGTCAAATTAGTGCAGCACTGTACCAAATTATTAACAGAATATAATATTACTGAGCATAAGCCTCTTTTAATCTCATGTGAAGTGAATACAAACAAACATGTATATTATTCTATCACTAATTCGTAACTTTTCTTAAAAAAATTATCCCAGGGATGTTACTTAAGAACATTTAAAAGCTCCTAAGTGGTTGTTATTTTAATAGGAAGAAGACAATAATCTCAGGTTCCTTACATTAAGGAAGTCTGACCTTCAATCTGTAAACAAAGATTATGACACATATTTTAAAAAACCTTCTAATGCTCTACTTCCAAGTAAAGGTGGAACAATTAAAATACACGATCTCATCATATTTTATTTAAGCCAGAAAAACAGGAGACAGAAAAAAGTAACAAATACACCGCTTTCTATCTGTCCACTTTAGACTTCCTTTCTATGGCTTAAAATATGAAAAGGATTCCATGTATTATTTTCCTTCATTTTATTTTATTAGAAGAGTTACCGAGATGTAGGCTAATGTTTAGTAAACAGCACTGACTAGAAGCCCACATTCCAAAGAAAATAACCATTCAATTAAAGAAGTCCCTAGCTTGAGCCTTCTCTGACACCATTACTCTATAACGAGTATAAAACGTGATCATAGCATGCTTTCTTGCTAGAGGACCTGTCTACATAATTCCATCTTTCTCTGATAAATTATCACCAGCAGAACAGTTGAGAGAGAGAATTTCACTGAGCTTTACCAATACAAAGTGAGAAAATAAACTAAGTGATAACCTAGAAGAATTATCTCTTTATAAACTATCCTGAAGGCTGAATTACTCTACATAAAAGTTAAAAAAATTGATAAAGACATTTATCATACTTTCATATTTTAAATCCATTCCATTGTTATCTTTCCAGCTATGCATGGGCAAGTTTTTTTTAATAGATGTTCAAATGCGTATTTTTATAAGTAAGATTATACAACAACATAAAAACATTTAAGAAATTAAACTCCAATCAAAAGGAAACAATTTAAAATTATATTACAGAAAATAAATGTGTAGAAATGTGTAGTTTACTAAACTACATTATAAAACCAGTTACCAAGTCAATGAATTAACTTCCTCATAATTAAAAAGCTAATTCTTAAACATCACCTAGAAAAAAAATAACTGCATACTGAAAGGACAGGGGAAACACATTCCAGTAAGTAAAAGCATTTGAGTGGGTAGAACTTATCAGCATTACCTACCTCATACAGTAGACAGCCAAGGGACCAGATGTCAGACTTGAAGTTGTACCCATTTTCGTGTATTCTCTCTGGAGACATGTAATAAGGTGTACCCACTGCAAAAAGAAACCAGAGAGAACAAGAGGAGGATAAAAATGAAGATGCAGCTGTGGTAAGAAATTACATCCAAAATTTGAGATTAAAATGTCATTAAAATAATTGATAAAGATCAGAAAACTGTTCTGGCGCACACTCCAGAACCTTTAAACTTCCTCTCTTCTCCCTGACCCTGGACAGCACATTTACATCTGTCCCACATTGAAAAGGGGGTAGTGAGTGCCACTTTATTTTCTTTCTTTAATTCAGGTAGAGTCTAAGGAGCACAGAAGGAATTCTAACAAAATCTACTAAGAGGCTCACATTGGTTTTATTTCTTAATTTTTATAAACATGGCTTGTATGTCCCAAATAATCAAGCATGACAATACAGTGATTTTAAAATACATAGTAATATATAACAATTGGTGGAGTGTGTATAAAGCGTACCTATCAACTTTTACAGAAACATCCCTTAGAATACAGTTGTGACTCTTAAAATTACAAATGATATAATCACCAACCGTCCGTACCTTACTTAACTCCCACTTTAGAAAGAATAGAACAGAATTTCGTGGATCAAAGGGTTTTATAATAGCACACGTGAAAGGTCACTGACACCTGTGGGAGACCGTCCCAGACAGTCACTACTGAGACCTTTATAGACGCAAAGTGCCCTGAATAGTTTGGGCTTTGTTTTGAATACACTTTCCTTTTTAATACATTTAATACTTATTAAATGTCTTAAAAAAAGACAGTCACATTATATATTGAAGGGCAGAAACATTTCGGTGACTTTTGAAGGGAGAATCTTAAATCTCAAACTTAGATGGCTATTATTTCACCATCATTTTGCCTAAGGCTTTTTGCCAAATAGAAAAATCGAAGTTTGAGAACAATATTTAGAAATCTTACTTGTTTGAGGCAACAGCTACCAAACTGGGCTCCTACTCACAGAGAAAAGCTCTCTCCCTCTTCCACCAATTTTTAAAAACCCCCCAGGAGTTCACGGTAAATCCCATGGGAGTGTAACTCGGGATGCTCAACAGGGGTGTCCGGGCAGAGGCAACAAGGACGAACCCAAGGAGGACCAGGCGCCGTCCTCAACGCAGCCTCGTCCTCTCCGCACGGGCGCCTGCGAGCGCATCGACCGCGGGCCGAAGGGGAGACCGCACAGGGCCGTCCCTGCGCAGCGAACCCTACCGACGCGGGGACCCCTCTTTCCCACTGCTCGGTGGCCCTAACCAGAATGATGGAAGGGGAGCTGTTCACAAAAATGAGGAAATAAAAAAAGGAGTGCAAAGAGGAGGATAAAAGGCACTGAGATAAAGGATGTCGCGTTCAGATGCTATCCGAGGCAGCCGAGACATAAAAGATCTAACCGCGGCATCGCCTGCGACGACCAGTAAATGTGCCGCATCCCGTCGGGAGGACAAACGCCACCGCCCCGAGGTGCCACGCACTCCCGCCGCCCGCCTGCCTGGCGACGCCGGGGCCGGCCGGGCGCGGCTGGGGACGGGCGGCCGGGCCTCCCTCCGGCCCCGGGCTCCGGGCAGGACCGGCAGCGCGGGGCCCCCGGAGTCCTCGGGCAGGGACGGGGCCACCGAGGCGGAAGGCTCGGCCCGGCGGGCTTGGGGGAGCCCGGGGCCCCGCCGCGCTCGGGCTCTGAGGCCGCCCCGCGCCCCGCCCGGACCGCGCAGGGCAGCGGCCGGCCAGGCCAGGCCAGGACGCGGCCGCGGCGCGGAGGAGCCCCGGGGCGCCCCGTCCTGGGCACCGGCCCGGCCCCTGCCCGGCGGGGCCTCGCCCGCGCCGCGGCCTGCAGATTCGAGCCCCAGGAGACGGCGGGAGGCGCCGGGTCTCCACGTTTCAGACTTAAGGAATATATGATTATTCCCGAAAACCTTTCAAAAACCCCGACAGCTGTGCGGCCTCCGGCATGTGGGGACTGATCGGCCGGACGAGGGCAGGCGCGGAGGGGCGTGAGGGGCCCGAGGCCAGCGGCACCCTGGGCGCGGGCCGCGGGCACGGCGATGGAATTCACCGCAGCAGGCACTCGTGCCAGCCCACCCTGCCCGCGAGAGAAGTGCGACGGGTGACAGCATCATAAAAAACCGAGGGGCCGATATCAGACAAAAATTGTTAAAAAATGAAAACGCTACCTGACCTTTCTTTAAAACATAGGAAGACAGTCATTCAAATATTAAAAAAAAGTTTTCATTACATTAATTGACTTATTCTAGCTAGATGATAAACAGTTTTACACGGAAAGCACTCTAATAACAATAAATACATTCGATAATGTATCCTGAACAGAATGAAGACTGATGTTCACAAGTTCTACAATATGTTAAGAGAGCCAAAGAATTCTATTAAACTACTATTACAGAATATATGACTATAATCGCTGATGACTTACATTTCATCAAAGTTACAGACAGAATTTTCCCAATAGTTTAGCTAAACATTTAGCACTGCCATTGCTGCAAAGACTTGAATGAGAAAAAACAATGGAACCAATGAAACGTCTTTTTATACGGTTAGATCTGGGCTGCTACTTTTCTGTTTTGTTTAAGGGAGGGAAGGAAAAACCAGTCAGAGGTCAGGAAATATGTTTCATATCTTACCTTTGCCACGAGCTAGCTAGGACCTCTAAAGTTCTCTTTCTATTCACCTCATCCGTAGATGCAGTGATGCGGAAGATGAGCTCATTTCTGAGACCCCTTTGCTCTAAATTCTGTAGCACTCTTAAAAACCCTACAAATGTCCATACAAAAAGTGAAGTGGAAAAAAGTAACATATTCCTATTTTAAACTATCATCTAGGACAGCTAACTAAGTCGGGTACAAACAAGCAAAGTCAGTTTAGAAATGTTGCTTCTTAAAATAAACTGCAGAAAAGAAAGCTTTGAACATTCCTTGTTGGGAAAACTGAAAGGACATAACTTATCTTAAACATCAATTTGATTTAAACATGTGTGCGCACCCCGCCCCCCCCCACACACACAACTTCAGGGAATAGGAATTAACTTTCATTTTTTCCTTCATACTCTGAATGTCAGCCCAGAAATTATGTTGGCAGACTTCATGGAGAGAGGCCAAATTTACTTAATTGTAAGGAGCATTATCTCAGGTCAGTACAGAATGTCTCAGTAGTAGATCAATATTTCTTCTATGAAAGACATTTATTAAATAAATTTTTCTTCTTTCCAGTGAAACTGATAACATTTAAAACTCAGATAATTTTACAGTTACTGTTTCTCTGCTCCAGGCACTGTGTTAAATGGATCACATGTATTATCTTGCTGAGCTTTCAACAATGTTTATCAGGCCGCCCTGCACTGTTCAAGGTGCTGGCGAGACAGAATTAAACAGGCCGAGCCCCTTGTGGGGCTCACTGGCTAGAGATATTTGGGCCATTTCATGAGAAATTCCCACTATTATCTTGTTGTAGAGAAGACGCATAAGGAAGTTAGGTAATCTGCCAAAGGTGAGGTATGGACCTAGAATCCAGCCAGGTTGTCTTGTCCATTGCATTTCAACAGTTATTTTGTTAAAAGTGACCACTGTGAAACATGACTGGGGAAAAAAAAAAATCTGAATCTTTCCAAATTAAGAAGCAGAAAACTCTTCTACAAGTCTCAGCATGTACACACGAAAGGCCACGGGTTGAGGGTCAGGGATCAGTGCTTCTCTGCAGCTCCTCTGCTTCAAATAAATACTTGTGATGGTAGTTGAGAGGTTAACCATGCACAGTTTACAATTAGATAACAGCTTCCTCCCAGCGTGATGATTTAAGTCAAGAAAGGGCTGAAAGTCAAAAACAAACCAGTGCAAGTAGCCTTCGAACCTGCCCGAGCATATGCTATCTCTACGGCTCCATCCACACTGAACTGAAGGGTGACCAGCCGAGGAAAGCCCAAGAGAGGTGCTAGGGAAGGTGTGGGGACAACAGGCAAGTGACCACAGGAGGCACTTGGCACCAGAAATGAAACTGCTTTCATGCCTGGTTCAAGAACACTAATTTTCTAAGTTGCGGCTGGAGGATGTATCACACTCGGAAAGAGTGTGGGTAACATGAACTGTACACTCAAGAGACCCCAGTGTGAAAATTCTGAGGCTGGCTGAATGGCGGCCATGCGTTTACCCTGCTGGCAACATCACAAAATCAGAGAACCATTGTCTCATTCTGAATGGCAAAGAGGAGTTCAAACAATCCTGTAACACAAACAACAACGACATCACAATTGCCCCCAAGGGGTTTCAAATATTTGTCCAGCAGGAGGACCAGTCTCAGTCTCATTGTAGCGAGCACTTTGTAAAAACCCCTTCCATCCTCGGGAGGTGCAGCAAGCATATATAATAACTAAATCACACATGTACACGCAAAAAGAAAATTCTCCATCTTTGCTCTTCTGGGAGACATTAAGAAACCAAGTAAAATGCCATATTAGAACATGATGAAGCCTTTTTTCTTTCCTTCTTTTCACTAGAACAAGCAGTGAGACAGGAAACACTTCACTGTATATAATAAATGCAATCTGGTGCAAATGGATTTGCCTGAATAACACATAACTACTCTTAATTACTTATATACACCTTTGGAGTACATAATGTGGTTATATTTTATATTTCATGGCAGTTTAATTTCTCTAAGTTTTGTTAAAATTACTTTCTATCTCTTATATTCCTGTCTATGATGTACTCAAAAGTACAAAGGGGAGAGCCCCGCTGAGAATTAAATAAGCATTTGTAAATAATTTAGAAAAACAGAACTATTAATAAATTAATAGTAATGCTAGAAAATGACTTTCTTGCTAGATACTTTTATTATGACAAGTGTGGTACTTTCTCCCTTGAAAAGTAAACGTGTATCACCAAAAAAGGTCTATAATAAAAAAGGTAACTTTAACACTAAAACATCTGCCTAAAAAAGAAAGCACTTAATTTCAGTAATATAAACATCGATTGAAGCCTCTGACCAAAACCATGTCACCTCATCGGGTTTTAGGGGGAAGACTGTCAAATGGACTAAACCAGGGAGTAGGCAGATCTCCACCCCTGGGGCATACCCATGTGCATCATGTTACATGGCAAAAGGACTTTGCAGGTGGTAGGCGACAGACCTGACAACAGGGCGACCACCCGGGACTGTCTATGCCACGTCCAAGGGCCTACACCTGCCATGCTGGCCATGAAGACGGAGCAAGGAGGCGGAGGTCACGCCCACAAAGGCTGCTTCTAGGAGCTGACACGCATCCTCAGCTGACATGGGAAACGGACAGGGGCCTTGGTCCTGCAAGACTGAAGACCTGGCTTCTCCCCACAACCTGAAGAAGTCTCCCCTTGAAATTCCAGAAAAGGGAGCAATTCCACAGACGCTTTGATGGCAGCCTAGGGAGAGCAACTCTGGAATCATGACCCACAGGACTGTAAAAACTGTACATCTCTGTTGTGTTAACCACGACATTTGTGGGAATCTGTGAGGGCAGCAATGGGAATCCAACAAGAACGTGCTAATGACTCACACACCTGGGCCAAGGCCACATGCTGAGTCAGCGGCAGGCCAAGAACCCGCCAGGCGCTGTGGGAGATGGAGAAGCTTGTGACCTCAAGCATCCATGACTTCTGCGAGTTCCCTGGACAGTCTGGGATGGGATCAGTTCAGTCTTTCAGGGTTCTTTTTGAGGGGGGTGGAGGGAAAAGCGAGCATATTTACCATAAGACCAATCAAAGGATAAAATGATGGTTTTGTATAATTTAAAGGTACACTGGCTGTTCACTGACTGCTAAGGACTCTAAACCAGGTCATCACAGCCACTTTGCAGACTTGAGTTAGAGACAGAAGAGAAAGCAGGTCACACGCTGCATGGCACTCAGTTCACAGCTGATGTCTGAAGCTTGGTAAAAATAATCATTAGTATAAATGTTTTAAATTGGCCAAAATAAGGTTCCATTATGTATATGAGGCACAAGCTGGAATCAAGATTGCCGGGAGAAATATCAACAGCCTCAGATATGCAGGTGACACCACCCTTATGGCAGAAAGCGAAGAACTAGAGAATCTCTTGATGAAAGTCAAAGAGGAGAGTGAAAATGCTGGCTTAAAACTCAAAATTCAGAAAACTAAGATCATGGCATCTGGTCCCATCACTTTATGGCAAATAGATGGGGAAACAGTGGAAACAGTGGCTGACTTTATTTTGGGGGGCTCCAAAATCATTGCAGATAGTGACTGCAGGCATGAAATTAAGAGACACTTACTCCTTGGAAGGAAAGTTATGACCAACCTAGACAGCATATTAAAAAGCAGAGATACTACTTTGCCGACAAAGGTCTGTCTATTCAAGGCTATGGTTTTTCCAGTGGTCAGGTATGGATGTGAGAGTTGGACTATAAAGAAAGCTGAGCATCAAAGAATTGATGCTTTTGAGCTGTGGTGTTGGAGAAGACTCTTGGACTGCAAGGAGATCCAACCAGTCCATCCTAAAGGAGATCAGTCCTGGGTGTTCACTGGAAGGACTGATATTGAAGCTGAAACTCCAATACTTTGGCTACCTCATGTGAAGATTGACTCATTGGAAAAGACCCTGATGCTGGGAAGGATTGGGGGCAGGAGGAGAAGGGGAAGACAGAGGATCAGACAGCTGGATGGCATCACCAACTCGATGGACATGGGTTTGGGTAGACTCCGGGAGGTGGTGATGGACAGGGAGGCCTGCAGTCCATGGGGTCGCAAAGAGTTGGACACAACTGAGTGATTGAACTGATCATGTGTATGTCTTGGAGGGAAAATCACAGATTCATTGATCAAGAGAAAACTCACCAGGGATCAAGACTCTAGCATACCTCATGAATTATTCTGGATTTAAAAATAATCCCTCTGCTCAGAATCTCCTAATTCAGAATGATGAACATGCCCCAAAGCCATGTGTGGTTCTCTCCTCCTTCCCTACCACCATATAATTCCATCAAGAGAGCTAAGTACTCTTCAGGTACAACAGCTACAAAATAAACAAAGAGAGGAAGAGTACAAATCATAACAACAACAACAACAAAAACCCCGAGGTGCTTTTCCTCCAGCTCACAGTCCTCACTGCTTCTAGCTCTCCTCTTCCTGGACACATGGGGGAATTACCATGTCCGATCCTTTAAGATGGGCATGGACACGAGACTTGTTTTAGCCAATAAAACACGAATGGGAATCAAGCTGTGTTACATTCAAGCAGAAAGATTTAACTAAGAGCCAGTAAGTGAATTCTCCGTGATCTCTTCCCCATGGGAAGATCACACAAGACAGAAGCCCCTGAAATGCCAAGTGACCATGTGGAGGCAGAGCAGCCACCTGGTCCCACAGCAGACTCTGGATGACCACAGAAATGACATGCTTCAGTGCTGGCTGCTGTTGCTCCTTGCAGTGTGCTCTCACCTGTGCTTCCTGATGGATTTAGTTAAATCCACCCTCTGATGCCCAGCCTGCCTCTGATTCATTCCCTCAGGAGGTACTGAGCATCTACTCTGTGCTGTGTCCTCTACTGTGCACTTGGGACATAGGAGGTGTGAACCCAAACCATGGAGACCCCGGTCCTCATGAAGATACATGTGGTGAGGGAGGGAGAAGGAAAGGACTAGGCATAGTGAGTGAGTCACACATCGTGTTCGAAGATAAGAAGTCGTAAGAAAAACAGAAAAAAACAAAACCAAAAACACAAAAAGGATCAGGAATTCTAAGGGTGGTATGTCGGGGGCAGCAGATTCATTATTAAACAGAGTGAGCCCAGGGATCGCCACCAGACCCCCACACAACATGACAGGACAGAGGAGAAAAGGCACCTTCAAACTGTTTGCCAATAGCAAACTGCTGTGCCCATGTTCACCGCCACAACAGCTGCTGGTACTGAGGAGCAAGAGAGGATTCCTCTGGGCCGGTATCACAGGAAAGACGGGTAGTTCGGTATGGATTGAATAACAAGCAGATATTTTTTAAAAAGTCATACATTTGGATTATCTTAAAATAATCCAAGGTGACAAGAGAAAATGCACATGACTGCATTTGCATGGCAAATGACTGCCATGTTCCTACTTCCAGGTTTCAGTTTGCAGTCTCGAAGGGGCACTTCCCTGGAATGTCAGCCCCAGCCGCGGGTAGACAGGAGGGTCAAGAGGAAAGACTTCCGGATGCTGTTCTCTCCTGAGTCTTGGGCACGGAGAACAGGCAAGTGCAGGGCAGGCTTCCGCCTGGGGCTCCTCAGCTACGTGCGGAGTGGGATAAGGTGGCCCCAGGCGGAGGTGAGGAACAGGTCGGGAAACTGGCAGAGTCAGGGAAATGTTGCCAGGTACCGGGCCAGCGTGCCCGCAGCGCAGGGCAGGGGAGCGCCGGCAGCCAGGAGGGGCGCCTCACCGCTTCCTGGGTGCACAGCCTGTCCACCCCCGGGCCTCAGGCTCCTGGACTCTGGAAGGAGAAGAGTCTGCCCCCATGGCTCGCACCCACCTGCCAGGACCTCAGGGAGCCCCACGACTGCGAAGTGAGCAGGACAGTCACACACGTGAGTCCCGCCCTCACGGCGCTGGCAGCTCCGTGAGCAACTGAGTCCTGTCCGACCACCCGAGCTGGCCCAGCCAGCAGACTGCCTAACAGGAGGCGGAAAAACAGGACCTGGTCCTAAGTAAACGGAGCAGCACGGAGTACTGTAAACACAGGCCAATGTTTTCCAAACTGCAGGTTGTAACCCATTAATGAGTTGTGAAGTCAATGTACTGGACTGCAAATAGCATTATTTTTAGTAACACAAAACAGAAGAGAGTATCAGGAGGAACCACGGTCGTAGCAGGGAATTTCCCCTTCAGTTCTGTGCAGTTAGGTCTCCGTGGAGTCGTGGTGCAGCTGGGCTTGGGGGGCAGAGGCGCACTATCGGGAAATCTGGGAGCTCCTTATCCAGAGAGCTTGACTCAAGGGGGAGACGTGCCCTCATCATTAAATTAGAGACACACACACACAGACACACAACTCATTTGCTAACAAGTCTTACATCTGTAAGACTGGTAAACAACAGGAAAGAAGAGAGCAAAGTTTATATACAGGGACATATATATTCCAACAAGGAGTCTCCCAGCCACACCCTCTGTCCAATTCGATACAAAAGCATTAAGTGAAGATCTGACTTTAGGCAAGTCCATGGAGAAAAGGAAAAGGGAAGCAGACAGAAATCGAGGAACCCCGGAGAGCTCAGACCACACAAGGGGATAAACTGGGCATGCTGGGCTGCTGAGCACAAAGAGGTTTTGACTTTGCTCAGCTCCGCGAAGCACATGCTAAAGGGCCATCCAAGAGCCACAGAAGAAGCGACCAGCACAGGGGAGCCCCGAGGAGAGCAGGCCGTGCTGACCCTGAGGGCAGGGGAGGGTCAGGGCTGGCCCCTGAGCTTGCAGGAAGGGGTGAGCCGCCCCAACGTGTGGCTGAGGCCCCCGCTCCACAGACCTCCTGCAGAGGCGCGCACCCTGCTGTAGCCCCTTGTCTGAACCGCCCCGGTCAGCCTGGGCGGTCACTCCCTGGGCCTCTCTGCACCGTCACCCGGGTCAGACGCCACCTCCTGGCGGGGGCTGTGCCCCTTCTAAAATACTCGCCCTGCTGGTCACTCCATGTGCAGGCTCACAAACCCTGTGTGCTTCGTCTGTTGCTCGTCTATTTCCTCCCACCACAAGGTGAGAACCATCAAGAGGGGGACTTGCTTCGCTGAGGCTACAGCCCTGGACCCTGGAATGGCACCCTTCTTTTCTGAATGAATCGGTTCAGCTGTTTCAAGAGGAGAAATAAATTGCTCATGACTTCCCTCTCCGTTTCCCCTTTCTTTTTCCGTCTCCTCCACACCACCGTCACCTTCACAAAGGCAACTCAGCATTTATACAGCATGCCACAGTGCTCAGAAAACACGTTTACCTTCATTTATGATTAGGTGAGGGGCTGGTTAACAGCACGGTTACTACCCACATTTCTAGTTGTAGAAACCTGGAAACTGAACCTGGGAAAAGTGAATAAATGGCTTGATCAAGGTCCTACAGCACAGAGGGCACATCAGTCCAGGCACGCGCCACCCTCTACAAACGTCCTTCTGCCCCACGTTCAGAACAAGGCAAGAGGAAAAGCATGGCGGACATCATGGAGGAAGGCGTGTGGCCAAGGACGGGAGCGGGCCAGAGGACACCACCCCCAGCGGACCCCAAATGCTGAGCCAAGGGCTTTTCATGAAAGCCCTTAGGCCACAGAGAACAGGAGGAAGATTCGGAGGAAGTAAGATAGTCAGATAATGTTTTAAAGAAGGAGATTTTCCTCTGCTGGGAATATGGTAACGAGAATGGATTAAAAAGGAATATTACAAACACGGAAGGATCCTTCCCTAGTCCAAACAGGAAGTACTTACAGTTTGAGGAGGACAGAAAAGAAAGTGGCGAGGCTGGGAGACAGTCTGTGTCGTGGGGGCAGAAATAAAACTAAAGGCCTCTAAGATTTTTTTCTTCCAGTTTTGAAGATCTAGACATGATCTGAACACCCAACAACATCATCTTTAGTATCTGTAATTTTTAACCCCAAGTTTAAGGAATTATTATTGCTCCATGTTGACGTACTTTTAAGTGAAAAACTTGGTTATGAAAACTGGCTGGAAACATGATTGTCTATACAACCTTATCTGCTACAGGAAATGTGGCAGAACCAGAGATTTTACTGCAGGTTGACACGTTATCATGGAATTAAATGATATAAATTAGAGATAGAAACTGGAGAGACAACTAAAATATTCAGAGACTTGATAATCTCTTAAGGATTGTTAAATACAAAAAACTTAGGAAATGTGTTCCTTATAATGATTAAATCAAAATAAGTGAAAAAAATTTGATTTTTGAAAAAAAAGACATTTGGGAATAAATAAAGTATAAATGCATGATTATAAGCTGCTTCTAGAAATCCTAGGTATTTCTGTCCTATTGACTTAAATTCCTGAAAAAAAAATCTCCTTTACAAAATTAAATGAAATTTAGCTGTAGAATAGAATTCAAACAAAGTAAACTTACTCGAATTTTCTTTTGTGAACATAAAGATCTCTTTTATTTGTAGTCTCATAATATTTAGACCTGAACTGTGAATAAATCATGCTCTACATATTTAATCCTCAGCAAAATCAGAAAAAAAATCAACATACAACAAAGTATAGAGTTTATCAAATTTTCTGCGAGCAAAATAAATTTATACAGGTGACCAATTTTCAAGTACTTTTCGGAACCAATTCTTAAAAGCAATCTTTTATTTTTAGTTTTTTAAACGGAAGTACAGTTGATTTATAACAGGTGTACAACATAGTGATTCAGTATTTTTATAGATTATACTCCACCTAAAGTTATTACAAAATAATGGCTAAATTTTCCTGTGCTGTACCATATATCCTTAGTATTTATTTTTAAAGCAATCTTTCAAATTTGCTCTTAAAAACAAAAGTATAAGTCAGTAACACAGGAGGGCAATAATTTTTTAAAAGCAAAAATTAAGGTCAACTTGTCAAAAACATAAGTCTGTGTCACAATTTCCATCCTTGTTATTTTATACATATTCTTTGTTAGCAAAGAATTTTTCCTGATCCTTCTACATAAGATTTTTATTGGATCCAAACACCTTGTTGGGCTAGAGTTCAAACTTTAATTCTTGATGTTCAACGTACTTTGCTTAGTGAACTTCAGTTTTAAACCATCAAAATTTCTACTTCGTAGAGAAGACAGGCAGAAATACAAGATGTTTTCGTATGTTAAGAATACTTTTCTCAAAATAACATGGAGAACAAGAATACTGGGGGAAGAAATTACTTTCCTATTGACTCACTCATCAAAGCGATCAGCCTCACTGCGACTTCCTCACTGGCTGGCCTCAGGTGTGCCGCAGAGTGCTTTACGATTATGGGCATCCTGACTTATGTGTGTGTGTGCGCGTGCACAAACACACACTACATGCAACTACATGACCCTAAGGGAATTGGTTTAGATAAAACTGACATTAGAAATTCTTAATTATTAAATCTATTAAAATGTTACCTCTATGATCACATAATTTGGAATAATACATCATCTCAACCTAGAGATGCATATCCATTTGTAAACCCATTGAGAACATCTGTAAGAAGCAGTGGCAGGCAAGCTAACGAACTGGTAAGATCTGGTTTCACATAATAATGCTGGGTCCTCGGGGTCAGGCAACTACAGCGTGTGCAGAGTGAGCCCGCCCAACAGCACGTACGCAGTGCACACGCCTGTGTGGGAGCAAGGGCATGTGCAGTTGTGCGTGCGTGCGTGTGTGTGATGATGACCCAGCATTTTAAGTACAACAGATTACTGACAGAGTGCTGTTAGGACATTCCATTCAGGTGAGTAACAAAATCAACATGGGTTATCTTTCTAAGGGCCAGTGGCAACTGGCTTGGAACAGTCTGAGGTTTTCTTCACAGAAGTCCTCTACTATTTGCACTGTAAGAACTGGAGCTTCCAAATAAAACTTTATTCAAGTGGTATGCAAACTCATGCAGTTCTCATGGAATTTCGTATCAAATTTCCCTACCCCCTCAAAATTGCAATGTTCTGTGAGAATAAATGTGAAGTGAAAGAAATAACTAAAGCAGTATTACTCAGCATCAGTTGAAATTTTATTTTTTTAAAGTACTAAACAAAACTGAAACTCTGTGTGAAGGGAAAAGTATTATCTTCCCACCACCCCTTAATCTAGGGTCCAATGCTCTATCATCCACCAAAGATTGACTACGTGCCACACACCATCCTGGATGCAGAAGAATCAAGCGATAGGTTCAAGGTCTCACAGACCCTCAGCGACAAAGTCAGAAAACTTTAAAAATGTCTAGACACCTGATTTGGACGCTCGTTTTATTATTTTGTCCCCTTCAGTGAAACTCATTCCTCATCAGACGGTTTAATTTTTATTTCTCACTTAAAAACAATAACTTAATTTTTAAAAATCAATTGTTTTCAATGAAATTATGACACCAAAGGTGAGGCATCGTTAAAGCCAAATTATTTTTATCTTAATTCTTATTTTGATGGTTACCTTTTTGTCAAAGTCTTATGTTACAAGGAAACTATGATTTGAAAACTTTTAGGAGAAACTCTATCATTCCCTTTAAGTTATTCAATCTAAAAATTATTTCTTCCCAGTAATTGCTACGTTAATGGAAAACCAGTTTACATTAAGGTAATGCTGGACTAGCTACATTCAGTTCTGTTTTAGGTACAAAGGACACTGGTATATTTTCAGCTCTAGAGTCAGTAAATTACAAGTGTCTTCTCCTTGTACTTTTACACTTCTGGGGAGTCTTTCTTCCTGAGCCACAGATCATCTGCAGGCCCCCCCCCCCAGAGTAATCACAACATGTACGCTACTATAATAAATTTGCAAACTACTCTAACATTTTTAAACGGTCAGGTGAGGTCCTCTTTCAAGATATGGTTTGTTCTTCATACTATCTTAATATTATCAAACATAAAATAAAAGGGAAGGTCCATGGCAACACTTAAAACTAGATTTGTTCACTGGCATTTCCTTGTACTAAGCGACTGCCTGATGGTCAAAGGGTCCAAGTGTCACATGAATGGACACATTACACCTGACAGGTTTCAGCTCAGGACCTGAGGGTTTCTAAAATGTTGATAGTTTTATTTAGATGATACGAGCTGGCATATAATTCATATGTCCCTTATATTTTAATCACATGGATGGGAGTGGAGGGAAGGGGACAGATAACTGAAATTATACTGTCTCTCTTACCTAAAGAATGTGCAGCTGTGGTTTTGGAGCTGAAAAAACGGCCAAGCCCAAGGTCCCCAAGCTTGACCACCCCAGTGGCTGTGATGAACACATTAGCTGGTTTTATATCTGTGAATGAAAGAAGGCACGGGGTGAAAAACGATGTCTGATTAGGTATATTCAAGAGATTAAAAATACTTTTCATTGCAGAACTTAAAATATATCTTAAAAATGAAAGTCAGTTTGAATTCTGAACCAGTTATTTATTCTGAGTAACTTTCACATATCCTAGTATTTCTGAGTTCTCAGTCCTTTGATAGGCAATCATCAATACAGAATGATGAGCACTATTAATTTTCATTTAAAATGCAATTTTTTTCCATTTTCAGATAAACTTCTGTGAAATTCAAAACACAAAATAAATGTGTGCCCTTCTATCAATTTTAAACTTCCTACTAAATAGTAATTAATTAACATGTTTACATAAAATATAAAATCAAAACAAACACAGATAATTACTTAGAAGACGTTATTTTAACTGCTTAAGTCAACTGTACTGAAATTTTTAACAGCCACGATGAAGGGATCAGTGCCTCAGTGATGCAACCTTCACACATTTGGTACAACCATTTGACTGAGAATCATGAATATATTAACGAGTAACAAGGTATACTGTTCATTAAGGGAAAAAACTCTTACTTATGCATATTCAACTGCTTTCCTGCATCTATTTTTTTTTTTTTACTTTTACCAACATAACCAGTAAAAAAACAATTAAACAGAAAAATAACTAATTCTCATTCTTATTTAAAACCAAGTACGGCTTTACTTAAAGGGTTATCATTCTGGTATTAATAAGATTACAATTTGGAAATAAATTACCTAGGAAAGCATGACATTACACAATGATTGGAAGGAATGTATCCGTAAGTTGCCTAGTACCCTATGACCTTTAACCCAACATGAGAAGCGACACAAGCCTGGACTCACCGCGGTGCATGACCCGCCGAGAATGCATGTGCTCCAGCGCGCTGCACAGCTGCACAAAGTACTTCCAAACAGTCCTTTCAGGAATTAGCCTCTTCTGTTTCTTAAAATGCTGTTTAGAAAATTTAAAATAAGATTTAAAAGATTTCAAACTAGATTCTGACTTAAGTCAGAAAAACACCTATTCTAATCTACCTATTCGAAGCTAAAAAAACATGATTTTTCATAATGAAATGACACCAGGATTTGTACCTGATATCATACCTTAAATTTCTCCCTACTGTATCTAAAGTCAGCACAGACCACATCAGGCTACGTCTCTGTGATGTCCACCTGTTTCAATAATTTAACATCCATATAAGGTGATTTCTTATCTAAAAGGAGGATGTCAAATTTAAGACTAGCCAGAGTAACAAAGTCTAGAGACCTGGAGGTAATTATGTTCATTACAAGACAGTGCTTCTCTTGACAGAAGGTAGTGAAGTAGAATTCCTTTTAAATACTGAACCACCCTTGGTGATTTGAAATATTACTTAATTTATTAAAAATAAAATGAATAAGAGGGAATTGCACGAAGAGTTTTCATGAATGTTTCCACTGCATATTCCAAGTCAAACCTGCACTTTGCTTTGAACAAAGAAAACTGAACATGGGAGCAAGCATGACAGGAAGGCCAGGGCGGAAAGCTGAGCGTGGACATCCTAGTTCGGAAAGACTGCGCTGCCATGCATGAGAGGGGCCGTGACTGAGCGACTGAAACCCAGGGGACACGTGTGTGCCCATTTTTCTGCACTATATTTGCTAGAAGAATATACTAATAATACGCTCATTCAAGGACAAAGTTCTTAGTTTCATAGGATTTGTAAGGATTCTTTACATAAAAATTTTTCAAAACCAAAAATGTAACTGGTTTCTTAGCAAAATTTGCAAATGACCAACATGAAAAAGTATTGCATTTAAACAAATTTTCAGACAACTTTAACTTCTTTATATTTACATAGACATCAACATTTAAACATGTGCTTTAATGCACTTTATCTGATGACGTGACATTTTAGAAAGTTCAACTGTTTTGATTTTTTGTAACTGAGTATGGAGGAGCAGTATTTCAGATGATGCCAACACTACACACTCTGTCAGTCCCCACCCCTGTGACCAGGTGAGGGCGGGCTGAAAGGAAAATGGCACAGGGAAGGAAAGCTGTCAGCACCCAGCTTCCTGCTCAGCACGGGGTCAGCTCTGCGGACTCGCATGCGCCCAGTGCACCAAAGGGTGACTTTTCAAGGGAAAGCAAACCACTTCAGGTTGATCGTTATCATAACACGTACTGCAGAAATGAACTTATTAGCAACTTCAATGACCATTACATCAGTAGCAAAACAACAAAAAACAACTAACAATCAGATGACCAAAAAAGGTCATTAAAAAGCAGATCAGGGCTATTATACTACAATGGTAAAACCTCCAGACTGCGTTTCAATGTTAAATCTTATTGACCACAGCCTGTGTCAAGCGGCAGTTTTCCTTCTATGGGGCAACATTGCAAAACCAGTTTTAGACACATAATTTTCTTTCAGACTTGGAATGAGTCCCAATAAAGCCTGTCTATATGCTCTCCCTGATGCCGGATTAGCATATCAGAAGACTGTTTGATGTCAACAGGAAGATGGAGAACAGGCTTCTTTTCATTCAAAAATAAATATGCCATATCATGTAAGTATCAGACCATGAAAGAAGAATTTTATGCTTTAATATATATTCTGAAATCATCATAATTATAATTAACCTGACAGTTTACCTTCAAAGCTCTATTATTGTATATTAAATAAATTGTATATTAAAAAAAAGGGCACAGTGAGAAAACTAGAAGATGTGATCAGGCCAAGGACTGTTTCTTTCAACAAGTTAAAAGATCTTAACAATGAACTGGCATCAATATAATGCTAGCGAGACAGAATGACTTGGCAAAATATAAGCATCCAAATTAGTAACATGATTTTGAAGAATAATTTTATGAATTTCACTCAGTCAATCATAAATCAAAATCAGTTTGAACATGTCATTGGTTACCTCCTAGTATTTTTTACATGTCTATTTAAACATGCAGTTTTTCAACCATCCTTGAGTACAAAAAAATTCTTTTTTGAAAAAAACCAATAGCTGTGATGAGACGAGCCTCTCTGCTCTGACGGTGGCGCCGTCGGCTCTCTCTTAGGAGGATGAGTAGAAAAAGGCGGTAAGAATTCGAATTCTTTTTACTACTGGTAAAATTTATATTAGCATTATAAAAGAAGAACTCACATAATGCCAATATATTTTTTAAAAACAACCTTTTCTTTATTCTAAAATATACATATCTCTTTAAAGTTAGTCAAATAGCATTACTGTTCAAAAACCCTATCTTTCTCTGAAAAAAAGACAATTCGGCTCCAGATTTGGGGGAAGAAAATCTAATACCAATATATAGGAATAAAAAATGTACATTTATTTGTCATATGGTATGTTTTTAATAAAGCTAAATCATTTTAAAGATTACTATTAATAAAGGTTTCTATGAAAAAATTTTAAAGATAATGTCACTTTCACTATGTTATAAAACAGAATTTTAACCTCTTATATCTGAACATAAAATATCTGTCTTTCATGAAAGACAGAAATTAGCACTCAGATATACCTGGTCATTTGGACAGAATTTTTATTGTCTTTTTTTTTAAGGTGGGTTCATCTTTTTTTTATGCAAGCTTCAAATATTGCTTATTTTAAAAGCATATTTTCTACCTCCATCAACGTTCAAACAAACATTGAACATTATTAATATCAGAAAAAGAAAACCAGATGTAACAAAAAGCTAACCAGAGTATTTGTAAAATGCATATACGAACATCAGGTTATACTGTTCTCTCCCTTATGTGTAACAAGATGACCAACATCTCACTTAGGTGGAATTCAGCATCCTTGGTAAAGTGCGCAGTGTCACTACGGTGAGGCTAGCTGATGCAGGCTGCCTCCATTAGAGGATTTTTTAGAAAATGTGCACAGCTTTTTTTTTTTTTTTCATTGTTAAGCATTCCTCTTACAAACTAAATGCCCCCAAACCAAATTATACAGCAGACACTGCCTATCAAGTACCCATTCTCAGGAGGAATCACTTGATTCCTCAGTCTGGACACCCTTACTCCAAGCAGAACATACATCTCTTATTTCTACGTTCCAATTCCAGCATTCCTCCTTGAGAAATCTTGGGGAAAATTTTTATCACTATTACACAGCATAAATTCATCAACAGAGAAAGAACAGAAAATTATCTTGTTGGATCAAAACAACACGCTAATTTCTGTAGTGTATCAAAATATCCAACCCTACAGCTCAGTATGTTCATGTTTAAAGCAGGACGTCTCAGACAAAACATCCAGGTCCATAGGGTCTGCCTTGTAAGCAGGCGGCCCGCAGAGTCACATGGGCCGGCGCTGAGTGTAATGCTATTTCGCCAGCTAGAAATTCCTAGTCATTTGTTCCACCGGGTCAGCTGTTTCCAAGACGGAGCAGCTGGTCCCAGGAAGCATAGAACCAACAACCTTGGGAAGCAGTGTACTGCTGTAGTTAAAAAACAAAACCAAAGAGCGACACACACAGTCCTAGAAGGCAAGACATTCTTGAAGAAGATTAGGAGAGATGGTAATTAAATAGTAAATAATGAAGTTATATGAGAATGGGCATTGCAGGCGCCAGATGTTTTCCATCTCTTCCAAGTATCTAACACGAGGAAGTAGGTGATTTATGTTCAATATTAGGAACTATTTCCTGCTTGGGAGTGTCGTCAAACGTCCAATGTGCCACTCACATAATCCATATGCACCTTTAATAACAGACCTGATTATGAGGCTTGACAGTAATGGTTGTGTGACCTTGAAGAAGCCACTTAACCTTGCTGAGCCTTGGTTTCCTCACCATATTAAACAGTTTCGGAGATGTTCAGAGTACATGGCGCCTGCTGCCTCTAAAATATCTCGGTTACAAATTAAACATAAAAAACAAATGCCTGATTGGCACATTTTCACACTGAAAAGTAACAAATCTTAGTATGTCCTGTCCTTTAAATCTTCAGCTAATAACAACAAGGCAAAAATAACCATCCTAATCCCGCCGAGATGCCCAGAGGTCCAGTCAGTCCTAGGGATGGTCTTCACATGAGATGACAGGTCAGGTTTTTATAGGTAATCACAGGTGATCAGATCAGACCTTTACCAACAGAGCAATATCATGTTCCCAAACAGCTCTGTAATCATAATGCATTTTTATAAGACTACATTTCACAGTGCTTCTTTCAAAGATTCAAATGCAGAGAGACTGGACAATGGAAAAGACAGGATACTTCTGAAAGTATTAACTGGCAGTTATAAGTGTGATTTCTATTATATCTCAATCTTTCTATGGAAAGATTTTTCGTCCAAAGGTAGGTCTCAACAGACTGAAGTGTACAAGTACTTGCCATACACAATTTTAGGAACTATATAAATGGGTAAAATAGTTACGTAGAATTTTGGTCTGTGATACTAATTTGCAATGTGTGAACGCTTTCTCCCTTGGCACTCTGAATAAAATTCAGGTATTCTAAGCTGCTTTAGAAGATGCTGGTAGAATGGGCCCGGCAACCAGGGGATCACTTAAAAAGAAAAAATACCACCTGCATCTAATTTCATCCTCTTTGATAAAATGCTTCCACCCAAGCTCTACTCCTCTTTTTCCTTTCCTATAAATGTCAGAAAAGCTAAGTGTACTCAGCTGCTTCTAATTATAATTTAATAGACTATCAATGTAATCCATCCATTCCCCAAAGTCAAAATCTTACAGGTTAATCACGGAAGCGGAAAACATATTGTATCTTATGGTAGAAAATGTGAAACACATAAGATTTTTTTTTCCT
This sequence comes from Antilocapra americana, assembly GCA_007570785.1. NCBI lineage: Eukaryota > Metazoa > Chordata > Mammalia > Artiodactyla > Antilocapridae > Antilocapra > Antilocapra americana. Next base: position 3,596,140 of record ML663555.1, read on the forward strand.
AATTGAGCCTTGCGGGTTGGGTGGGGGGGTGAACCTTATTTACCAAACAAGAAAGATGAGCTCCTATAAAGTCACAATGTTCCTCCTCTAGCCCCCAGAAGTTGCCTTCTAAATGCTGGTGTACCAATACCAGGGAGACTTGGAATACTGTTTAAAAATCAATGAAAAAAGATAAGGATACATCAGAATTACTAGAAGGAACGATACTGCGTTGCTGCCATGTGCACAGCCCTGAAGGTTCCAAGTACCTAAAGCTGATGGGAAAATAAATACCTGAAAATGCTTAAGACATTGCCTCTACTGCATTAGAGGCCTGGAGACAGACGGGGAGTCGGAATGCGCAAAGTCCATCTGCAGGGGGCGCGGGAGGCTACGGGGGCAGACGAGAACACTCGGCTCTCTGAGGAAGGCCTTCTGGTATGTCAGCCCAGACAACAGTAAGAGAGAAGACTGGAGCGTGCTCTTAATGGACAAGGAGACAGTGGAACGGTAAGGAGACAGCAGAGCCCCTCAGAAACAGGAACAGAGAAACAGAACGGAGGCCTGAACTCTCTCCACGTGCTTGTCCACGGCCACCAGCGCTGCTGCCTGTGTCCACAAGGTTCACGAAGGCAGCTTCCCATCGGTATCGCCTTCAAAGAGGAGCGAAACGTGCCCTTGTAATTTTTTCCTAAGTAAACACAGGTCAAAACTTACAAACAGTTCAAAAACTTACCCCCTTTTTCATTATGCATACATTATGGCACATAATTTTCAGTTTATTAAAATCCCTAAATTCAATACTATTTCATTACCAAATGTCTTAGGTTTCAAAGAAAACCCGAAGGATATTTTATCAGCAATACTGCTTCTGCAAAAATAATGCTGTCTAACATACCCACACACACATACCACACGGACGTGGGCCTTTTTGATTACACACACATGGGTGTACATACATGACGTACAGGCACCGATGTATAGAATATTCAGTTCTGCATAGCTTTTTCCAGACAGCATCACTAATTTGTAACCTTAAGACTTCTGAACAATTTTGAAGTCACAGACAGCGTAAGATAGGTGGCGATCCTGGGTAAGAGACCCAGCAGGAAACAGACCGTGCTTGGGAGCAGGGGCAGTTCTCCCTGTGGTCTGGCTCGGGCAGCTCGCTTTACGCCAGATGCAGACATGGACAGCGCCTGTACCCTCTAGGCCATAAATCAGCATGAACAAAGATAGATGGTACTGCTGGGGAGACTTGACTGCTTTAAGGATCCAAAGGTCAAGAGTGAAGAAGACATTTCTAAGTGCTTTTCTTTCCCATACAGCATCCAAATTTGGATAAGAACAGATAAGAATATGTCTGCAGATGTAAAAAAAAAAAAAACAACCACTCTAAGAAGGTGACCAAGATTTACAAGTTGTAATATCTGAAGATAATAATTATCTCCAAGATTTGTTGATGTTTTCGCTAATTTACCAAAGTCTGTGGTGTGCCAACCTCTCCCCTTGAGTGTGAGCTGGCTTATGGACGTGAGGAGCTGTCACCTCCGTATTAGGTCACCTTATGTGACAGAAAGGGTTCTGCAGATGTAATGAGGCTCTAACCAGCAGTTTTTGAGTTAATCACTGGGGAGATTATCCTGAGTGGACCTGATCTGATCGGGTAAGCCCTTCAAAGAACTCAGAGAAACTCAAAGCCAGAGACTCTCCTGCTGGTGGCAAGGGAGCAAACTGCCAGCTGCAGAGAGGGACAAGTGGCCTCGAGGATGGCTCCCAGATGACAATCAGGAGGCAAGCAGGGATGTCAGTCATACAGCCACGAGGAACTGGATTCTCCCAACAATCTAGTCAACGAGGAAGAGAACCCTAAACCTCAGATGAGATCATGGCCCCAGGTGGCATCTTGATTTCAGTTTCTAGCATCTTGGGCAGAGAACTCACAAACCAGGATGTGAACTCACTAACCCCCCCAAAATTGTGAGATAACCTATTTGTGTTGTTTTAAGTGGTTAGCTTGTGATAATTAGCAATCAAAAACTAATAAAAGGTGCATTTCTACAGACAGCAAAAAAGAAAAAAAATCAATACAAAAAATTAAGTTTATGTTTTATAAAGGAAAAGAGTCTTAAGGCTCCTATCAAATTTAAAGGAAATGCCACAAGTGGCAACTGTAGAAAATACAAAGCTGACGATTCCAGAATAAATCTGTATTTAAATATGTTATGAATAAGAAGAGAGGGCCTAACTCAGGAACAAGATGCAGGATCTCACTCTCTCCACCTCTATTCAGCACAGCCCTGGAAGAGCTCGTCAGAGCAATCAGACAAGAAAACAAACAAATAACATGCATCAGAATTGAGTTGGAAGAAGTAAAACTGTCTCTGTTTGGAGATGACATTATTTTATAGGTAAAAAAATTCTAAAGACTCTATCAAAAAAAACAGTTCTAATCAACAAATTCACTGAACTCACGGGATAAAAAAATTAACATACAAAAATCAGTAGTGTTTCTTTACAGTAGTAGTGAATTATCTAAAAAAATAAAGAAAACTGTATTCCATTTACAATAAGATATTTAGGACCAAGCTTAGCCAAGGAGGTCAACAGCCTCTACTCATAAAACTACAAGATGAAGAAACAAATCAAAGACACAAATAGATGAAAGGAATCCCATATTCATAATAAGACTAACTGATAGTATTAAAATATCAATACTACCAAAAGCCATCTATAGATTCAATGCAATCCATATTAAGATTCCAATGGAATTTATCACAGAAATAAAAACAAAACGATTCGAAAATTTATGTGGAGCCACAAAAGACCCCCAAAAGCCAAAGCAATACAGAGAAAGATGAGCAAAGTGGGAGGCATCACGATTCCTGATGAGAACTACACTATGAAGTCACAGAAATCAAAACAGTATGGTACTGGCATAAAAACAGACACACAGATCAATGGAAAAGAACTCATTGATAAGAGAATTCACTATAAGCCTAAGCATTTATAGGCAACTAATATTTGACAAGGGAGCCAAAAATACTCAATACAAAAATGACAAGTCTCTTCAATAAACAGTGCTAGGTAATTTGGACATCCACATGCAAAAGAATAAAACTAAAACCTTAATTTTCACCACTCACAAAAACTAACTCTGAACAAATTAAAGACTTGAGTGTGAGATGTGAAACTATGAAAGTCCTGGAAGAAAGCACAGAAGAGCTCCCTGATGATGACTTTCTCGGTCTGAAACCGAGAGCACAGGCAACAAAACAGTGACCAAGTATGGTGGCGTCAAACTACGGCACTTCTGCACAGCAAAGGAAACAAGCAGAAGGCGGAAAGACAGCCTACAGATGGGGAAGAAATAATTGCAGATGTATCTGATGAGAGGTTACTATCCAAAATATAGAAAGAATCCACACAACTCAATGGCAAAAAATAACCAACCTAAAAATAATATGTCAGTTAACAAACAAGCAAAAGACCTGAGCAGACATTTTTCAGAGAAGATAAAAGAATGGCCAAAAAGAACATGAAAGGATGCTCAACATCACTAGTCATTACAGAAATGCAAATCAAAATCGCGGTGAGACACCATTCCATGCCTGTGAAAATGGCCACCAAAAAAGGACAACAGGGAACAAACACTGGTGAGAAGGCGGAGAAAAGAGAACCCCTGTACACAGCTGTCGGGGCTGCAAACTGGGGTGGCCGTCATGGAAAACAGCATGGACGGTCCTTGACAAGTTAAAAATAAAACTGTCACGTGACCCAGCAATCCCACTTCTGGGAACATATCCAAAGGAAACGAAAACGCTAACTTGAAAAGATGTATGCACCTCCATGTTTACCGCTGCGTCGCTTACAATGGCCAGGATGTGGGGACAACCTAAGCATGCATCACTGGAAAAGACCCTGAGGCTGGGAGAGACTGAGGGCAGGAGGAGACGGGGACAGCAGAGGATGGGATGGCGGGATGGCATCACCGACGCCATGCACTCGAGTCTGAGTAAACTCCGGGAGTTGGCGATGACAGGGAGGCCTGGCGTGCTGCAGTCCACGGGGTCGCGAAAAGTTGGGACATGGCTAAGCAACTGAACCGAACTGATTGGCCAATACAGCAGTTGTAGTATCTATACAATGAAGTATCAAAAAGTCATAAAAAATGAGGATATCCTGTCATTTGCAAAAACATGGACAAACCCTGAAGGCACTGCGCTAAGTGAAATAAGTCAGTCAGAGAAAGATGAAACTGCACGATATCACTTACACGTGAAATCTAAATGTGCAAACACACACACACACACACACACACACACACACACAATCTCATAAAAAAACAAAACGGAGATCAGATTTGTGGTCACCTGAGGCAAAGGGGTAGGTGACGGGGGTACTGGATGAAGGGGGTCAGGAGGCACAAACTTCCAGCTCTGAGGTCAGTTCACACCAGGGATGCGATGCACAGCGCAATGCTACAGACAACGCTGCCGTCTCAGACAGCGGGCTTGTCAGCAGAGTGAAGTCTAAGAGTTCTCATCCAAAGAAACAAAAGGTTCCTTCTTTTGCTAGGAACTAGGAGTCTAGGTGCTCTATTAGATGAGCTCCTAGTAAGGAGATCCAAGAAAAGTGTTTCCCTCAGAGAAGCCGTTTGCACTGAAGAGAGAATCAGCACCCAAATCGTTTTCCGAGGCGGGTCTGAGGGTGAACCGCTCTAGCTTTCCCAGCGGGGGCACACTGTCTGTGCCAACAGACACCACCCGGCAGACTCCTACCCAGCAACTACCCTGCAATGTCCCAGACTGCAAACACACGCGGGACAAACAGAACCTTTCCCAGAAAGAAGCTGTGTGAACCGCTTGTCTGCTGGGGGGGTGAGTGGCACCCCCATACAACCCACTAGGAACCTAGATATTCTACAAGCTGAGCTCCTAGAAAGGAATCAAAGCAAATATTTTCCTGCGGAAAAGTCACTTGCTTTGCCAAGAATTGACTCTAGTGAAGAGAGAATCAGCACCCTCAGTGTTTTCCTGGGTGATTTTGAGAGTGAAACATTTTGGCACTTCTAGGGTGAGAATGCTGTTTCTGCCAGCGGACCCAAATTGGCAGGCTCACACCCAGCCTTGTCTAGCACTGAATATACACACTTGGGAAAAACTGAACCCTTCCATAAAGGAAGTTGTGTGAACTGGTGGTTCTCTGGGTGGTGAGTGGCCTTCCCATACAATGCATTACAAACCTAGGGATTTTATTAGATTAGCTCGTAGTAAGGAGATTCAAGCACAATGTTTCCTTGAGAAAAGTCACTTGCTTGCGCCAAGTACTGACAGTAGCGAAGAGAGAATCAGCACCCAAAGCGTCTTGCTAGGTGGGTTTTAAGGATGTGATGTTCTAAACTTCACCAGGCAGGAATGTTGTTTTTGCCAGCAGACCCTAATCGGCAGGTTCACACCCTCCATGTCTTCCTGCAGTGTCCCAGTGCTGAAAACACACACTCGGGACCAACTGAATCTTTCCATGAGGGAAGCTGTGTGAACTGGTTGTTTTATCTGTGATAAATGGCATACCAAAACAACACATTTTTTAACCTAGGTGTTCTATTAGATGAGTAGCTGGTAAGGAGATTCAAGCACAGTGACCTTCAGAAAAGTGACCTGCTTGCACCATGAATTGACTGTGATGAAGAGAAAATCAGCACCCAACACATTTTCTCAAAATTCTCCAAGGCAGGCTTCAGCAATACGTGAACCATGAACTTGCAGATGTTCAAGCTGGTTTTAGAAAAGGCAGAAGAACCAGAGATCAAACTGGAGATCTGCTGGATCATCAAAAAAGCAAGAGAGCTCCAGAAAAACATCTATTTCTGCTTTATTAACTATGCCAAAGCCTTTGACTGTGTGGATCACTATAAACTGTGGAAAATTCTGAAAGAGACGGGCATACCAGACCAGCTGACCTGCCTCTTGAGAAACCTGTATGCAGATCAGGAAGCAACAGTCAGAACTGGACTGGTTCCAAATAGGAAAAGGAGTACGTCATGGCTATATATTGTCACCCTGCTTATTTAACTTCTATACAGAGTACATCATGAGAAATGCTGGGCTGGAGGAAGCACAAGCTGAAATCAAGATTGCCGGGAGAAATATCAATAACCTTATATATGCAGATAACACCACCCTTATGGCAGAAAGTGAAGAAAAACTAAAGAACCTCTTGATGAAAATGAAAGAAGAGAATGAAAAAGTTGTATTAAAGCTCAACATTCAGAAAACTAAGATCATGGCATCTGGTCCCATCACTTCATTGGAAATAGGTGGGGAAACAGTGGAAACAGTGGCTGACTTTATTTTGGGGGGCTCCAAAATCACTGCAGACAGTGATTGCAGCCATGAAATTAAAAGACGCTTACTCCTTGGAAGGAAAGTTATGACCAACCTAGACAGCATATTAAAAAGCAGAGACATTACTTTGCCAACAAAAGTCCATCTAGTCAAGGCTATGGTTTTTCCAGTGGTCATATATGGATGTGACAGTTGGACTATAAAGAAAGCTGAGCACCAAAGAATTGCTGCTTTTGAACTACGGTGTTGGAGAAGACTCTTGAGAGTCCCTTGGACTGCAAGGAGATCCAACCAGTCCATCCTAAAGGAGATCAGTCCTGGGTGTTCATTGGAAGGACTGATGTTGAAGCTGAAACTCCAATACTTTGGCCACCTGATGCGAACAGCTGACTCATTTGAAAAGACCCTGATGCTGGGAAAGACTGAAGGTGGGAGGAGAAGGGGATGACAGAGGATGAGATGGCTGGATGGCATCACTGACTCAATGGCCATGGGTTTGGGTGGATTCCAGGAGTTGGTGATGGACAGGGAGGCCTGGTGTGCTGCGGTTCATGGGGCTGCAAAGAGTCGGACACAACTGAGCAACTGAACTGAAGGTGTTTTCTCAGGTGGGTTTGAGAGTGAAACATTCTAGCTTTTTAGTGTACCTAGATGAGATGGTGGATGTTAACTAAACTTACTGTGATATTTATTTCACAATATCATACAGGTAAGTCAAACCATTATACTGCACACCTTAAACCTACACAGTCATGTACCTCAATTACACCTCAACAAAACTGGGTGGGGGGAAGAGATAACCTTAAGTAATTATCTGAAACTGTGCCAAACTCTTGGCACAAAATAGAGTTAAACTTAAATTATCTGTATTGCATATGTCACTAAAAAACATCTGTAACAATAATATTCACTTCCCTCTTAGCCAGTGAGGTGCGGTGTGACAATTTTTCAGCAGATAAAAAACTTCTGATTTTCCCTTCAAGGGATTTATTATATTGGGTTATATTTTGTTTTACTGATATTTTAGTAAAATATAGCTTTAAAAAATATGTTAAATATATAAACTTATATTCTCTTCCATCTGACTCAATCTGACTTTCTAAAGAGCAATTATAAATATAGGAACTTATAAATAGTTCAAAGAATAAACTATATCTTGGAAAAATGAGTTACAAAAATTTTAAATATATTTTAAGAATATTTCTACTGACAAAGCGAAATGAACAAAGCTTGTGCTTATATAGTTCTGAGATTAGTCTCTCACTCCTCTATACTAAGTCTCCATCACCAAGTATGTTTCTTAGCAAAAGAAAAGTGAAATATATAGTATTAATAAGGCATACTACAAAATGGAACATGTACTGGTTCAATTTAGGATACAATAAAGAAAATGTACAGCATATATATCACAACTGGATAAACTGTAACCCAATTGCCACTCTGTAAGAATCTTCTGCTTTAAAATTCTGATTACTGATGATAAAGAAATACATGATGAAAAATTCTGGATTTCCTTTCATCTTAAAACTCATCTGGGAAGTATTTCATCTGACCACAGCCTCAGGTATTCCTCTGTCACTAATTAGAGAAATACTGAATATTTCAATGATAAATTGCTTAATTATATTTGTCAGCCTGCTCTAAACCAATTAATTATTTACTTGTAAAAATCTTTGATGCAATGCTATCCAGAGGTTCCTTTCTGGAATACAGACCAGGAGCTATCTTTCCTCTTCCACCCCAATTAAGCCGGAGCGTTGAGACAGTGGGGTATGTTGTGACGCACGATGATTTACAGTATCACATACCATCAAGAAATGAACCACGCTCCTTACAACCCTCTTATCTACTGCCATCCTTTCCAAAGCACCAAGTCACTGCCACATTCCTTCATAAAAGAAGTTCCTGTCATTCTAATTTTTTGGTAATGTAGTCTCTTGTATAAAGAGCGGCATATAGCACAAATTAGAGGCAGATAGCACACATTAGCATTTCTCAGGGCCAAAAGCCCCTTCCTGTATCAGAAAGCTGTCTCCCCTCCTGCCACATTCCACTTGGCTGTGAGCAACTCCTCGTGGGACTGGAGAGGGAAACAGGACGCTGGGTGCCTACGGGCCCCCGGAACAGAGGGCGGACAGAGGAGAGGGCATTGGGTCTCACCCAGACCGTCCCCAACATTTCCTGAGTTGCTGCCATCAGCCAAGTGCTCCCTAGAAAATGAAAGCAGCCCAGGGAGCGACGCAGGCAGTCCCCACACTCAACAAGGTCACATGGGGAATCCAGCCCTCAGGAAAAGCACCCCACAGCAAATGCATGACGGTGTCAGGAGTCCTGAGAAACCATCCCTGGTCCTGGTCTAAGAGACCGGCCCTGAGGAAGTGGTGAACAAGCGGGAGTGGCAGGACCGAGGGACACACGCCCAGCCTGGGGTCAGAGCACCCGGGGCGGGGAGGAAGGCAGGGCGACTCTGCAGTCAGTGTCTGGAGCACCTACTGTGCGCACGAGAGCACACAGTGCAGGCGGGCACACCTTCCCCCAGGGTCTGTTCTGGATCACAGAGTCTCGGGGGTCAACGGGGGCTCCAGGGCGGTCTGGGAGCAGACCTTTTCTTTCCTTTCTCTCTCTCTTCACCTCTCCTAGAGACTGATGGAAAAGCAGATGTGAGGGGTGTCCCGGCCAGGCGGAGAGGAGTTAGAAAGCTCTGGCATTCCAGGTGACAGGCAATGGTCCTTCCCTCAGGGGAAAGGATGGAAATGGAGCTGATGGAGAAATCTGAGCAGCATTTAGAAGGAGAGGAAACAGGACTCTGAGCCCAGGCCAGCTCCACGGGGTCTCCTGCAGCACGCCAGGCTCTTCCATCCTCCACTGTCTCCCAAGGTTTGCTCAAATTTATGTCCGTTGAGTCAGTGATGCTATCAGATCATCTTATCTCCTGCCACCCGCTTCTCCTCCCACCTTCAATCCTTCCCAGCATCAGGATCTTTTCCAGTGAGTCAGCTCTTCGCATCAGGTGGCCAAAGTATTGCAGCTTCAGCTTCAGCATAGTCCTTCCGTTGAATACCAGGGCTGATTTCCTTTAGGACTGACTGGTTTGATCTCCTAGCAGTCCAAAGGACTCTCGAGAGTCTCCTCCAGTACCACAGTTACATATACATATATATAATTAAGCCCTTGTAATGACACTGTAAGGCACGTAATAATTACCCCAGTTTCACAGATAAGGAGACTGGAGCTCAGTCACTAAGACCAAGTCTCTAAGTCACAGTCACATAACATCAGCTCTTCGGGTTCTCCTGCTGCCCTCAGAAGCCCCGACTAGATCAGGCCCTCCGTTGTAAACTACCACTCTCGTCTACCCCACTCCCTTATGACACTGACAGCTTCAGCTGGATAGTGCTATGAGTGTCAGTCAGATGCCTCTCTCTCCTAGACCATGAGTTCCAAGAAGGCACATAACAGGAATACAGCACACAGTCAATGTCCAGTAAATAAAGAAATTAAAGAGCATATTTTTAAAGGTTATAAAATGGTATAATTATCTGAGAGAAGAACCTGGCACTATCTGTCATCATTTAAAATACATATGTGGTGCTACTCAGCTATTTTATGTGTATGTGTAATTGTCTGTTAAACAGTATGTACGAAACGATTATATTAAAATACACAAGGCATTATAGTAGAGCCTTCCTTGAACAAATTAAACAATGGAAACAGTCCAAAAGTTTACCAATGAAGCAATAATTAAATACACTGTGATGTTTCTGAGAAAGAATACATATTTCAGTATATATTTTTCTATTGTGTATGTGTCTGTAAAGATAATCAAAAAAGCAAGAGAGTTCCAGAAAAACATTGACTTCGGCTTTATTGACTATGCCAAAGCCTTTGACTGTGTGGATCACAACAAACTGTAGAAAATTCTGAAAGAGATGGGAATACCTGACCACCTGACTCTTGAGAAATCTGTATGCAGGTCAGGAAGCAACAGTTAGAACTGGACATGGAACAACGGACTGGTCCCAAATCAGGAAAGGAGCACGTCAAGGCTGTATATTGTCACCCTGCTTATTTAACTTCTATGCAGAGTACATCATGTGAAATGCCAGGCTGGATGAAGCACAAGCTGGAGTCAAGATTGCCGGGAGAAATATCAATAACCTCAGATATGCAGATGACACCACCCTTATGGCAGAAAGTGAAGAAGAACTAAAGAGCCTCTTGATGAAAGTGAAAGAGAAGAGTGAAAATGTTGGCTTAAGGCTCAACATTCAGAAAACTAAGACCGTAGCATCCAGTCCCAACACTTCATTGCAAACAGATGGGGAAAAAATGGAAACAGTGAAAGACTTTATTTTGGGGGGCTCCAAAAATCAATGCAGATGGTGATTGCAGTCATGAAATTAAAAGACGCTTGCTCCTTGGAAGAAAAGTTATGACCAACCTAGACAGTATATTAAAGAGCAGAGACATTGCTTTGCCAACAAAGGTTGTCTAGTCAGAGCTATGGTTTTTCCAGTAGTCATGTATGGATGCGAGAGTTGGACTATAAAGGAAGGTGAGCGCTGAAGAATTGATGCTTTTGAATTGTGGTGTTGGAAAAGACTCTTGAGAGTCCCTTGGACTGCAAAGAGATCCAACTGGTCCATCCTAAAGGAAATCAGTCCTGAATATTCATTGGAAGTACTGACGTTGAAGCTGAAATTCCAATACTTTGGCCATCTGATGGGAAGAACTGACTCACTGGAAAAGACCCTGATGCTTGGAAAGATTGAAGACGGGAGGAGAAGGGGATGACAGAGGATGAGATGGTTGGATCCATCACCGACTTGATGGACATGAGTTTGAGCAAGCTCTGGGAATTGGTGATGGACAGGGAGGCCTCATGTGCTGCAGTCCATCGCGTCGCAAAGAGTCAGACACGACTGAGCAACTGAACTGAACTGTGAATATACGATATAAAGTCGGAAGGTTTTCTGCACATAAAAGTCAGTAGTTAATCTGGGATGTGAGAACATAGGGAGGAAAGTTAAGGATCTTTACCACTTGAGACAACTAAGCAGAGACATCATATATTTTTAAAAAATAAATAAATAAACCCTAAGCTGACTAAGTCAAATGGAGAGAAAAGTCACAACTTAGAGTTCAACTGAAATACAACAATCCATAATCAGAGTGATTCTATTTGATGAAGGACCTGGGGAGATCCCACAGGTCAGATCCTCCCCAATTAATAAATTACTCCTTCCCAATACAACTAGGTATTTGATCAGGTCTGAATATTATCCCACAAAAGACTCACAGGACTATAATCAGGATGTGAAGACATTCCACTCATGTCAAACTGCTCAGTCAAACTTTCCGTGCTGCACACTGGGCAAGCTTTCTGTTATAGTCACTCTGCTGAGAGTGACTCAGATCTACAGATCGACAGATTTGATAATATGACTTCCAGCCTTTAGACGAGCTCCAAGAGGACCTGGAAAACCAGAACCAGAGCATCTTCTGTCTCGGCAGGCAAACTGACGGCAGGTCCGATGAAGGACAGACCAGGACAGGCTGGCACAGGAGAGCCCACGGGGGGGAAGCAGGGGTGACAGTGCTGACCCCTAAAGAACCACTTCAGTCTTCAACCAAAGTAGGCTAAGTTGCTCTGTAAGTATCTTACTAGGAGTCAGTTGATACTTTTTTAAAAAGTATTTTTTAAGCATTTTTTTTTCTTTTAAAACAGATTTTAAAAAAAAAAGTTTCCCAAATCATCTTCTACATAAGTGATGCCTTAAGTGTATAGCTGTCAATTCTATAAATGGTTAAGTTACTACTCATTACCAAACAGAACTCTGTTCTCAATCTATCTTACTAGATCCACTGAGTCAGTTGCTTAAAAATTTTCTTGATAATGTCACCTTATGACACGTCTGTTTAAACATGGAACTGAGTTCATCACCACAATAAATGTAAGTTCACACTGACAAATTTTTCCTTCTTCACCTGGCCAGAGAAACCAGAGTCTGCTGACGACAGAGGCTAACAGGGCTCCTGTAAGGTGCTCTGGTCTAGAGCTGGTCTTCTCGAGTGCTCAGCGGACAGGGGTATTCTCCAGAGGTAAATGCTATAGGCTCGGGCACGCCTCAGCACTAGGCCAGGAAGGGCAGCCTTTACGTGTGAAGGAGGAAAAGCAGACTGAAGAGGAACGCAAACTCTAAGCTCAGACCCCTCGGTCATCAAGCACCCAGTCTAGGCTGAGACTCCAGCTGAAATGCTCCCTTTCTTCTATCTGCTTCAGCAGGCATTTGCCCAATAAGGCCTTGCCCACTTTCCTTCTAATTAAACAACTCTCATACCTAAAGATTCGAGCACAGAATTCTACCCTCCCTTTCCAGTCGATCTGGTTCGTGCCTTCGGATCAGTTATCTCTAGCCTTGTGCTGATCCAGTGTCTTATCACCCCTGTCCACACAGGGCCCCACGGTCCCCTTCTCTGGAAGGGATCGTTTACAGCTGCTTTTATATGTCTCATCTTGATAGACAGCTCTTTTTCTAAGATCTTTCTTTTTGTGTATTTGCATTTCTTTTTTTTGTTAATTAAATCGCAAAGACACGTTTTTGGTGGTGGTTAGCTATCTGTGGCGGTGGTGGGAAGTCCCTAAAACAGAAAGTCAGAAAACTGACAAGCAGTGAGTGAGTCATCTACCACGGGACAGAGGCAGCTTGATAGCATTCTGTGATAATGAGAAGATTCAGCTAAGTTCGGTCCTTTTATGTAGACTTTTTATATTTAGAAATTACAAAACTTTCTTCATCTTACAGATGAGGAAACTGGGCCTCAAAGAAGCTCAGTGATACGACAGTGTAAGCAGCTGATGCTAAATTCACGCTGGAAGGCAGGATCGCTGCTAGCAAATCCACCAACACCTTGATCAGCATACCTGCGAAGGTTTGGTATGGAATGCAAACTGTGTATGCTTCAGCATTTTCCAGGTAGAGAAGGTCAAGGGTTTTCATCTGATTTTTTCAAAGGAGTTTTGTGATACAAAAATTCTTAAGGGCCTCTCAAGGGAAACACATGGATTTTTGCATCACACAAACTTAGTTTCCAACAGAGTTCTTCTGTTTACCTGTAATGATACTTCTCTTCTCTAGGTGTCAAAATTACCTCCTAAAATCACTGTAAAGAGTAAACAAGATAATGCAAGCAAAGCACCTAACACTGTGTTTAAAACCGCTTTACGAGAACTCCACGTGGCAGAGACTACCAGTTGTGCTCAAGTATCTGCTGAGAGACTCGATATATAGACAGACAACGGCCAGAGCACATGTAAAATCAGAACTTTGAACCCCAGTCCACAGCAACCTGGTCAGGAAGCCAACCTTTCCACGCTAGCAAGCAGCCCGAGAAGCCAGCCTGCTCCATCCAGCTCACAGGAGGTCACACTGCTCTCTCTAGGGACAATCCAGGAAGCGAAACAGCAACTTCTGTAACAATTAGCCCTAGGCCAGGGCTCAGTAACAGCTTCCAACTTAGGACCAACCAGAAGAAGCCAAATACACATGCGAGCCGGTCACCTTAGATGCCCGACTGCAGTGGCTCAGTGATGGCTCCAGCATGCCACGGCCACCCAACGGGGCACACCCGAGCCCCCCTCCTTACCCACCGCGAAGATCCCCTCCTCCTCCCCTTGACTGGGAACCTTGCCCACACGCTGGTGATGGAGTGGGTCCTTTGCTGGAGCAGGCTCAGAGTTCACAGCCCTGACTTTTCCCATTCTGCTGGTCTTGGCTGATTTCTGCACTGTTCGGCTTGGCTTCCAGAGCAAGAGGAGGTTAGCTTGCACATGGACAGCCAAATGAAGGGCACACAGGCCAGCCTCCCTGCACCTACATGTTCCTAAGATGACATTCTGGCCAGAGGGGTGAAGCGGAAGACACCGTGTGGCAGCGAGTACCCAGTGACGTGCCCGCCAACACAGCCACCAAGCGCCTCGCTGCCCCCACGTCTCGGGCCTGAGAACCTGAAGTCACAACTGCCAGGGCAGTCCCAGCATCTTACACAACAGAGAAATACACGTAACAACACATGGTATGGCCCTGGCTTCCTTTGACATAGTGTTCCTATAGGTGGGGCACTCGAGTTCTGCTGTGACTATATACATATGAACATACATATATATAAATATGTGTGTGTGTGCGCATAGATTAACTGATCATTTAAAACAACCCCATGAAGCAGGTTCTATTATTAGTCTGTTTTGGGGGAAATGCGGTGCATAGAAGAAGTTAAGTGAGGTCAAGACCAACGATAACCAGTTCTTAGGCTACTGTCATTAGGCAGTTTCTGTAACTTGTAGCTGAACTTTACCATTTGTGGCTCAAATGGTAAAGAATCTGCCTGCAATGCAGGAAACCCAGGTTCGATCCCTGGATCAGGAAGATCCCCTGGAGAAGGAAATGGCAACCCACTCCAGTATCTTTGCCAGGAGAATATGACGGACAGAGGAGCCTGGCAGGCTACAGTCCACAGGGTCACCAGAGTCAGACACGACTGAGCGACGAACACCTTCACCTCCAGAAAAGAAAGTTAAACTGTCTAAGTGGTCAAATCAGGGCATGACACGCAAGGCTGAGCGCGAGGCCCACTCCCCCCTCGGCCGTGTCCCTGCCGAGAGCAGGGGCGGCCTGGCCAGGCCGCTCTACAGTCCCCGCCAGCCCCTCGGCCTGACGCCCAGACACGTGGGCCGGAGGGTAATCTGCCGCAGAGCTGCGCCCTCAGCTTATACACAACACCCCCGCGGTCTAATGCCAAGCTGGTTCTGAGTGTTCATACATCCAAGACGACCACTTCACCAGGTACCTAGCTTCATAATCCCAGCCATCAGCATGGCCTGCCATTTGCTACATGGCTACCACACGCCAAGCACTGGGGTGAGGTCTCTCAGGGATCTGATGTGCCTATATGTGCAACAGACAATGCTCAGAAAAAATAAATCTTTAGTTTTTAAGAAAAACAAGAAACAAAAAACCTTACCTTTATCATTCTGGATAGATCTCCAGCATCAGCTAATTCCAAAACTATGTTCAGTTCATTATCTTCAATGAATGATGCATAATATTTAATTACATTTGGATGGTTGAGTTGCTGAGAAAAAAAAACGGCATCAAAAAGTTTTCTTACTGTAAATTGCCAAGTCACTTACAGTTTTGTAACTTAAGAATAAAATTAGTTATTGCATTTCATTTTTAAGTTATAGAAATCTTAACATGACTGCATTTTTCTTTCATCTAGTGAATTTTGAAATAAATATAATTATTGAAAGTAAAACTATACAATTATTTTTAGTAATATTCTTAGAAATCATAGAGTACATTATACACCTAAAGTTTTTAAAAATTCACCTTGTAGAAATATACGCATTAGCCTACACACATTTATAATCTTTTCTAACAACCTTTTCGTTCGATCTTTAAGCAAGGTAACATAAGACAAATCATTTCTCAAAGAAAATTACTCAAGAATTATCCCAGAGTATACACAGGCTTTTCTTCTCGTCTACCTACTTATAGAAGTTAGGTTTTCCTCCCACATTCTCTGTGATGATACACTATTTCACTAACAAAGGTTTGTTAAAGCAGTCACTTCTTGTCCCAAGAAATAACTACAATAAGTAGAACAGCGGGAAGCATGGCTTACTTTGAGCTTACTTTTTATCTTTTTTAATAAATCTGATTGATCTTGGGCACAAACAAAAACGGACAGCATAAATATCATCCAAGCTTCATTAGAAAGTTAAAAATACAACATAAGCCACAGCATTCCTCAAAAGAAATTTCACGGTAACAAATGCAGGGTGAAGGTAACTCAAGCCTCAGAGTGGTTTGAGTGGGTGAGAAGCTGAAAGCTAACTCTGACATACTCTTCACACCACCCTTTCTAAATCTGGAAAAAAGATATAGAAATATTATTTTTAAAATGTGAACCACTTGGGTCAGCCCAGATCCTCATTCTATCACACCAAATATGCATTTGTATTATCTAACATTTAGAATGTGTCTAACTGGGATGGTCAAGAAAAAGGATTTCTTCCATGTTTTATGTTTCTTTTATGTCTATTTCTAGTTTGAAATGGGGGAGCGAGTTAGTTAATCCAAATATTCCAATTAAATTAATGCACAATGAATCCAAAAGGTAACTGCATTCTTCAATATACTGATTTCAAACTTATATGTTATTTGAAATCAGTGTGGCATAAGCTATATCTCAAAAACTGTTTTCCTTATAAGTGTGAAATCTTAATAAATTGCTTTTATCAACCCACTCAGTTACGTTCAAAACAGTCAACGGTTCGTTATTTACCTTAAGGAGATCTATTTCTTTGATACAATCAGCACGTGCTTTGGCATCCATTAAATCAAATATCTAAAAATAAAATTCAGTATTACTCAATCAAACAGTAATCCAAGGTTCAAACTACCATGTAAGCCCATTGTAATACTCTACACATAATTACACACACATTAAGAAGAGTACTTTCCAATTAGCATTTAGGAGCTATGGAGATCAACAGGTAATTTATCTCATGTTACTACCAGAGGTTGTATCTTTTTCCCTCCAGGGGCAGTCAGTAATAAAAATGAGAAAAGAGAACAGCTACATATTTCATAAATAATACAAAGTACTTTAAAATATACAATCAAAGAAATCTGTCAATGTTCCAAGCATGTGGAAAATTAACAGTAAAAACAAGCATCGTACGTTAACACATACGCGTGGGATCTGAAAACCTGGCACGGACGGTCTTGTTTACAAAGCAGAAATAGAGACAGAGGTGCAGAGAACAGATGTACGGACACCAAGGGTTCGGAAGACGGCAGGGGCAGGGTGCGCCGGGAGATTGGGATTGGCACACATACACTACCATAGTAACACAGACACAACGAGGACCCACTGCATGCTCAGGGAGCGCTGCTCAGTGCTCGGCAGTGACCCAGGTGGGCAGGAGATCCGAAAAAGAAGGGACACCTGTACGAACGGCTGATTCACTTTGCTGTACAGCAGAAATTAATACAAAATTTCAAAACAGCTATACTCCAATGAAAATTTTTTACATGCTTATTTTTAAAAATACTTATAATTAAACTAATTTAGAACTACAAATTAAACTATCTTTAACTGAATTCTCAGTACCAAAAGTGACTTCCAAACAGTGAGGAATGAAGTATTGCTGGCACATTTAAGGCAAAACTAAACTCTGAGCCTTATACATTTAACTGGAAATTCAAAAGAATTTTATCTTCCCTTTTCTCTTAGCCAGCATTTCAAGACAAAAATAAAAACTGTATTTTTAAGTTAAATCATTTCCAGACATAGATTCAAACCTGTCTGATTCCATGAGCAAGAAAAGACAACAGATATGGGGGGGGAGGAATCCAGATTTTCATAAACTGTTCGACAGAGTGGTCTCTAGAAACCATCTTCCTGGCTCTATCCAAATTTTTGTGGGTTTTTAAATTTACATTTGAGAAGAGCAAAGCGGTGTTTAGGTAAGTGACTGGCTGATAAGCTCTTGGTATTCTCTGAATCATTTCAAAAGTTTTCTTTTGTCATCTTTAAATTTTGCCAGAATTATTCACAACTAAAGAAAGTGAAAATGGCAACAACTATTTCTTTAGAAAGAAAAAGGCCCCCAGGTGACTTAACACAAATGTCCTTGAAAGGGCATCTATCAGAAGGAAAACACTTAGAATGTAGTAAAGAAAGTACTTAAAAATAACACTAAGAGAGTCTGACCAAGCAGCGTTATCTTACTCTAAGTGAATCGTACATAAATGGAATCCAAGCCAGGGGTCCAGCCCAGGGAGCCAGAATGAACGGCCTGCGCCTGCCCTCTGCAGAGGCCTGTTCTCCACGGGGTTCCCCTTCCGCCCAGGTTCCCGTCCACCAGCCCCAGCCATAGTGGGGTCCAGGCCCCTCTCCTCCACCGGCCTGGCCTGGGCTGACCACGGGGAGAACCTGCCAACTGCGGGCCTGTGCTCACCGAGGGCAGGGAGGCCGTCCCCTTGTCTGAAGTGGGGAGACCCACGGGCTGCGGCCTCACACAGAACGAGAATCCCCGCCGGAGGAGCCTGCACACAGGCCCCCAGGGCTGCGGAGGCTGGTGGGCCGGAGGTGCGGCCTGCGGCGCAGGGGCTCCTCAGGGCCGGGCCCCTCTCAGCAGCGGGCCCTCGGCCCCCTCTCTGCAGGTGCCTGCACGGCCCAAGGGCACCTCAGAGACAGACCTCAGTGCTTCCTCGTGGGCTCGCAAGGTCCTGGCAAATGACGGCATAGAGCTGGATACCTGTCTGTGTCCTTTCTTAAAAAAAGAAACCTGTTTCCAAGGGGACGCCTTCTAACTTGCTCAGCCTTTAGTGATCTGCCTCCTGGAGCAACATAAGCCCCACGTCCTTAAACTCAGAAAGCCTGGGAGAGGTACTACAGGGAATTCATGTTTTCTTTGGACTTCCTGAGAGCTTGACACTCAGCCAAGTTTAGCCAGGGCTCCGAGGGGTTTAGAAGCCACCCTACGGAGGTCAGGGAAAGGCGGCCCAGCAGCGGGAACCGAGCCAAAGCTGAGGGTGAGATCCGCCCCGAAAGGCACGGGGGTGTGTGGGGGGGGAGACACCATGGAAGGAAGGAGAAGGTGACCCCAGGGAGAGGGGGACCCGAGCCGGTGCAGGGAGAAGCAGTGGGCGCTGGAGCGGCAGCAGCCACAGGGACCCCATGAGGACGTCAAGTGACGAGACTGCGGAGAGGAGGGAGCAGGCGACAGGAGAGAGAGGGCCCACCCCCGAGAACAGGCAGGGGGAAGGGCAGTGAGGGTGGCCCCGCGATGGGGAGCACGGAGCAGGTGGGCACTTTCTGCGCGTGAGGGCACTCGGGCCAGGCTGGGCACTTCCACTGCCAACACTGTACTCATGTCTGCTGGTTTGCCTTCTGCTTATCCTGTGGCTAAAACGCATCCAAGTAGGAAGTGCAAGACAGTGCATCTCCAGAGAGCACTCCGAGAAGTAACCAGAGCCCCTCGGGGCTATGGGTGTGGAACAAGGACTCTGCAAGAAAGGGAAAATGAAGAAACCCTGCCCCGGGCAGAGCAAGATAGGGCAATTCTGAAACGGAAACATCCACGTTGCTCTCATAGCTGACAAAGGTCCAAGTAACATAAGCAGACAACTGAGGTCAGAAGGAAGAGGTCTAGGGGATGTGGGCCAGTGTGCATGGTCAGGATGAAGTCAGGGACAAGGTCTGGTGGGAAAAGAGCATGAGGGAGACAGGAGAGAGGATGTGGACGCTGAGACAGAACCACCCGAGCGCAGAGAGGGCTAGGCCCATGACTAGGAGCGGGCCGACCAGGTGCCCGGGGCAGGCCTGCTGAGAAACCGGGATTCCTGGTCTGGGCAGAGTCAGCACAGTGCTGGGAGTGGGCAGAGGGAAATGAGAGCAAGGGGCTGAGAGCACACTTAAAAAGAAAAAAGGTCCTGCAGACTGGGAGACAAGGGACAGAGATGGAGCCAATATTTAGCTGGGATGAATTCCATAATCACAGTGAACTCTGAAAAAGAGACTGCATATATGGCCATAAAGGGTTGGAATATATTAAAATCACTGCATGCATCACAAAAGAAACTAGTATCCATAAATTTTTAATTGCATGAAAATCCTAATGCAATTAGAATTGCATGCAAAATATGCAGAAAATCTAAAATTATCACAGGTAAAAGAGCATTAATATGCTTCAAAAGTGATTTTCTTGACGAATGCTTTAAGATAACTATCAAATATAACCAAATATGGGCTGTCCCTGGTGGCTCAGTCGGTAAAGAAGCTGCCTGCAACACAGGAGACACAGGTCCAATGCCTGGGTTGGGAAGATCCCCTGGAGAAGGGCATGGCCACCCACTCCAGTATTCTTGCCTGAAGAATCCCATGGACAAGAGGAACCTGGTGGGCTACAGTCCACAGGGTCGCAAAGAGTCAGACAAGAATTAACAACCAAATGATGGATGAGCTGAGTATAACTAAATAGAGACTGCAGGGACCACATCAAAACAACTGGCTGCCAATCTTCCGACACAACTGTGGTTCTGAGACCCAGGCCAAGTGCCCTGGGAAGACCTTCTCCATCTCCCTCTCTCACTCTGGGCTCCTCGAGGCTGCTCCCGCCTGGGTCCCGCGTGGGTCCTCGCTCACTGTTTCATCTGGGATCCCTGAGCCCTGTTATTTTGTTCATCTTGGTTCTCAAAGCCTTTGGTGCCGACCACTGAGCACCAGGCGCCGGCTCCCCCTCGGGGAGCAGCAGGAAGAGGGGCGGGGAGACAGGGCAGCAAGGCCAGCCTGCGCCCCAGTTAAGGAGCACTATGATTGTGGTGGTGGCGAGCACACCGTGACAGGGTCAGGGAGAACTCTCCGGAAGACTGGATAGTCCTGTCACCACTGCAGGCCCCGGACCCCTGCATGATCGCGAGAAGGAAGGTGCATTCAGCACACACTCCCTCCCTTGTACACGCGGGTACCAGGCAGACGTCCAGGAAAGTCACTGGGGCTCCCAGCAAGCCGGTCACGGCAAACAGAAACCTGACACGTGGACAAAGCACAGAAGTGCCCAGAGAACTAGGTGGAGGAGCCTGGACGCTGCTCCTGAAGAGTCTCATGAAATATTTGTGAGCAGACAAACCGAATTATAGATGCAACGTTTCAACACAGGGACTCCACCAGGAAGGGTCCTGGCTTAGATGGAAACAGTGACACAGCCCTTCACATCAGTAAGAAGCCTTAAAATAACAAACTGCAGGAGGAAATCCAATGTCTGGTTCCTGGTGAAGTGTCTGAAGAGAGGCTAGGATTCTTCAGACAGGAAAGGAGTCTGGTCAACGGTATTTTAAAACCTTTTCATACCAAGTTGCAGAGACGGCTTATTAGAAAGGAAGAACCCTGGTCTCTCTTGCCAAGCACAAGTGCAATTTATCACAAAAATCAAAAATATCTCTGAAATGCAAATATATTTCTTCTTGTAAAGGTTTAAGATAACTGTTCCCTAGTTATATAAGCTAAGAATACCTTCGCAGCATCATTTCTCTCTTGTATATATAGGGAGTTATCCTTTAACTAGAAGAGGTCCCAACTGCAGCACAACGAAGCAGAGAGGAAGGCTCATCACTCCCGCCTCAGGAACATACCCAAGGGAGATTCCTGCAGCGGTGCGCCAGCAGACACACACTAGGCGTGACATAAATATGACAGGAACACTGCAACAGCAGACAACCGTATACAGCCGAAACTATCAGCACGCAACAAGAACGGGGCACTGCACACACCCACACACTGAATACCGAACGTATCCAGAGGAAAGCTGACCACACACCCACACGTGACCATACTTACATAAGTTCAAAAATGCAAAAGCAAACAACGGGTTCATTCAGAACTTATACAGACGTGGAGAAAACTCTGGAGAAAAGCAAAGGAATGATACACAGAAAATTCAGGATGTGGTGACCTGCAAGAGAAGGGAGTGATGGATGTGTCCGAGCCGCACGGTGGGTATGAGGGCAGCTGTTCTAGTCTTGACCTCTGACACGTGTGTCCTATAAACGCCTTCATACACATTTACTGTACAAGGGAAAACTGTTCACCTCCACTGGTGATGGCTGCTCCAAGTACACAGATCCTTCATGAAATTAAATAGTAAGAGGACACTGAGGTTCCGTAGGACGCAACAGAGAAAAAGACAGTAGGTTGCAGAATAAAACAGAAGTCTACAGGCAGGTGTCAACAAGAATGACCTTCTCCCTGCAAACAGAAGTGAGACTGCACGGCACGATGTTAGACATTCCAAGGCAGAAAGTCGAGAGGGTCCCAGACCAGAGGCGGTGGGCCCAGCGGGGCAGGGTGTGCCCAGGGAAGCCTGCACACAGCCAGGGCAGGAGGGCAGGGCCAATGCCAACACAGCATGGGCATGGCAAGCAGGGCAGCAGTCCCCTACGCTCACCTACTTCACTCCCCCGCTTCCTCTGGTAAATAAAGCTCCCCTTGGTTTTCTTTCTTTTATTGCCAGGCTGGCTCTCTACGAGCACGAGACCCAGCCCGGCGCGTGCCCGCTGAGCCCCGGCTCCAGGCGGGGCATTCATTCCATGAGCCGTGCAGCTGAGGCCACGACGTGTAGCCACACGCCCAGCTCGGAGCCATGGTGACAACTCCAGTCTGGCTCTTAAAACCTAGAGCTGTGAACGCTTTTCTAAGATCATTCCAGTCATGACTGAATCCGGGTGAACAGAGCCAGCTCAATTTTAAAAGGAGTATTACAACTAAAAAGTGATTTCCACCATACACAGCACTTAATGCAAGCGTTTCCAGGACCATTTTTATTCTTTCCCATCATTCTCGACTCGAGACTGTCACGACTCAATCGTTCAGGACATACTTTTTCTATTTATTATTCACAGAGTATAATTTTACATGGATTTATAGAATTAAAGTCATCTTACCTGCACTTTTTTTAAAGCTACTGGTACTCCATCCAAGAGACAGGCTGCCCTATAAACTTCGCTAAATTGCCCGCGACCAATTTTCTTCTCTATTCGAAAGTTGGCTAACGTATTGTAGCCCATATCCGGTCGTAAGGCCTTCTGTAATTAAAAAAGTCAGAAAAGTTTTCAATCACATGATATGCACACAATTGTCGATGGTCTTCACATAAGTAGATGATTTCTATGGTAAACCTACAGATAGTCATTTGTTTGACAGGTATTTATCAAACTGTTCATATTATATAAAAATAAACACAGACACACACACACACACACACATATTCACTTAGTCCAACCTGCCAACGAGCACGTGAAAACTTTCTAAACTTCCTGATGATACTTAACTTCTGCAAAGGACAATTTCGGGGTCAGCGAGTCTAGCGCCTCGTCACTACATTATTTTTTTTAAAGACCTAATTTTTTAAAAGCAGAATACTAAGAGGAAAGTAGAGGGGTTCCAGGTACACACCCCACCCCCAAATGGGCACTGCTTTTCTCGTTATCAACACCCTACCAGAGCCGGACCCTGGTCAGCACTGATGAACCCACACTGACACGTCATCACCACCCCAAGTCCGTGGTTAACAATGGAGTTCATCCTCGCTGCTGTACATTCACTCAGGGCAGTTCAGTCACTCAGCCCTGTCCAACTCTTTGTGACCCCATGGACTGCAGCACGTGAGGCCTCCCTGTCCATCACCAACTCCCGGAGCTTGCTCAAACTCATGTCCATCGCGTCAGTGATGCCATCCAACCATCTCACCCTCTGTCCTCCCCTTCTCCTTTTCCTTCAGTCTTTCCCAGCACATTCTACAGGCGTGGACAAATGGATAACAACCTAGATCCATAATCAGAGCGCTTGTGTGCATGCTCCATCACTTACTTGTGTCCAGCTCTCCGAGGTTCCATGGACTGTAGCCTACCAGGCTCCTCTGTCCATGGGCTTTCCCGGGGGAGAATACTGGAGCGCGGAGCCATTCCCTTCTCCTGGGGGTTTTTCCAACCCCGGGACTGAACCCATACCTCCTACATTGGCAGGTGAATTCTTTTACCCCAGAGCCACCTGGGAAGTCCCCCAGAATTTTAGCATCATAGTACATTTTCCCTGCCCAAAAAACCCTCTGTGCTCTGCCTATTCACCCCTCGCTCCCCACCAATGCCTAGCAGCCACCGATCTTTTCGCTGGACCTATAGTTCTGCTTTTTCAAGAATGTCACATAGTTAGAATCATATAGTATGTAGCCTTTCAGATTGCCCTCTGTCACTTGGAGAAGAAATGGCAACCCACTCCAGTATTCTTGCCTGGAAAATTCCATGGATGGAAGAACCTGGTAGGCTACAGTCCACAGGGTCGCAAAGAGTCGGACACGACTGAGCGACTTCACTTTCCTTCTTTCTGTCACTTAGTATATAAGTGCCTTTTAAACAATATATTTTTTTGCTGTTCACGGGAAAAGTCATTTCTTTTTGAAACTCACACTTCTTAGTACTCATTAGACAGCAGGCACTGGACTAGCCCCTAGGGAAACAGATGCATCCTAAGAAGTGCTTCTGCTTGGAAAGAGCCCACATGGACACAAGAAGGGGCCTCAACTGTGCTGTGTGGGGTCACGGGGCTGGGAGGCGGCAGCACCATGGGCCCCTCCCTCTGGGGGTGAAACCCACCTCCTTAAGTGTTCTATCCACGGTCCTAGTTCTTCTGGTCCTTGCTTACGGACTCAGTCTCCCATCAACTGGCCACAGGACAGAGCTGACCCGGGCACCCACGGGTCGGACACTGTCTAGGGCGGAAGCCAGTACACACGCCTGGGAAGGCCGCCTCTGCAGCGCCTCGTGTCGCTCCTGCTCCGCCTGCAGCCTCCCTGCTAAAACGTAACGAAACAGCTCAGCCATCACACGCACGTTTCTAGCTTCTCTTTTTCTGGCCAAACACTCGTGGGCCTCTCCCAGATCCTGGGATTCCTGATAACGTGACTCTTCTTGGCCTGGTACCTGCTCACATCCGAATGGACCTTCTCTACTCTGGGCCGACTTGGAGTAAACAGGGCATTCTTGGGACTGACTAAGGCCGATCATTAAACATGTACTGGTACAACCAAAAGGCGCACGGGCTCCTAAACCTACCAAGGCAGCTTGAACTCTTAGTCCTCAGTTAAACCTTAGTTACGGCTGATGACCCCATGACGTATGCAAAAGGCTGTTCCAAGCCTTTTTACATCCACTGCCCACTGTATTTATGTAATGCAAAAGGGGCATTACATTAACCCCTAATACATGCGACCTTGTTCATATCACTACCTCTAATCACGCTAGCAATAAACTGTAAAATCCTGCTGGAGTTTCACTGCCATTCAAATGCAACATTTCTCAAAAAAGAGGGGAAAATTAGCAATAATGTGATACCATGCACAGCTTTTCTTTCTTCTGAAAAGTCCAAAATAAGAAAAATACCACTCTTCGACGTGTAGAAGTCAGAGTACAAATTTCACAAATTCGTTATGTGAATATAAACCATAAATAAGTGCCAGAATAGAAATAATAACACTACTACAATAAAAAAGGGTCCCATTTGGGTACCTATAATGTTACAAGTCCTATAAATCAGTACTTTTTATGCTATTTAATTCAATTCTCATGACAATTCCAGCAGGCAGAGGTTATCACACCAGATCCATTGCTAGCTGATGCCCCAGCCCCAGTTCCTAATGGCTTAGCCATTCTGCTGGGGTTACTAAACAGCCACCAGCAATGTAATAAATATTACAGTACCCTATGTGATGATCAGTAGTATTTTCAATTTTAGGCCTTTTGATGAAAAAAAAAAAAACAGAAATAGGACTAGAAACACACATAATCATAAAGTAAAGGGCGACTACATGCCAGGCCGTTCAAGTCTTTCTTTTTATGGTCACTGAGATGGGTTCACAACAGTCACGGTAAAGTGACGTGAAAGTTGCTCAGTCGTGTCTGACCCCTTGTGACCCCACGGACTATACCGTCCATGGGCTTCCCCAGGCCAGAACACTGGAGCGGGTGGCCTGTCCCTTCTCGGGGTCTCCCCAACCCAGGGATCACACCCATGTCTCCTGTACTGCAGGCGGATTCGTTACCAGCTGAGCCACCGGGGAAGCCCTAGAACACTGGAGCAGGTGGCCTGTCCCTTCTCCAGAGGATCTCCCCGACCCAGGAAGCAAACCGGGGTCTCTTGCACTGCAGGTAGATTCTTTACCAGCTGAGTTTCCAAAGAACTGTCACCTACTCAACAAAGGAAACTTACAAAGTCCCACTTCTCAGAGATAGTCAGTGGATATTAGCAACTTCTAGCTTTCTTAGCTCCATTTCACTTAAGGAGGGGAGACTTTCAATTGTCCATGCTTTTCCAACAAATGTTTGTTGTTGTTTTTTAATTTACACACTAGGACAGGCTGCAACATCAAAGAAGTGGGTTTCCTTCCTCTCTTCCGAACGTCCAGACCGCTCCTCCTCCCGATGAAAACCTACCGGTCTCCGGGGTGACACTCGGCTTCCTCATCGGAACGCGGCCACGCTACCCCTGCACGCACTCGCGGCCTGCGGGCCCCCGGCCAGGGCAGCGGTAACTGACAACCGTGCGCGCGAGCTGCCAGGCGCCGTGACGACCGCATGCTGGGCGCCGAGGCCGGCTAATGTGTTTTGGCATGCGGGCGCGTAATCACACATTTACATATGCAATGACCTACATTTGCATGTCAGATCACACACTGTCTGCGTTTATTAAGGCTGGGCGCCTCCCTGCGCGTGGCCGCCCGAGTGGCGAGCGAGGGCCAGAGGGCGGTGTTTTTTTGGCAGTGGAGGGATGAGCTGCCACCCCAGATTAGGCTGACGCGGCCTGAGCATTAGACACTTCATTAGACGTGATCTGTTTAGCAGTGGGCAGTGGATGCAGCCTTCGCAGCCCATTTGCGCACCCCTCCCCCGTGGCCCTTCCTCAAAGGGCAGCGCGGCTGACTGACAGCCGGCCTCATCTGCGCCCGTGTCCCGTCGGCGGCCTAGACGCGCGGAGCAGACAGGAGACGAGCGGGCCGGCGGGCCGGCGCCCCCGCCCCAGGCCTGCGGAAGACGGGCCTGGGCGCGCGCTGGGCTCCTTTACCAGGAGGCCGGGCAGGTGACACTCGCACCCGTCGGCGCTCCTCGGACGCTGCGGCCACGGCCCGCTGCGGAGATGAAGCACCGTGTGAGGCGCTCAAAATAAAAGAGATGACATCGTCAGGCCGGTGCCAGGCAAGTAAAGAACTAGTTTTAGGAAAGAGCTGTATTTTCTCTTTTTTTTGGATGTGGTCCAATTCCCCGTATTTTTTAACTTAGCACCTGAGTTATGCTGGGGACTAAAATAACTCAGCAAAATACTGAGATGCAAATCGGATACAAAACAGACCAAATAAGATCACTGCAACTGCCTTTCCCTGCTCTCCATGCAGTGCATAACGGGGTTTCAGGCCCCACATCCCCTTCATCACCAGGCTGTGTGTCTGAGCCACACGAAATGACTTCTGGAATAATGTGAGTCATTTAAAGGATTTTCAGCTTTTATGAAATTAAAACGTCAGTCTGTCTCTTCCACACACACTGATGCCCACCTACACTGGGGGGGTGGTGTCCTCACAGTCACCCCACACCTGCCACGGCCTCCCCACCATCCTACCCGTCTGCCCCCCAGTCCACCAGCAGCTCACCCCTCCACACTCAGTGTCCATGTGACCTGGCCTTCTGGGGACCTGTGCTCTGCACACCTGGCTAACCTCTGCTCACCGTGGGGACCCATCTGACAGCCCTTCTCAGGGGCCCCTGCCCTGGGCCCGCAGTCTCCAGCAGCAGTCAATTCTGCAGACAGCCGTGCAAGCTCAGGCACCAGGCTGGGTTCCAGATCTCATTGGATTTTAATTATTTGTTTACATGTGTCTATTTCTCTCTCCAAGCACAGTTTCTCAAAGGCAGAAACCAAGCTTTATCTCTGTGTCCAGATGCCACGAAGTTGGCATGACATGAAACAGACAGTAAGTATTTACTAAACAGGTGAATGTAGCTGAAAGAACTCCCTCTGTCCTAACACCTTCCAACGGGTGAGACAGAGACATGCCTCGCAGCCCCGCCAGGACAGGAGACTAGAGCGTTAATCCACTGTCCCCGCTGGGGTGGACACTGCCGTCTAAGGCCTGACGTGGCGGTGATGGTGCTTTACTCACTAAGTCGTGTAAGACCCTTTTGCGACCCCACACACTGTAGTCCACCAGGCTCCTCTGTCCACAGGGTTTTCCAGGCAAGAATACTGGAATGAGTTGCCATTCCCTTCTCGAGGGGATCCTCCTATCCAGGGACTGAACCTGAGTCTCCTGCATTGGCAGGCGAGTTCTTTACCACTGAGCCACCAGGGAAGCCCAGGTTCTCAGAAAGCCCCAGAGAAATGGCACAGGGTCTGGAGTCATTCCACAAGGCTGGGCTGGAGCCTCAGATCTGATTCTCAGTGTCCTTCTCAGCCGGGCAGCTGCCCAAACCTTGTACCCACTTCTGCAGGGCCGGCGGGAGCCCACCCGAGGGCGGCGTGCGAGCGTCACAGACGCACGTGCTCACGGTCACCTATGCCTCCTTCCGCGGGGCACCCGTGGTCACAGCCTGCCACCGACCCTCTCTCCCCACAGCCTCCTTCAAGTCAAGGCATCAGGACTGAAACTCCCTTGTCCTGACCTCAAGTTTCTTCTTTATCCTTCCTTCTCTGGGCCCAGATGAGCCTGACTCCACAGCCAGACTTCCACACGCCCACGGCCTCTCTACTAGGGTCTCCGAGCACTGCCCAGCCCAGCCAGACACTTCAGTTAGCAATTGGACTTTCGCCCTGATCCATGAATGACCACAGCCGGACCGCTTGCATATAAGGCTCCTTGGAGACATACACCATATCTAAGTAAAATTTTCCTGCCTGAAGGCCTTCTAATTACTGTGGGGGAGCAGGTAATACCTAAAGCCATGTGTGGTGGCAAGTCGGCTTCTGGCTGGAACGTGGTCACACTCAAGTTTCAAGTCCCAGGCAAACTGAAGAGAGCAACTGCTTGAAAGCCTGTAAACCCTCCAAGTTTGAAACTGCAAACTCTTGGTGACAAAAGAAACTGAGGGAGGTGACTAATTCGGCACAGAGTAGCTTCCAAAATTACTAAATAAAGACCACATACCCCGAAAAATATTTTTCAAACGGATTCCTTTTTGGATTAAGTCTTAAAATGTAACTATTCAACACGGGTAACATAACTGTAAGCACATAACATAAACTGTAAGGTTTTGTTACTGTCTGATTGTTTTATACCGCTGTCATCTCATTTCTTAATTACTAACGGTAAGACACCCGTGACTCTTAAATAGAGGGCATGGTTACGACTGACACTGGAAGCATGTGCCTTACATTTTTGTGGTAACTTATGTTTAGTCTCCTGAGATATGTGAATCTGCAAGTTACACTATAAAAGAATCCTAAATTCTCAGAAACTTAAACACTCAAAATCACATGACAACTAAAAAGCTCAAATCTGAGAGTGAAGGAAGCTTTAGGTAACATCTTAAATGTCCGGCACTCTCATTAAGGAAGCTCTGTTGATCTGAATGTGCTTTAATTACCTGCCACCAGACCGTGCGAACTAATTGGGATTAACTTCTGAGTGTCAGTCCCTTCCTGCACATAAATACTTCTCATTTTAAAATAAAACGCAGTCTGTTGTGCCACTGGCTCATACTCTCACAGGTGCAAACTCGTTAAACAACGATTTCCCACGACTAAATTAATTTCTCTAATTTCTTTTAAATTTGAAGGCAAGAATGTTTAATGAGCAGCAAGATAATTCAGGGTAACATGATGATAATAGTTCTCTCTGGGGAAATTAGAGGAGCCCGGCCATGGACTCCACAGACTCCTCAGGGAGAAAATCCTGTCCTGACAATTCCTGGAGGTACTGTTATCAACGATCTAACATACAAGCCAGGATTAACAACACTTAACACCACTAATAAGGTTTTCACTGTTACTGCAAATTCCTCTCTTACTGGTGATTTTCATCTTACCAACTGTGTAATCTAACAAATATTATACTTTATGTTAATATTATTAAATTTCTTCAAAATTTGAAGGTAACAAAACATAAAAATGCCCTTCAATTTATTTGGCAAAAAAGCTCATTCTATGAATGATCTTTACAGAGACATTACCCAGCTCCCAACTGCACAAGCTGGAGCGCCCTTTTGACATCTCACACAGAGCTCTCACACACTCCTTTCTATATGGACCTCACCAGAGATTTAAAAGACATGTTAGAGCAGAAACGTCACGTGTGCCAGCGATCTGGTCACTCTTCTGCCCATTTGAAAAACCATCTCCTTAGAATTTCTTAAGCTATTTCAAAAGTAACCTATTCCTAAAGGCACTAAAAGTCTGAGATTTATGTCAGTTGGAATAATAGCCCATTAATCACTGTAACTGCCTTTATATCAAACAAAGGAGAGAATTCACTACAGCATAAGAAAAATGAGTGATCAAATACAACTAATTATTTAAACATGTATAAGATCTTGGTATTTGTATCATTTAACCATCATTAGTTATACTACCAACATAATTACTACTATATCCAAATGATGTAACCAAAGATACCGGTTACCTCTCCTGGCATTTCAGGACCAGGGTAATGACAAAGACATGCCCACCAGCCCAGGAGCACTGGAAGTTACCGCTGGTGAAATTCAACACTGCGGGCTTCTGAAGCCTTTCACTGCCACAGG
The DNA here is from genome assembly GCA_007570785.1 of Antilocapra americana. NCBI lineage: Eukaryota > Metazoa > Chordata > Mammalia > Artiodactyla > Antilocapridae > Antilocapra > Antilocapra americana. Next base: position 3,626,816 of record ML663555.1, read on the forward strand.
GACAAACAGAAGGAAGACGTGTTTTGTTCAATTTATTCATTTACTCCACAGTTATTAATAGAGGTCGGTCTTAAACAAACATGTAATCCAAAAAAAGGAAAAAGGCAATAAGCAGTATTAGTATCTGGGAGAAGGAAATGGCAACCCACTCTAGTGTTCTTGCCTGGAGAATCCCAGGAACCCAGGAGCCTGGTGGGCTGCCATCTATGGGGTTGCACAGGGTCGGACACGACTGAAGTGACTTAGCAGCAGCAGCAAGATTAGTATCTAATACTTAGGCACTACGCAGAGAAATAAAATAGAGTGGTAGGATATGAACGATGGTCATGTTGGATTGAGTGGTACTGGGACGACCTTGCAGAGGAGGTGACATCTGGGTTGAGATTAAAAGACCAGAAGGAAAAGAAAGTGCAGAAAGCAGCCCTGGAGGGAACACCTTCATCAGAGGAGCTGGGTGTGCTGGAAGAACACTGGCTGGAGGGCGAACGCTGGGGTCGCGGACAGCTTCATCGCGGAGTGTGGGTGTGGGTCTCCAGCAGAGGGGCTCGGAACGCACGACCCCGACCGCCCGTGCGCGGAGAGAGGCAGGGAGAGGAGCCAGAGCGGGCAGAGCACGGGGGGCCTGGCCCCGGCCGGCCGGTGACGGCGGGGCGCGCCCCGGGTGGACCCCGAGGACTCGGCCTGCGGGCAGCCGAGGACGCGGCACGGGCTCGGGGCTCGAGCACAGTGACGGGGACCGGGGCCACCGCAGCGGCAGTGAGGGCAGAGGCGGGGCCGTACCAGAAGGGTGGCCAAGGGCGGACCCGACCCAGAAGCGGGCACGGCCGGCCGAGAGACCCGGGCGCCGAGGGCGCATCCTGCCCCGGCCCGAGCGCCGTCCACGCGACAGGCGCCGCACCTGCAGGCTCCACCCCGGGGCGCCGGGAAACAGGGTGCCCCCGACCCCCAGGGCGGAGGAGCGAGGTGTGACCTGCCCCCAGCGCGCAGCCAGGAAGTGGGGCCCAAGGACTGGCAGGGGCATTCCAACGTCAGGGCCCGAAACGTCCAGCCCTGCTCTGTCCTCCCCCGGACGGGCCCCCGAGAACGCTGGGGTCCGCGCGGCGCCGAGCTCAGCCCTCTGCTCGCTGCGCTCCTCACCCGGCCGCGCAGCCCCCGTCCCGCCTCCCCCTCCGCCGCTGGGCGCTTTCACTGATCCCGTGTGCTCCCCGACCCCTACCGGGTGCCCCGCCAGAAGTCTCCTAGGGAGTCCTCCTCTTCCACCTCCCTGTTCTCCTGCACTGAAGGAGATCCGGTCAAGGGAAAAAAAGAAGGCAAAATTAAACGTAGTGCACACATGCGTTCCTGGAAAAAGAAATGCTCATCAAAACCTCAAAATCAGGGTGACATTCGTTTTATGAGCACCGTTGAGAGCTGTGTGAAGCATGCCCATGGGTACAGGAGAAAGCCACAATATTCACATAGTGACGGTATAAAGGGAGACAAAATATAAAGGAACCCTAGGTGTAAAATGATACAACTGATCTCTAACAAGCATTCTAGAGTCTATACATTCAATGTTGCCCTTCAAACAGCCACCATGGGAGCATGTGGACTTATTTCCAGAAAGGCTTCTGACACTGAAAATCCATTTGAAATCCCTCCTTGGATTATAATCAGTTTGTGAATCATGAAAACTACTGGTCTCATTTAAGAAGAGATCTTTTGATAGAAAGAAGAATACCAAGACAATTTACTTTTTTCACCAACTACAAACTTGGTTCCAAATGATTTCTAAATATCCCAAATATCAAAATCATCCTCAAAAATGGAATAATTTTCATCACTGGATTTATTAAAACTACATTTCAGGCTCTGGATGCAGTTCCAAATAGAATTGGGAAACTATTTTGATCAATGTATACCTCATCTTTGAACCAGTCAATCCTAAAGGAAATCAATCCTGAACATTCATTAGAAGGACTGATGCTGAAGCTCTGATACTTTGGCCACCTGATGTGAAGAGCTGACTCACTGGAAAAGACCCTGATGCTAGAAAAGACTGAAGGCAAGAGAAGAAGGCAGCAGAGGATGAGAGCTAGACAGCACCACTGATTCAATGGCCATGATTTTAAGCAAACTCTGGGAGATAGTGGAGAACAGAGGACCCTGGCATGCTGCAGTCCATGGGGTCGCAAAGAGTCAGACACGACTTAGCAACTGAACAACAACATCATCATCTTTGAACACATCAGACCATTCAAACAGAAATTTCCAAGACAGCAGATAAGAGAACCCTTACTGTATTCCCATTCTTTAAAAAATCATCTAAATTTCTCAAGGATTTCCTTTAAAAGATGAGAAACATCTAGCCCTAAATATGTAAGTATGAACAACCAATCTAAATTCAAAACTCAATCAAGCTTTAAATATTCTGATGTCACTTCTCATTTGACAGAGTTCTTTTTAGTTTACATTACCACAATCTTTTCCTAAAGTAACTTTCAATAACTAAAATCTATACAATATTAAGGTAATTAGACTGATCAAAATTTAGCTTTCATTTAGAGATTAATTTATTCATCCAAAAAATACCTGGATACCCATGACCTATTACTCATTAATATAAAGTATGGTCTACAGAAGTAAACACTGAACTGCTGGTGTAGTATATTCTTATTTATTGGAAGCATGCCCAGCAGTCATTATTTTTCTGAGTGTAATCTTCTTGCTGTCTTCCAAATTACATGCTTCCTCTAGGATAACACTTTCCTTAGGACCTCTGCCATGTAGCTCACATACACTACAATGAGCCTTTACGCTGATTACAGTCCATTAGGGACTAAACCTCCTTGAACAGCTCCTGAGACCATGATCAAAGCACCTGAAATATGGAGTTGAAAGAGAGCACGATATAAACAAGATATGGCTGGATCTGTACCTGAAATAGGGAAAGACACCACATGTAGCTGGAGAAGAAAGAGGAGACCCAGAGACTTAAAACCTGCTACCATCACACAAGAAAATGCAGAGTCCATCAAGTCCAGAGAAGTTTCTGGAAGTGTGGCTCAGCAGTAAAGAATCTACCTGCAACACAGGAAATGCAGGTTCAATCCCTGGGTCAGGAAGATCCCCTGGAGAGGGAAATGGCAACCCACTCCAGTATTCTTGGCTGGGAAATTCCATGGACAGAGGAGCGTGGCGGGCTACAGTCCGGGGGGTTGCAAAGAGTCAAACACGACTCAGTGACTAAGCAACAACAACAAATAACAATGAAAAAATATACACTTTGGAAAGATAACTCTTGCTACAGTGTGAAGACTGGACTAGAAAAGGCAAAATGAGAGGAAAAGAGACTGGTTCAGAAGGCTCCACAAGCAAAAGGTGGCAAGAATCTAACAGCAGGCACAGTCGAGATGCAGAGAACTAGCAGGTTCCAGAGCTACTTCAGCGGTAAAGTCAAGACAGTGTGAAAACCGCCTGCATAAAAAGTATGTGACGGACCTGTCTGCAAAGCGAGAGGGACGGTGCTCACAGTCACAGGCAGAGGACAGCCTTGGGCAGGATGTAATGCACGCCATCCTGAAAGCAGGAGTTTGCGGGAACTGGGACAATACCAAGAGTCACAGTGAGGCAGAAGATCAGACTGGCCAAGAGATGGGTGAGATGCTGCTTCTGTGAAACCAAAGGGTTAAGCGGACCCGGCCTCAATCCCAGCCCCACTGCTTACGGGCTAGGTGACCAAGGGCGAGTTAGATCACAGATATTAGTAGTATCAGAGAACCAGCAGCCTCCATGGGAAAAGATGCCGGGTAACAGCGGCCTTGGGGCAAAGAGGTCTGTCCCAGCTGGGAAGCTTAAAGGGACGACCAACCGACCTCACCGTTTACTGTCTACTCCCAGACAAGACGCTGGTACCTTCCCAGCATCCAGAAGAGGAAGGCCCACTTCCTACCTGTACCCCTGGGATGCTTTCCCGCCTTCACAGGGAACCAAAGGGTTACACTAGACTTCTTCAGGTTTACAAACAGTATGTATGACCTAAGTCCTGGTGATGATCATAATTAAAATAAATCCACCCTCTAGACACACCCAGGAATTCTTAAAATTGTACTCTGACTATAACTGTTTCATATTTAACTTCATGATAAAGAGTGAAGGCATCAGAGTGCTCTTCAGTGACCAGAAATCAAAATATTCACAGAATGTAAGTTGCAGACCTCCATCATTGAAAATCAGCCTCATACTGAACTGTAAATACCTTAACCATTTCTGTGTCACCACTATTGATACAGTCTAGTTTTTTTTTTAATTAAGCTATAATAAATCCGTCATTCCCAAAACAAGAGCCCAAAAGCAACGTGAACATAACAGCATGCAAATCTAGTCAAAATATCCTGTCAGTACTTTTGAGACTTTAGTGGAAGGAGTCAAAGAAGGAAAAAAGGAAGGAAACGGAAGCTGATAGAAAAAAAAAAATTCCCTAAGTTCAGTGAACGACAATAATAACAAAAAAAAATTAATAGAGATACATAAATCTCACATCCTAAAACATAAAAAAAAGGAACTCATACGACACTCAAGATGAGACCACACAGTACACACTGCAGGGTTGGAGCACTCATCTCAGACCAGAAAAAGAAAGATACGCTGAGAGCCTACGTCACAGGTCATGATACGGGGGTGGGTATCCGACACGTGGAAAGCTGACTTCCTCAGCTTCCCGCGCATGTGGAGACACGTGTCAGCATCACAACAGCGGCAGGAGTCGCGCAGCTAACCGTGTGTTGCCTCATCACCCTGTTGTCCGGGCCAATGGTGTGGAACAAAACAAAAGAAGGTTGTCAATCCAGAGCAGAAGCTGTCCTGTGCCAGCCCTTTAAAGTCCCGTTCCTGAGAGTGGTAACACTTTTCAAGGACTTAATCAGCAGCGACGCTGGCGAACTCGGGTGGGGTAACCTCCCACCATCAGTCTGGGTGCAGACACAGGAGCGTTCCCACCAGGCCCTGCAGCACGCCGCCTGTGTGGGCGACACTGGCCTATTTCCCAGGAGATAGTGGGGGTACCTCTGCCCACCGGGGGGCAGAGGCAGGATGAAGGGAACCGTGCCAAAGAGACGCAGAGCCACGGACGCAGCTTTAGACTCGCGCTGGGTGGCAGCCGTGGGTCCCAGGAAACCGTGCCTCCTGGCTGGTGAGTTAGCAGCAGCAAAAATGAAAGTGCTCCTTCTCCTTTCCTTTGAAATCTGGAGCTGTTCAAAACAGGATTTCAAAATCATGACATAACTCCCTAATTTTAGGCGTGCTGCTTTTACCGTCTGCGCAGAAACAATATACAAAACAGTAATATCCGTGTGTGTGTGTGTGTGTGTGTGTGTGTGTGTGTGTGTAAAACTGGCACGAAGATACATCTGCATCTAGTAGAAACTGCATACTATAATCTTGGATATTTTACAACCATAATATAAAATACAGATGGTAGATTTGAAAAAACAATCCTGCTGAAATTAAAATACTGGCCTTAAGCTCTTAAGGGTCTCTTTTGTGAATACAGCACAGAGAACTCAGACAAGTGTAACAGGGGAAACAACGTAAACTTCGGCTAGGTCCAGGGCCAGCTGAAGCACGCTCACCCGCAGGCACCCCGGCAGGTTTGGTCCCTCTGAGCCCCTGCTGCAGTGAGGGACCTGCGGTATCAGAGTGCATCAAGAGACAGCAAGACAAAGCACAGACCCTCAAGGTCTGGAAAGAGGTTTCCTATCCTAACCCGATAGGAAAGGTGAGGTTTTATGTCCATGTGAAATGACACGGGGCTCAGAAATACCAGAAGGGACATTACCAAGGATGCACCACCATGTCCCCAAGAAAAAGTATTACATTCACAAAATCAGAAAAAGCTTCATAGTGGAGACAGCATTTTAGAGGGTCCTTGAAGGGTGGGTGGATTTCAAAATCTGGAGAGGGAGAAGAGGGAGCAAGCAAACTGAGTAGAGTCACACAGGCAGAAAGTTCAGCTCAGTCGCTCAGTCGTGTCCGACTCTGCATCCCCATGCACCACAGCATGCCAGGCCTCCCTGTCCATCAAATTCCCAGAGTTGGCTCAATCTCATGTCCATTGAGTTGGTGATGCCATCCAACCAGCTCATCCTCTGTCGTCCCCTTCTCCTCCTGCCCTCAATCTTTCCCAGCATCAGGGTTTTTTCCAATGAGTCAGTTCTTCACATCAGGTGGCCAAAGTATTGGAGCTTCAGCTTCAACATCAGTCCATCCAGTGATATTCAGGACTGATCTCCTTTAGGATGGACTGGTTGATCTCCTTGCAGTCCAAGGGACTCTCAAGCGTCTTCCCCAACACCACAGTTCAACGGCACCGATTCTTCGCAGAAAAGACGGCAGTATTTCCTTGGCTGTGCCTCACAGACACGGATTCTGAGAGAAGCCAACAGATGTGCTTACAGAACAGTCCACAGTCAGATACACCTGGAGAATACTAACCCCGCCTGCAAAGTCACAGTGCACACCGACACAGGGGAGGCTCTGGGGAAGCAGCTGTGCAAACCCAAGCCTCCCAAACTCATCTCCCTCACTGCAAAGCACATCTGTAAAAGACCAATCGCAAGTACCAAAACGGAATCTGTGACTTTAAAACTCCCAGCGAAAAAAACTGCAGGACCAGGCGACCTTGCAGGCAAACTCTCCCAATATCTGGAGATGAGTTAACACCTGAAACTATTCCAAAAATCTGCAGAGGGAGGAACTCTTCCAAACTCATGCTATGAGGCTGCCCTCACCCTCACACCAACACCAGACAAAGACACCACGAAAGAACAACTATGGAGTCTTCATTTCCAGAATGACTATCAAGCAGAACTGGAATAAGGCCAATGGAGTAAACCTGGGACTTTGTACAATGCCTCCAACACCGAACTGAGAAACACGGAATTTATGAATGGCAGTTCTACAGGGGTGAAGGTGATTCCAGACGCGTCATCACACACTGGGACTTCAGGGCGAGCGTCCACAGGGAACAGCACACTGAGTAGTTCATTTCAATAGTGTGCGTGCGCCTTCTGCTGAAAACTGCCTCTAGCTTCACCTTACGGTGCAAAAGAACAAGCAGCTACGTAGCAGGAGAGACACACTGCTGGTCAGAGAGGACAGGAAAAGCCACAGCCATGGACGGCGCAGTGGGCAACGCGGGCCCCCAGGCTGAAGCAGAGACGGACTGAACCAGGTGCCACCTCGCCTCTGCTCCTACCTGAGCCAACAGGAACTCCCAAAGCCTGCAGGTCATTCAAGTTAAAAGCTAAAGCTGCCTCCTTTTAAAAAAAAATATATATATATATGTCCATGAGAACTCAATATTCTAAAACAGTATTTTACATTAGAAACAATTCTGATTTAAGCTTGGAAATTCATAATTAGCATGTTCAGTAGCTTACTTCCTGAAGGAATTGTACAGGTACTGCTTCCTTCCTCACTGTACCTGTATCTGCTTGTGAGCACGCATGTGCGCGTGCACACACACACACACACACACACACACACCCCACAACTCTCAAGGCAGCATGTATGAGAACAAGTTACCTGTGGCTGGAACTGAGGAACAGGTGGCCCTTGCATTCCTTGTGATTGCTCATCCATTGTCTGAAGCAACAGGAACTTCTGAACTCTGCAAAAAATGTCAAGTCGAAATTTAAATAATGCAATCATTACCACAATGCAGTCCACCCTTGAGATGAACCTAATGCTTCAACAATGGCCATTAAGACATCCCATACTCTCACCTGCCATTTGCTAAATCCAAGCTCTGTGTGGCTAACACAAATAGTCACTGTCTCAACTCATTTTCTCAAAAGCAGCATTTCCTGCTTAGAAAATCCTGTTTTGTGCAATCAAATCCTCTCTTCTCCATTATGTTTTACAGATCAAAGAGGCTCCCCGCTCCCTCCCCAATATGAGAAGACAATCAACATGGAAAGCTTCCTGTAGTCGTGAACAACACTTTATATTCCCAAACGCACCTCATCTCATACTTCAAACATGCTAGCACTTGTGTTCTTCAGGTCCAACCAAACTACTTCCCGGGATTTTTAGGCCTATATTTAAAAGGCCAGTCCTCATATGAGGACTTATGCAGACCTTCCTTGTGATTATAAGGCGTCCATCCATTAATTCAGTTAACACAAGCTGAAAACCATACGCCAAGTCCTGCACAAGGCTTAAGAACTGAGCTATAAATGAAACACAGCAAACACCTGTGTCCACAAGCCACTTCTGATTCTACACACCAAGTAACTCTAGGCTCTTCATGAGTATAATTTTAGAACCAAAATCTGTGGGTTAAAAAGCTAGGGTCTGTTAGGATCAACAGACAACGAAACTAAAACACATTTTCACTTCATTATACCCTTTAAAAACCATCCCGTGACGTGTCTTTTAAAAACCTTCCCAATAGCATCTTTTAATTAACTTGTTAACTTCTGAAATTTAGCAAGTTCTAATTAACCAATCTTTTCCTTTACTGTTAGTGCTTTTGTATACAAGATGCTTAAATATTTAAGAATAATTTTCCCATTGCAAATTCTCACACATTATCTTCCAACATACGCTTTACTGCTCTGCCTTTCATATTTCTATCTGCAATCGGCCTGGAATTAAAGTTCCGTACATGTAAGCTGCGGTCAATACCCAGCTCGTTCTTCCACATGCCTCCGACTGACTTCAGCTAGTCTGCTGCAAAGGTCACCTTTACCCTCCCGCGCCTCACTGCAGCGCTGCTATCCCAGCCTCAACATGCATGAAGTGACTGCACATAGACATGCAATACGGACGTCTGGTGGAGCTTCGTGATAAAGTCTAGATACATGCCTAATCGTGTTTCTGATTTTAATATAAAGCTTAGACCCTGTTTGTTTCTACTTAAAATAAAAAAGAACTACTGGGATTTTGATTAGGATTATAAGAACTCTATAGATCAATCTGGAGAGACCTTTCATTTTAATAATATTGGGTCTTCAAAGCCATAAATATAGGATATCTTACCAATAGCTTTAATTTCTTTCAAGAATGGTTTTCACTTTCCAAACTAGTCTTTCACATCTTTTCTTCAGGTTATTTTCTAAATATATCTTGATACTATAAGTTTTTTTATTTCAATTTTCTGATAGTATACAGAAATACAACTGATTTCTGTATATTGACCATTTAACTTACAAACCTAAGCTCACTTAATGGTTCAAGTAGATTTTTTTTGTAGATTCTTGTCTTATTGCAATGGCTAGAACCTCCAGTACAATGAACAGAATCAAAAACATCCTTTTCTTGTTCCTATCTGAGGACAAAGGCATTCAGTCATTTACCATTAAGTATAATGTAAGATGGACATTTTTCATAAATGCCCTAATTTATCAGGATGAGACAGTGTCCTTCTATTTTCACTTTGCTGGAAGATTTTATAAAGAATAGATATTAGGTTTTTGTCAAATTCTTTTGTGTCTGAGCTGATTAAACACTTTTTTAAAATGCTGAATTTTGGTGGCTCATTTATTTTGAATTTTGAACATTCATTTTGGCACATGTTTAGCCAGAATTTCTGGGATGAACTCCCATTTAGTCATGATATATAATCATATTTATGTGTTGTTGGATTCAAGGAGGGAGGGGAGGGGAGGAGAATGAGAATCACAGTAATGAATTAGAATAAATTTGAGTGTAAAATCTGAATCATTAAACAATCAAGAAACAATGATTTAAGGCTACACATTAGGGTTCTGATTATTTAAAATGTGTATAAGCAACAAGGACACTTTTGCAAAAGATAATATAAATTAAACAGTATCTCCAGCTTAGGAAAAGAGAAACTATTACAAGCCAACAAGCCAACTACACATCCAAGATAGTGTCTTACAGCTTATTGCCATTATTCTAATGCAGGACAGATGATTGCTCTTAACTGCACATTTCAGAACATCTAGAAAATTTCATTTTTTAAAGCAAGGTGACATCAGAATAAAGACTTTAAAAATTAAAAAATAAATCTATATCATTAAAACCAGTATTTCACATCTAGGGCCCCATACAGTTTATATGAGACAATCCATGAAAAAAAAGGCCTCCTGGTCTGAAGCCTCTGTGAAATACTATTCGCTATATGAAGCTCTCTTAGAGGGTCACAGTAAATACCAGCACACTAAAGGATCCAAACAGGCCTGCAGCTAAAAAAGAAAACAAAAAACTTCACTTACATTTAACTTATTTAGTCACAAAACGCTTTCTTTGTGCAGCATATTTTAATAGCCCACAGCTTGCCTAACTATAAGAAGATGCTATGAGAAATGAGCTAGACTATAACAAAGTGGGTTTCATCACACCTCCTGATGTGTGCAATGCCTAGACAAATAAAATTATGAAAAAAGAAGGCAAAATGAAAAACAATAAACAGAGAAAACACAAAAAAAAGGAACATAAAATTCAAAGAAATCTTAGAAGTGATTAACAGTCTGCATCACTGGGAAATCACTGCTACAACGTCCCCGACAAATGCCCCTGCTTAGCAGAGGAAAGCCTGTGGAATTCTCATACTGCACATGAACCTGGTAATACAATGAACAAGGAGCAAAAGAGTTTTCTTTGCATAATATCTAGCCCGGCTCCAGATGTCAGTAGATTCTAACTGCTTCTGCTAAAAAAGAAAATATCAGTGTTTACATGCTGACTTAATATTATATTTTCAAAGGCCATGTATGCTTATATATTATCTTTCAGGTAACCCCCTCATAAATAAAGACATTTAGTATATAAATGTTAAACATACATTCAGTCTTCTAGATTAAAAGTTCCATGTTGCAGGGACCTGTTTGTGGTCCACAGCTGTGCCCCCAGTGCTTAGGCCAATGCCCCGCACAAAATGAGTGCTGAGCGAATATTTACTGCATAAAGGAATGAATGTGTCTCTATCAAAACATCAAATAATAACTGCTACAGTTTAATAAGTCTAAAATCAATGGTGAGTAAAATTATGACCAAATTCAACAAACTTGGCAACCAGTCTTCCATCAAAAAAGACTGCCCAAAGAAGAGGCTACCTAAGCTGGGTCTTAAATAAGGAGGAGACACTCACACAGGTCAGATGAGGCAAGGAAGACAGGGAATCTGGGGAAAGGAAAGAACACATCAAAATACCCAAAAACAGAGCACAGAATCATATAAAGTAAAATTAAAGTTGGCAGGTGGCGAGAGATAGCTAGGGGGAGTTAGGCTAAATTTTATGATATCCCCTTTATTCAACTGCTATCAGAGAGCTAAGGCTGTGTTTCAAGCAGCTAAGAGAGGTAAGTGCCCTTTCTGAAACCCCATCTTCCCTGCCGTATGACAGAGTAGAGGGGCTCACAACCACAAGACAGACCTGTCAGGAAGTGACGGCGACAATCCAGACAAGAGGTGATGCGGGCCCTCCCCAGGGTCCTCTGATGTGACCTCAACCAGCATTTAACACGACTACCTCACTTTCTGGAAATGTTCTGTGCCCCATGTACTCTCATATAACTCCTTTTCCTAAGTTCCTTTTCCAATCTAACATTGATGTCCAAGTGCTCTACGAAGTGAATCTTCAATGTCTATCTTCAGAAAAGCAGCAGCTTCTATATTCAAGTTGAGACACGTTGTTTTTGGGCTGAGGTGTATTTTTAAAAATCTGGTCTTTCACAGATACACAGCTGGAAAAGAAGAGGCGTTTTTTCATACCCACTGTGGATTTTCCTGTGGACATTCTTCTCCAACACTACAGCAAACTTGACAAGCGGCAGATTTGCAAAGGCTGACTGCAGTATGGACTCTCAAAATGTATCAATGAACTTCTGTACTCTGACGTGAAAATCTAATGGGCTCCCTTGCCCTCTAACTAGACCCTACATTCATGCATGATCTTACAACATCCGTGCACGTCACCCAGAAAACTTTAGCTCCTGGAGTTACAGAGACCCACTGAACACTGACCGTTTCATTGTACAACATTCATAAATGCCCTCCATAGTGTCGCCACTCATGTCGTCAGAAATCTTCAAGTACCAGGAAGATGTCAAGGTCACAGTGATAAATGTCATTTTTCCAAAATTCCAACGTGCACTTTAAAAGTTCAAATTTCATCATGAGGAACAAATAATGTCACTTGTTTTCCCTTAAATGACAGGCAAACGTCTACAAATGACCCAAGTTTGGGTGTCAGTTGTTGTGTCAAGTGAAAACGGTGTCCAGTGAAAACACAAGCTGGCCAGGCGGCTCCTCCAACACTGCAGAGACGCTCTTTCTCAGCACAAAGCCACCTGTTGCCGTGGGGCTTCACGTCGACCTCCCACCGCATCACGCAGATTAAAGGGCTTGTACTCGAAGGTTGAAATGTGATCAAAAATAATACTTTTTCTGCTCCATCAAATACAGGTTCAAATGAAACCAGTATTTTTTACTACAATTTTATACAGGTAGATAAGACAAAGACTGGTAGTTTGGTATCGCTGCACCAATTCAAGCTAAGGCATCAGTGCTTTTACAAATTCGTTGTTTAGCTGCTAAGTCGTGTCCAACTCTTTGTGACCCCGTGGACTGCAGCACACCAGGTTCCCTGTCCTTCACTATCTCCCGGAGTTTCCTCAACTCATGTCCATTGAGTCAGTGTTGCCATCCAACCATCCCATCCTCTGTCATCCCCTTCTCCACCTGCCCTCAACCTTTCCCAGCATCAGGGTCTTTTCCAATCAGTCGGCTCTTTATATCAAATAATGTCTTAGTATTACAAAAATCATTTGTTTGTGCAGACCACAAGAATGAACCTCAAGGACCCCACCCAACGCCTAACCCCCATGGTCCGCCAAAGTGGACACACCACACTTTCAGAAGCTCTGGTCTAGAATTCATCCTGACTGTTCCCTTTCCATCATCTCTCTGCTCCCCATTCCAACACATCAGGATGTATCATTTGTTCTATTTCTAAAAGAAATCTGAAATTTTTCTATGTTCCTCTAGTGCCACTAATACTACCCCTCTGAGGTATCTCTGTATCTCTGCCAGGGATTACTCTCATATCCTATGAAGCGGCCTCTCTTTTTCCACTATTCTCTTCACAGTGACATTTGAAAAACACAAATCAACTCATGATGCTCCCATTGCTCTTGGGTTAAAATCCAAACACCATGCCAAATACTGCAGGACCCTCCCTGTAAACCATCCCCAGCTACCTCTCCCACAGCAGTTCATCCCAGTCTCTCTCACTACTACCTTCCATTAATACAAACCCCCCTTCTGTTCTTGAAACGGCTGACATCCTCCCTGGCTTCAGGGCCTCTGTACTCACTGTCTCCATGCTAAAAACCCTCTCCAAAGTAGGACCCAGACCTCCCCCAGCCCATTTACCTTTCACATCATCATTCTGTTCAGGTCTTCTGCTCATTTTTAAAGTTTATACTCGTTTTATGCGTTCTTTATATATTTTTGGAGATTAACCCCTTATCAGACATGTCATTTGCAAATATTTTCTCCCATTCAGTAGGCTCTTTTCATTTTGATTTCCTTCTCTGTGCAAAAGCTTTTAAATTTGATTAGGGTCCATTTATTTATTTTTGCTTTTGTTTCTCTTGCTGGAGGAGACAGATCAAAAACTATATTGCTAAGATCAATGTCAAAGAACACACTGCCTCTGCTTCCTTCTAAGAGTTTTACGGTTTCAGGCCTTACATTTAGGCCTTCATTCTATTTTTGTATACTGTATAAGAAAATTTTATAACATCATTCATTTACATATAGCTGACCAATGTTTGCAACACCATATATTAAAAGACTGTCCCTCCCTCATTATACATTCTTATCACCTTTGTTACAGGTTACACTGGCCACATAAGCACCAGTTTATTTCTGGGCTTCCTATTCTAGTCCACTGATTTATGTGTATATTTCTGTCCCAGTTCCATACTGTTTTGATTACTGTAACTTTGTAGCATAGTCTGAAATCAGACAGCATACTTCCAGCTTTGTTCTTTTTTCTCAAGAATGCTTTGGCTATTTGGGGGTCTTTTGTGTGAAAATGTTAGCCACTCAGTCATGTCCAACACTTTGTGACCCCATGGACTGTAGCCTGCCAGGCTTCTCTGTCTATGGGATTCTCCAGGCAGGTGTACTGGAGTGGGCTGCCATTCCCTTCTTCAGGGGGATCTTCCAGATCCAAGGATCAAACCTGGGTCTCCTGCATTGGCAGGCAGATTCTATGCAGTCTGATCAACCAGGGAAGCCAACTTTAGGTGGGGTAGTAATACCAAATCTTGTTTCAACAGCTTTAATGTCTGTTTTACTTATCCCATTCTTCTGTGGTACCACATTGATTTTAAAATTATTTGTTCTAATTCTGTGAAAAATGTCATGGGTATTTTGAATAGGAATTGTATTAGGTCTGTATATAGCTTTGGGTAGTATGGACATTTTAACAATATTAATTCTTCCAACTCATGAATATGGTATATCTTCCCATCTATTTGTATCATCTTCCATTTTTTTCATCAATATTTTATACATTTCAAAGTATAGGTCTCTCACCTGCTTAAAGTTATTCCTAAGTATTTTATTCTTTTTGATGTAGTTGTACATGGATTTTTGTGATTTCTCCTTCTAAAGATAGTTTCATTATTAGTGTATAGAGATGCAATAGACTTTTGTATATTAATCTTGTATCCTGCAACTTTACTCAATTATTTATTAGTTCTAATAATTTCTGAGTGGAGAACTTTAGGGTTTTTTGTATACAATATCATGTAACCTGTAAACAGCGGCAGTATTGCTTCTTCCCTTTCAGTCTGGATGCTTGTATTTCTTTTCCTGGTCTAATGGCAGTGCCTAGGATTTCCAATATTATGCTAAATAGAAGTGGGAAGAGTGGGCATTATCTTATCACTGATCTTAGAGGAAAAGCTTTCAGCTTTTCATCACTGAGTATGAAGTAAGCTTCGGGTTGTCATTATGGCTTTTATTATGTTGAGGTGTATTTCCTCTACGCCAAACTTTGTTGAGAGTTTCTATCTTAAACAGATGTTTAAATACTACAAATATTTTCAGGTATATCCACAACCTCAGTACATATTAAAGTAAAATAATCTTCCCATATTCTTGTAGTCACATATTTTGCAGAAAAGAAAACTACAACATTAAGAATCTGAATCTCAAGATATAAAAGCTGAGTGACAAACTATTTTTACACAGTTGTCTTCCAGTGAACTGAATTTCATAATTTACATGACCCTGGTAAGAAAATTATTAAAAATAAAAATATTATATATATAATAAATAATATACCCCTCAGGGACACGGTATGAAATGGCCATCTTAATTTGAACACTGAAACACTCACAGCACCATTCCCTAAGTGAAAACAATACCTTTCCTAGTTCCCATATTTTAATAAATGTATAAAATACAAAGCCCTTAAGACAGTTCAAAGGAAATCAAATCATGCTAACTATATACTTTTTTCTGCATAATACTTGAAATAAATAACTTCAGTTAATATATTCACCTTAGACAAAATCTTCAACAAAATGAGAATATTGTGTCTGCAGATATCCTCAATGAATTTTACCTTTAAAAAAATTTAATTTCTATAGAAACTGACTTAAAAATCATATATTTCAAAACACAAACCTGACTTTTTATCAACTGTAAAATATGGTACTGAAACGTATGTAATAGAATAAAGAAAGATGAGACTTAAATATATATTTGTAAGAAAATCATTTAGTGAATTTTATTTGTGATCATGATATTGGTCAAAAAACATAACTAGCCATTAAATTTTAAAAAAGATAATTATAGTTAACATTAAAGAATGCTGAGCTAAAGAAAAACATTTCCTTCATTCTACAACAAAAATTACCAAACAATGAAGACATAAAGGCCAGTCAATCTAGCAATCTTTCAAGTTCAATTTCTAATTTAAAGCTTTAGTAAATCCAAATTCTAATAATGGATATGTATAGGTTCTGTTCATTAAAAATCTTTCTCCTTCTGTTTCCACACATATATTTTGATAGTTTCATTACACTACCCAGGTTCTCTGCAACCAATGTGGACATAGTACGAAATTCTAAATATTAAACTATGTAGCAGCAATCTGAAGAGAGATTTAAGATAAACAATGATCAATTATATGGTTCCTTCTCTAACATATACTTTTCATTTTATTAAAGACTTCAGAAGTTATTTCCTGCTACTCATTACAGAACTTTTAAAAAAGTGTTCTCAACAAAGGCAAGTTAAAAATGGCAATCCAAGTATAAATAATAAAATTATAGCACTGGAAAATAAAAGATGTAATTCTAGTTTTAAATCTAACACTACAGTTTCATTCATAAAGCAGAATGTCCTGTTTTAACATTGTGTATAGTTTATAGACACAAAGAAATGTACATTAGAAATAAATATAAAACATGTTGAATATCACTGATAAAGAAATACAAATTTAAACAATGACAAAGTATGTAATTGATAACCTTTCAAAATGACACATATTTTAAAATTATATATAATGTTTTTATATATGTAATAACCTTTCTAGAAAGCAATACAGAAATAAATATTAATAATCATTCATACCCTTTACTCAGTACTCTTATGCCCACAACTCAATCCTAAAGAAATAAATCAGTGACTGAATTCTGGATTAGATACAAGAATGTATATTAAAAGACATTTATCAAAGAGGAAAACTATGAACAACATAATGGTCCAACAATATGAAAATGTCTAAATAAATTACAGTAAATACACAAAATGGAACCCTAGACTGATTAAACATTTATAAAAATTGCAGTGATAGTTAAAGATGTACCCAGTACAATGTGAAACAAAAAAGCAAGATTCAGAGACCATTTCCATGTTAGATGTACTCAAAGTGTACTGCTTTTATCACTAACAATTAGCTCACTTGTTTAAGCTAACTATCTTGCCAAAATATCAGCCAGATAAGGGTAGGAAATTACCTATTCTATACACCACTACACCTCCACGAAACCTGGCACGGAGTTAAACATATAGTAAATATATAGTCATCTATGATTCTAATATTAATTCATAATATATTAAATCAAAAATAGCAAGTTACAGAAGTATCTTAACAGTGATTTTTTTCTTTTTTTTTTTTTTAGCACATTTGAATTACACATATGGATATAAAAAATAATACAGGCAAACTCTGCTTCCATACTGGCAAAAGGACAATTCAGAAAACCCCCACCCCCTGAGGACAGTTAGTTATGCAAGTGTTTTTTAATCTGCTTTAACGCATCACAGTTTGGAAACAGGGAAGAGCTAAAGGACCAGCACCTGAGGGCTGGAGGGAAACCCAGAGACGCAGGTCTCCCATCTGGGTGCAGTACTGAGCACAGACCTGGCTGTGGGGGTGGGTCAGGATGCCAGGAGGCTGCAGAGCACCCCTCCTCTGCCAACTAGAGAAGCAAAGCGAAGTCCACAGCTCACTGCCGGGCCTTGGCGAACACCCCCGCCATCTGGCTGGGGCTACCTTCATCGCATCACATAGCCCAAAACTGGACTGAGGTCATCTCTGAGAGCAAACGGGCTTCCCAGGTGGCCTGGGGTAAAGAATCTGCCTGTAATGTGGGAGACACGGGCTTGACCCCTGGTCGGGAAGATCCCCTGGAGGGGACAATGACCACTCATTCCAGCATTCTTGCCTGGAGAACCCCATGGACAGAGGAGCCTGATGGACTTCAGCCCACGGGGTCGCAAAGAGCTGGACACAACTGAGTGACTAAGCACTCAGGCACACACGCAGAGCTAAACCCCCAGGCACCTGGCAGAAACACATGGAAACAGACCCTGAAGAAAGAGATTATCTCAGGCTTCAAATGACTTCTACTATCAATCCTAACATATAATTTCAGATAGGTAACAAAAAATAATCAGGCACTCTAGCAAACAAGACCATAGAAACAAAAAGCAGCATGGAGCAGACAGAATGAACACTCTCTCAGAGACGGCGGAAGAGGCAGGAAGGAATCATAAATGCGACGGCAGACAGTTGGCAGACATTTAAGTGAGTATTATCGTCATGAACCAATAGATAAAAGTGACGGTAGGGCTGAACACATGAAAACCGACACATCAACAGACGGCTACGTGGAGATGAAGCGCTTTGAGGTTCCTATTAGGATGTCTGGAAGAGAGACGCGTACTAATTAACATTACTTTGCTAGTCTATATATCTCGTCTAAAACTGATTTGAGCACTTTTTTATTATAGTATAATTTATATACAGGAAAATTTCCATTTTCCTGTGCGATTTTCATACACTTTGACAAATTTAGCCTTGTAACTGCCACCAGAATCAAAATTAGAAGGTCTATTGGCCCACACAATTCTCTGTGTCCCTTTATAGTCAAATGCACCCCCAGCTCCTGGCAACAGCTCATTTGTACTCTGTCCCTTCGTTTCCCCTTTACCAGGAGAGCGTGTAGATGGAGCCACACAGAACACACCCCTCCGAGCTGGGCTTCCTTTGCTCAGCACAGTGCACCTGAGGCTTGTCTTCGCTGCTCATTTTCACTGTCTGCTTATCCATTCTCTAATTAAAGGACATTTGTCTTGTCTTCCAGTCCTGGGCAGTTACTAACAAAGCCATTATAAATGTCTGCGTACTGGTTCACATTTAAGGTTTCACTTCACACAGGTAAATATCTAGCAAAGGGATTACCTGGGTAACATTAAGATTTTAATAAAGCTGCTTGCAAAACAGAAGGTCTTTATTTGGTGTGCTGAGAAGTAAGAAAACGAACAGTACCTGCTATCGGTCTCCTCTCCGTACAACTCCCTGCGGTCTCAGTGAGCTTCTCCTTCCTCATTCATTCTTTGTTTACTCTAGTAAGATCATCATAAAAGACAGGGTATCATATTTGCCTACTGGATTTGTATTTCCGTCAAGTCATCATGTGAGAAACAAGGAAGTAAGAGATAGAATTTTAATAAAAGTTATGGCAAACTGAGAAATGTGTTGAACTTTTCACTTTTCTGGAAAGGTAGACATTACTGTCCCGTGATTATTCAATGACTCAGAATTGGCCTAAAATAAAACAGATAATAGGGTGTGAAAGAATGTAAGAGCTGTATCTTCACACCAGACAATTAAGCCCAGTATGAGGACAGTTGTTTACGAATTCCTATTCCTGCTCCTATAAAATGCATACACTTGCTGACTAGTGAACAGGAGTGAAATATGGAAACAAGTAGAGCACAGACAGCCAGAGATATATCTAAGTAGTTAAATATAAACTTTCTGGATATGGAGTGATTTACGGTGAATTTTTTTTCAAGAAAGTGACAAGAAGAAAAGTTCAGTACACTTGGTAAACACGTCCTTCTCTGAACTGAATCTTTATAGCGCCACTGCTACACTTCAAACATGCTCCCTAAACCGTCTGAGAAGGGTCTGACATGAGAAGGCAGAGAGGGGTCCACTGAAAAATCATTTTAGCGCTGTTTTATGTTAAAGAATCACTGAAAAGTCACGAAACCAAGCTTGAGATAACTGGGGCCAAAGTTTTCGTTATGGTTCTCGTGACTCCTGCTGGTTTGACCTTATCTTCGTCCCTAATGCACGTCCATGTGTGAGACAGAAGCATTTTATACACAGAAGTCTGCAGCACATGAAACAGAACCGGAGATTAATCACGGGACCAACGAGCCAGAAACCTCCCGAGCACACGGCGGCCACTAACCACTTCTCACGGCCACTGAGTTACTGAGACCAGTGCTGTGGGGTTTACGAGAAGTCACTTCCCATTGGATTCAATGAATACAAGCTGTCTGCGACCTAATACTTTGATTCTACCTTATTATTTGATTCTGATACTAAAGGTACATTTTTAACCTTCAAATTGCAAAAGACAGTAGAGCACGCTTTTAGAATTCAAAAATGCCAAAAAGTGGATGTCTTTAAATATATTATCTAGGATAATTTTCTGGTTTTCAGCAAATCCAAAATTGTGTCTTTGTAAAATAAGATAACACACATCCCTTACTAAGTAAGTCCTCAAATTTTTACCCCCTTCCCTTCCTCCTCCTCTCTCCTAAATCCATTATAAAATATGATGTCAGAGACTTATGATCACAGCTACCACTGCACCATAGTCTTTACTACGGATCACATCAGAGATCATGCAAAACACCCGAGTGCATGAAAAACTCCAGATGAAAGAAACGCTTTAGCATTATAAAATTGTAATAGAACTGCAAGGAAAAGGACTTTCTAACACTGGATTCATAATGCTAAAAAACGCTTCATCCCATAGTTGACTCACTCTCTGAATAAATATATCAAACCTGAAAAAAATAAAGTTTCTTATTCCTAGGAATTTTGGTGTTTCATACTAGTAACGTTAAGAAAAAAATTTAATGTCTCTAAAGAAAAAGAAATACTCCAGTAAGTCATCCTTTCACTTGCTCCTCTTTCCCTAGTTCAGCAAATCTAACAAGCAACAGGCTTCACACACCACCATTCAGTAGAGACAGGATTAATTCAAACCCAAGAGGGTGCTCAAGGATCCATAAGAGGTCAGAAAACTTGCAGTGTGGGTTGTGAGTAACTCATTTCCTTCATTTCTTAATTATGTACTGATTCTCAGGCAGCGAAGAGTTGCTTAAACCTAAATGAGAGTTACTTTCTAACAGACCATTCGGAACAAAATCAGTCCTGAGTGGAGCCTGTGGCCCGGGAGTTCTCAGCCATGGCTGGCTGCCAGGTCCCCTGTGCTGTTGCTGTGTCTAGCTCTCTGGGCGGCCGCCCTGATTCCTGGCCCGATCCCACCTGAGTAGTCTGGAGTGGGACCTGCATCTCTCCACTGAAGCGTAAACCTAAACATAAAAGGTGCGCAGAGGAGGACGGCGCACGAGTTGGCTTGAGAACTACATGGCCTCGGAACTAAACAGCTGTGTCCCACCTGCCCTGGCATCCGGGCATCACCGCAGCTGGGGTGACCAGCACTCTGACCAGCAAACCTGGCCCCGGGTGGGGCCGACCAACCAGGATGCTTCAGACACACTCAGGCTCATCCTTCTGAGTCTAAAGCAGACCAGAGCAGAAAGAAACAGGGGGCGGGGGGACACCCCAGTAGGAGCTCTAGACTCTCTTGGGTGGATTTCTGTTGTTAACATGTTTTTATTGTATTTTTTTAAGTAAAACTAGAAGGAACATAAATACCTCTCAGCACAGAGTCTCTTCTGAACATCTCCCCGCTCCTTGTTTAAAACAGATCTAAACACATCATCTATTGGTTTCAAAGAGATGTATGATCTAACTCCCTAAATTACAATGTTTGGAAGAGTCATTTCAGACCATACTTGCAAATGAAGTATCTGAGTTTGATTTTTAAAATAACAAATAGGCAGGTCTAAGCTATGGAGCCCAGAGCGGCAACGGGGGTTAAGACGTGCTCTCGTCGCTGAGCCCTCCACAGGGCACCAGGGCGCACTCCGCCCTGAAGAGGACATTTGAGAAAGAAAGGCTCCAGGAAAGAAATCAGGAGGGCGGGAGGATCAAGGAGGAGCGAGGCCGCAGGGACCCCGGCCAGCGGAACGCTCCCCTCACCGACAGCCCCGCTCAGGACACGGGGCCGTCCGTCCATCCGTCCATCCGTCCATCCGTCCATCCCTCCAGCCGCAGGACGGTCCCGATGAGGGAGTGTTCCGGGGACCGGGCCGCGGGCCTCAGCGCCCCGCACTGCGGGCCCCACTCCCCAGCAGGGCCGCTGGGCTCCGAAAGGCAGCAGGAGGGGCCAAGCGAATGGCAGAGACGCACACTCCCGCCGCGGGGCAGCGCGGTGGTCCCCGAGCGCCGGACCTCCGCGCAGCTTTTCAGCCTCCTCCAGCATGGGGGAGCTGGACATGTCACGCTGGAGAACTTTGCTCCCGGTCAACGGTTTCTGTTAAAAAGCCGCCAAGTTCGTACTCTCTTTTTCATCACGCAACACATGCCCCCCACCCCCCAAAAATAATCCATGAGAGCAACTGACGCCACCCCCGGAAGACGGCTCCAGAACCAGGCTGGCGAGGCGCGGCGCTCGTGAACCCAAGGACCTGACGCCCGCCCGGGCGCTCCAGCATGGATGCGGGGGCACCGCGCCGGCTGTTTCAGCCCCCTTCAATTTCAAACAAGGACTACCATCTCTGAGATTCTAGATGGACTTTGGAAATCAATGGCGGGGAGAGAAATGATTATAAATGCAATGTGTGAAGGCTTGCAAACTTCATGTGACTTATTCTAACAGCACCTGCGGTTCAAATGTGCCATCTAGTTCAAACCAGAAGGGGCTGTAAGGTTTTTTCCCAACAAATGTCTGTTTCTGTTTTTTTTTCCTTCACCCTCTTCCTTCCTGACCTGAGACTAACATTAGCTAAGACGGAGACAGGAAGACACCGCTCACCTCCACCACCCAGGCCCCCAAGACTCCCGGCCAGACCAGCCCGGGGGGACCATTTCAGCGAGACCATCCAGCTGAGACTGCCTGGGAGGTTGTTCCAGTGAGACCCCGGGCAGCTGGTGCCAGGAAAGGGGGGTGAGGAGGGGCGCCCCGCCTGCCCACGGGGCTGTACACACCACACTCCAGAGGTGTGACCACCATCAGCTTCCAGCCCAAGATCACACATTCCCGAGCATGGAGCCTCCACACGGATTTGGGCACCTTCCCCGAGACTGGCAGGGGAACCTCCGTGTGAACAGAGGCGCAGGCCATGTTGGTTCGTGTTCCCGAGGACGCCTGAACCTGAACAGGACGCCCGATGCTTGTGAACATCCGGCTCACACAGCGCACACAGCGCCGCTGAGGCCACGCCTGAGCTATTCCTGGTCTGGAAAGAGACCTGGCGCAAGTACCTCTGACTTTTCACGGGCAGCCAGAAGAGTCAGCAGCCCGCAGGCCTGAGACGCGACTGTCATCGGGTGTCCTCAGACGTGACACTTCAGCTCGGTGCTGCATCTAAACCACGCTGCTCTCTGGACCACCGCGCAGGTTATGAAGAGCCCTGCCGAACAAAGGGCTCCCCCAGTCTGATGATCCCAATCGCCAGGGTCTCACACCAGTCCTGTCTCTGCTGCACTCTGAAACAAAGCTTCAGGGAGACCTGCCCGCATTCCCATCTGTGGCCCGGGAGGGCAGGCAGGCACACCGCCCAGTCCTGCTGCTTCCTCAAGGCTCACACAGCCCCGGGGAGACACCCTGCCTGCCAGAGCCACTCATCCTCTCCCAGAGGAGTATCAACAGAGTGAGGTTCAGACATAGGAGGGACGGGAGCAGAAAAAAGCAGTGCCCGAAAACTGAGGGCAGGAGGAGGGGGCGACGGAGGACAAGACGGCTGGGTGGCATCACCCACGCGACAGACATGAGTCTGAGCAGGCTCCAGGAGCTGGTGATGGACAGGGAGGCCGGGGGCGCTGCAGTCCACGGGGTCGCAGAGTCAGACACCACTGAGCGGCTGAACTGAACAAGGGAGAAGAGACAGAGGCTTTTTTTTTTTTTAGTGGCGGCCAATTTCATAGCATATTAATGAAGGATTCAGTGAAGGAATTCAGTCACTTAAGTCTGATGATCTACAGCAGGGACTGGCACACTTGTTCAAGGAAGGGCCAGAGAGCAAATATGTCCAGCCTCACAAGCTGGTATCAGCCACAATCACTGAAGCCTGATGGCAAAGCCGCTGCGGACCACCCACCAAGAAGAGGGGGCTGTGTTCTCCTGTAGCCTCGCTCAGGACAACCAGCCAGGGCCACGTTTGGCCACAGGCCACAGTCTGCCCACCCCTGAGCTAAAGCAGATGTCTGCCATACTCCAGCCCAGTGAGCATCCAGTACCTGGGAAATGCTACATTGGCCCTTTTAATCTGAAACCCTCTCCGCTCATCTTGGAGCCCGCCCACTCCACTAAGTACTCCACTACATACTCTGGGTTTATCAAAGGAATAAAGTGAATCAATGAGATAAAACAGGATACAGACCTATTACATTTATATTAAAGTTAAAACTGAACTTCCCTGGTGGCTCAGTGATAAAGAACCCACCAGCCAATGCAGGAGACACAGGGGTCGGGAAGATCCCCTGGAGAAGGAAATGGCAACCCACTGCAGTATTCTTGCCTGGAGAATCCCATGGACAGAGGAGTTGGCAAGCTGCATTCCATGGGGTCACCAAGAGTCAGACAGGACTGAGCAACTAAACACTACCACCGAAGACCAGCTACCGTGTGGCCACCCTACAGGGCTAAGTCTGGCAGGACTCACTTCCCTTACCCCCTCCTTACCACGATGCACGCAAATGCAACCCTCTTCCACTAAAACCCCACAGATTAATAAAACTATACACAATAAACCACAGTCTGTACATCACAGACCACAAGAGTTACTATCGAAAAACTATGGACCGCAACAACTCAACATGAACAAGGACAAAATCGAGGGAAGGCAGCCAGTAAGAGTACGTCGAGGACGACAACCTAAAACCAGAGAGAAAGCCGCTGCTGACAAGACAAGAAGCAACACAGAGATCCTGGCAGAATCCCGGTGCTGGGGAGACAGCACAAGTGCAGGGAGTGCCGGGGGGTCAGAGGTCTGGGTGAGCGCCCACGGCGGCAGTCGAGACCCAGGATGACCAGCCTCCACTGGTCAAGCCGGAACGTGACACGTCTTTCCAAAAACTGACCCCTCCCTGGAGAAAGTCACATCATTCAGGGCCTCTGCGAGTGTTCCGACCTGTGCGGTAACAGTCAGCAGGCTGGCCTAGAGACCAGACAGGCAAGCTCAAGGGCTGGGGTGTGTCGGGGGTAGGGGACCACTCGGGGATGGGGGAGTGGACAACAGAGAGGGTCTCACAAGTGAACCGGATCTCAGAATCAACAACCACCTTAAAATAATGATTATTTCTATAAATTAGTTGAAATCACAGAGAAATTCAACAGAAAACTGAGGCCTACAAAAAGAGACAGTGAAGCCCATGAAGTGCTGAGAGTCCTAATCTGGACTGGCTCCGACAGGTCGGGGAGCACTGAAATCCCCCGGGCAGGTGGGCCCTCTCCTAACAGAACACGGAAAGAGTGTGTGAGCAGCAAGGTGACCGGGGCAGGGTCACAGAGCAACAAAGACCAGCTGGAACAGAGGAGAGTGAAGACTGAGCTGACAGGCTTAAGCCCAAATATCCCAGCAGGGGCACTAACATGGATGAGGGAGCTACCAGCTCCGCTGTCAGACGGAGCGCACCGGACCAGACTCACAGATGACGCACCCCCAGGCCGCCCTCCCGCGAGGACGCCTGACCAGGGCCCGGTGCGCAAACCCCGGCAGGAGTCTCCTGCCCCGGGCGCTGCCTGCCGCTCCGCGAGCCTCCCGCCACCGAGGGGAGGCCCCGGGTCACCGGGAGCGCCCACGCTTCTCCGTGAGAATGACACGGAAGGCGCGCAGGGCCCCGGCCCCGCCGTCCGGACAGGGCGCCACCGCGGCGGCCGTCCGCGTCCAGGCGCGACGTCCCGGAGAAGAGCATCCCCGGGCGTCCACGCCCTCACGGGCCTGCCTCGGGCAGCAGCGAGGGCCCCGGGGTCCGCCTCCGAGGTCAAGCTGGACGGCTCTTCTTGGGAGGGTTACTCCGAACTGCCAATCTGTCATTTCCCACACACGCTCACGATTTCAAAGCTGGGCAGCTAAAACGTGGACAAAAATCAAGAAGTCATTCAAGAATTCTGTTCTCTTGCCATTTTTCATTTGACTGCTACACCAAACACGCCTGCAATGACCCTTTCTGACCCTTTCCTTACCTTAAATACAGCTTTTTACACACTAATCTGTAAACAATAATGTCCTTTGAGTGGCTCAGAGGAATTTAACTTTATAACTAGTAACATTAAACTCTTTACCATTTTCCTAGAATACAGGGATCCCTAAAGGTCTGAATAATTTTTAATTGGCAAATTATTAACATTTAATATTCACAGTAAGAAAAATCTTAAGATAAATGCCTCTGGAAACAGAAGCTATAGCAGAGGTGACATTAAAGCAAGCACCTCAGATAATTTTAAGACAATTACTTCTCTTCCTTAAATATGGTAGATCAATAAATGTCTGCTTCAAGTGAAAAACACCAGCTCATACTCAGCTTAAATGTTAAACACAAATTAAATTGGGTTTTAAAAAGTCAATCTTTGCCCTCTCTTTACATTAAAAAGGAAAATTCAGTACAAGACAACAGGGGAATATTTTTAGTTGCTGAAACAGGTAATTTTCTAGAATCAGACTCTAGGATGAGCTTTTCCCTTAAATTGTGTGTGCCTCACAAAACCGAGAGGCGGTCAGTGGGACTGAGTCCACAGACGGGTCCCGAATGCGGCTGCCTGAGGCCTCGGAGCGGGACAACTCCTTGCCCTGCTTCTCACTGGAACAACAAACGCGTCAGTTACTACAGACGATGCACAACCGCCCCTGGGGGCACCGTGCGGCATTGCTTCTGTACTCAGTCATGTCCAACTCTGTGACCACACGGACTGCAGCCCGCCAGGCTCCTCGGTCTGTGGGATCTTTCCGGCAGGAATACTGGAGTAGGTTGCCGTTTCCTTCTCCAGGGGATCCTCCCGACCCAGGGATGAGTCTGTGTTTCTTGCGTATCCTGTGCCGGCAGGCAGATTCTCCATCACGTGGGCTGGCTGGGAGGCACAGAGGCTTTTTTAACCAAATGCGAACAGGGGTGGTGGTGCCGCTGCAGGGCCAGGACGGCTCCCCAACCGACAGGCGTTCTGTCTCTCCCTCTCCCCACCACTCTCTACCGTCTCTGTCAACAGCAGATGCCAAAGCCAGTACCCCAGGTCCAGCTTGCTCTCCAAAAATGAACTCGACAACTTCCCCCAAATTGCTTCCAACTATTTGCACTTCAGCTGTTAAACACTACCATCCACCTGACCCTCACAATATAAACCTTGGTGTAGAAATTCAGCCCTGTTTCCCCACATCCAACCAATTTCCAAGTCATACCAGTACATTAAAAACAAAAGGGTGGGGATAAGGGACATGGAAATTAAAGACTGTGAAAGTCCACAAAACCAAAAGCTGGCTCCTTTAAAAAAACAATAATAATAAAAATAGACTAACCTGTGCCAAGATTGATTGAGAAAAAAAGCAGACTGCAAAGAAAAATAATTACATAAGGATAACTACAAATTCAGCAGAATAAGAAATGTGGGGGGAAGAGAAAAGACAGAATACAAAAAAAATGAACATTTTTCATCAGTAAATCTGAAACCTTAGATGAGATGGACAAATTTCTGAAAAAAAAAAAAAGTGTGTTTGTATGTCTATGAAACTAATCCTAAAATATGAAAGAAACAGGAGCCAAAAACAGCCAAGAAAGTTTTGAAAAACACCAATAAGGTAAAGGGCAGACAGAGATCAAGATGTACTGAAAATGTAACAGCAGCAGGAAAAAACAAAGACCAGTGGAGCAGAAATAGAGCCCAGAAATGGAACTGCTCCTGTATGAAAACTGCACGAGGCAGAACAGGCGCAAGGAGCGAGCGGAAGGCGTACAGGTGCACAGTCAAGCAGTACCACGGACTGGGTGCTGGGCACAGTAACATCAGACATGCTTACACGAGCGCATCCGAGTAGGGGACCACCACCTTCCACAACACACAGTGGGCCAGAGTGCTAAACGGGAAAAACAGACCCGTATCTTTACGATCTCAAAGCAGAAGGAAACATACTTCAGGATAAAAAGAAGAACCACGAAACTCTGAGAAAGGTCAGTGATGTCCGTTCATCAAGGAGCACAGCTGAAAAATGCAGAAAAGTCACAGACCATGGAAAAAACACTCGATACACATACACCAACCAGTAACTAGCATCCAGGATTTGCAAAGAGCTCGAGAAACAAGTCAAGCCGATTTTTGTTACTGGCAAAAGACATGAACAAGCAATTTTCAGAAGAGTATCTGAAAAAATATTCAGTATCAGCTCTTTAAAATCAGGGATAGGCAAATTAAACTAACAAAAGGACACTGTTTCATATGCATCAGACAGGCTAAAATTTTTTAATTCTGGCAAAATAAAAACAAGATATGGAGCAACTGGAATTCTCACATCCAGTAGGTGGACTGTTGGGAGGACAGTGTCCCTAAGACCTCCCAACACACCTCCCTGTGTGCAAAAGTACAAGACAAAAGACACACGCAAGGATGTGTGTGTCTCTCTCAGGGCATGCTGGAGAGAGAGTCCCACTTCTGCCAGATGCCCCCTCCAGGGGAATGACAGCCGAGGACCCCTCCGCGGGCCAGTCTCCCAGTCTGGGGGGTCCTAGTCCACTGAATCAAAACAGAAGTGATCTCTGTTATCCTTGATACCTGTTATGACTTGTTTCTATACATGCTAAAAATATAAAAGATATTATGGAATACATCAAATAAAATAATGTCAAAGGCACCACACCGCTCCAAGTCTAAAACGCACTGTATGTGTGCATGTGAGTCGCTCAGTCATATCTGACTCTTTGCGACCCCATGGACTGCAGCCTGCCAGGCTCTCCTGTCCATGGGATTCTTCAGGCCAAGAATGCTGGAGTGGGTGGCCATGTCCTCCTCCAGGGGATCTTCCCAATCCAGGGATTGAACCCGGGGCTACTGCACTGCAGGCAGAGTCTTTCCCGTCTGAGGCACCAGGGAAGCCCAAAACAAAATATGACATAAAATTTATGACTGGGACTTCCCCAGTGGTCCAGTGGCGAGGATTTCTTGCTCCCAACAGAGGACCCCAGGTTGGACCCCCGGTCAGGGAACAAAACCCCACGTGCCGCAAGCAAGACTCCACAGGCCACAAGTGAAGACCCGCCTGCCACACTGAGGAGCCGAGACCTGCCTGCCGCAGCCGACCCAGCGCAGCCAAGTAAGTACAGTTGTTTAAAAAGTTCGTGACTATCCCTTTACTGCTTACCTAACAGAAAACACAGCGAAAACTTTCTGCTGATTTAGAAAAGCCAATATTCTGACAACTCCCACTTGCTGGAAAGAAAACAAAATTAAAAATAAAAAAATCATTCTTCTCTTCGTGGGCCAATCCTCTAATAAACAGCAGAAAGACAAAACACTTCCAGAAAAAGAAAAAAGCAGGATCTCTAAAAGTCTAGTTATAGTGAGGATTATTCATTTAGAAAAATTGTTAGTTCAATTCTAGCATTCCAGGAAACACCATACTCAGTAAACACAGGTTTCATTAAAGCTTAAGTCATTCAAAAAGCCTTAAAGAAAGCTGATGGCATGAGCACTCCTCGCCTCTGACAGTTCCGGGGGGGGGGGGGGGGGGGGGGGGGGGGGGGGGGGGATGGAGGCACGCCGCAACAGGTCTTGGCAGTGCGTCGCGCCCGCGGCAGCGGACTGACGCCTCGCGGCGACCACCCGACCGGCCTCCCCTCGGGGTGGCCCGAGGATTTGGACGGGGCCGGGCGAGGGGTCCTGGCTGTCTGCGTCTCCCGGAGAAGAGACGGCGGCGCTGCGGCAACATTCTCATCGGCACGCTGTCCTCTGCGTTATCCGACTCGAGCGGGGACACGCACTTTCGGAAACAGCAGGACGGAGCGCGGAGGGAAGCGTGATCCGCGGCGCTGGGAACCGTGCGTTTCGTGGGTCAGGCTGCCCGGGTCACGGCTGCCCGGGCTGGACGCGATTTCCGAGCATCCGGGAGAGAGCTTGCGGCGGAGGCTGCAGTCGGAGCACCGAGGTAAGCCGCCTGCCCCCCCAAACGCCGGCCCCCAATGCGGGGGAGCACCCGGCCGCCCTTCGAGGCCCGCGAGGGCCGGCGGGAGAGGAGGGACCCCGCCGCGGCCGGGCCCTCAGGCCTGCAGACTCGCGCCCTCTCGCAGCGCCCGGGCTGCTGCCTCTGCAGCCTCCGGACTCGGTCCGCCGGCACCGCCAGCTCCTCCGGGGCTCCAGCCTGCACACGGCAGCCCTGGGACTCCGCGGCCTCCGAGACCACGTGAGCCGATTCCGCTCGACGGATCTCTGTGTGCGCGTGAGTGTGTGTAGAGCTTGATACGTGGCAGGCTACACATTAAGGCAACCACATGCACCGAGAGGTATAACTTGACTGCGTGTGTATACACATCTCCTCTTGGTTCGCCTTCTCTGGAGAACGCGGACTAATACAGCACTGAGGTCATAAATTAACAAGTTAACATGTCTGTCTGTACTGCAGTGGCAATACGGATCAAGTAATTTAAACAAACACAAAATGATGACACTGCCCCCTGCTTTTTTCTTAAATCAGTGGAATCTAAACTTTAACTTTTAAATGATACAAATTTTTTATTCGTTCTAACAGCTTCTTAAAACACATTCAAAACCGCTTAACCGAGCCATTACATTTTCTATTTTTTTAAAGCGTATCATCAGAACTTAGCAGCTATTCTGAGCATAGTACTAAACACAATGCAGCCCCTCCAAGAATGAATAAAATAATCTTCAGTTGTTAGTCCCCAGAGCATAAATATTTTGAGAGATCTTAAAACATTAAATCTGACTTCATCTTAAAAGCCCTTAACGTTCATCTGACTGTTTAAAGAGGCCTGTAAGTGGGTCATAGGATATGTGTTCCCACACTGAAGATCTGTATACAAATTGTTCCCTGGAAAGAATGTTTAACCAGAGGTTATAAAAACCAAAAGCAGGATTAACAATGGAAAGTCCGGCCTAACGTCAGCCGACCCTGCGGCGCTCGAGCCGGCAGCGCCCTGGGCCTGCTTGCTCTGGGTGCGGAGGGACACTCGTCCAGCTCACTGCAAACATCCAAGTGTCTTCTTTGTCCCTCAGCTGCGCCTTCAACATAGCTAATCAAAGCACAAGACACTGCTTTATGCAATCAATAATCAATTACACTGTCATTAACCAAGGGCAGCAAGATTCTCAAATGTCTGTTTCCAGTGACAGCCCTGGGGTCAGGAGCTGTGACCCACCTCGAAGCGAGCACAAGGGCCATCCAGGCCCCCACTCCGCTCCGGGCTGGGCCCGCGGTGGGAGCACCGACGCTCCTGGGCTGGGGCTCCCACCGCCAGTAGTGCCTCCTCAGCTCCAGGCTCCATCTCTGAGCCTCCCGGCACCTTCAGCTCTCTTGGCGCAGGGCAGGCCAACTTGATCACTTTCCATGGGCTGCATATCCAGAGGGTCGCTCTGACACTTAACGTTCAAGTCTCAGTATTGACTCCTTTCCAGCCTGCAAGACAGCCACCAAATAACAACACTAAACACAAGATAGAGCAGCAGCTTCGCAGCGGCGCTGGAGCAGTGACTGATTATATCAGATATCACACTGATGTATCAATCAGACTGATTATACTCTTTGCAGCCAAAGACAGAGAAGCTCTATACAGCCAGCAAAAACAACACTATACAGCCAGCAAAAACAACACCGGGAGCTGACTGTGGCTGAGACCATGAACTCCTTATTGCCAAATTCAGACTTAAATTGAAGAAAGTAGGGAAAACCACTACACCATTCAGGTATGACCTAAATCAAATCCCTTATAATTAAACACCGGAAGTAAGAAATACATTTAGGGGACTAGATCTGATAGACAGAGTACCTGATGAACTATGGACGGAAGTTAGTGACATTGAATAGGAGACAGGGATTAAAACCATCCCCATCCCCATCCCCATGAAATGCAAAAAAAAAGCAAACTGGCTGTCTGAGGAGGCCTTACAAATAGCTGTGAAAAGAAGAGAAGCGAAAAGCAAACGAGAAAAGCAAAGATAGTCCCATCTGAATGCAGAGTTCCAAAGAATAGCGAGGAGAGATTAGAAAGCTTTCCTCAGCGATGAATGCAAGGAAATAAGAGGAAAACAACAGAATGGGAAAGAGTAGAGATCTCGGCAAGAAAATTAGACATACCAAGGGAACATTTCATGCAAAGATGGGCTCGGTAAAGGACAGAAATGGTATGGACCTAACAGAGGCAGAAGATATTAAGAAGAGGTGGCAAGAATACACAGAAGAACT
Source organism: Antilocapra americana (assembly GCA_007570785.1). Lineage (NCBI taxonomy): Eukaryota > Metazoa > Chordata > Mammalia > Artiodactyla > Antilocapridae > Antilocapra > Antilocapra americana. The sequence continues at coordinate 3,658,847 of ML663555.1, forward strand.
GTACAAAAAAGATCTTCACAACCCAAATAATCACGATGGTGTGATCACTCACCTAGAGCCAGACATCCTGGAGTGTGAAGTCAAGTGGGCCTGAGGAAGCATCACTATGAACAAAGCTAGTAGAGCTGATAGAATTCCAGTTGAGCTATTTCAAATCCTGAAAGATGATGCTGTGAAAGTGCTGCACTCAATATGCCAGAAAATTTGGAAAACTCAGCAGCGGCCACAGGACTAGAAAAGGTCAGTTTTCATTCCAATCCCAAAGAAAGGCAATGCCAAAGAATGCTCAAACTACTGCACAATTGCACTCATCTCACACACTAGTAAAGTAATGCTCAAAATTCTCCAAGCCAGGCTTCAGCAATACGTGAACCGTGAACTTCCAGATGTTCAAGCTGGATTTAGAAAAGGCAGAGGAACCAGAGATCAAATTGACAACATCTGTTGGATCTTCAAAAAGCAAGAGAGCTCCAGAAAAACATCTATTTCTGCTTTATTGACTAAGCCAAAGCCTTTGACTGTGTGGATCACAATAAACTGTGGAAAATTATGAAAGAGATGGGGATACCAGATCACCTGACCTGTCTCTTGAGAAATCTGTATGCAGGTCAGGAAGCAACAGTTAGAACTGGACATGGAACAACAGACTGGTTCCGAACAGGAAAAGGAGTACGTCAAGGCTGTATATTGCCACCCTGCTTATTTAACTTATATGCAGAGTACATCATGAGAAACGCTGGGCTGGAAGAAGCACAAGCTGGAATCAAGACTGCCGGGAGAAATATCAATGACCTCAGATATGCAGATGATACCACCCTTATGGCAGAAAGTGAAGAAGAACTAAAGAGCCTCTTGATAAAAGTGAAAGAGGAGAGTGAAAAAGTTGGCTTAAAACCCAACATTCAAGAAAATAAGATCATGGCATCTGGTCCCATCACTTCATGGCAGATAGATGGGGAAACCATGGAAACAGTGTCAGACTTTTTCTTGGGCTCCAAAATCACTGCTGATGGTGACTGCAGCCATGAAATTAAAAGACACTTACTCCTTGGAAGGAAAGTTATGACCAACCTAGAGAGAATATTAAAAAGAAGAGACATTACTTTGACAACAAAGGTCCGTCTAGTCAAGGCTATGGTTTTTCCAGTGGTCATGTATGCATGTGAGAGTTGGGACAGTGAAGAAAGCTGAGTGCTGAAGAACTGATGCTTTTGAACTGTGGTGTTGGAGATGACTCTTGAGAGCCCCTTGGACTGAAGGAGATCCAACCAGTCCATCTTAAAGGAGATCAGTCCTGGGTGTTCATTGGAAGGACTGATGTTGAAGCTGAAACTCCAATACTTTGGCCATCTGATGAGAAGAGCTGACTCATTTGAAAAAACCCTGATGCCGGGAAAGATTAAAGGTGGGAGGAGAAAGGGACGACAGAGGATGAGATGGCTGGATGGCATCTCCAACTCAATGGACATGAGTTTGAAAAATCTCCGGGAGTTGGTGATGAACAGGGAGGCCTGGCGTGCTGCAATCCATGGGGTTGCAAAGAGTCAGACACGACTGAGCAACTGAACTGAACTGAGAAACAAGATAAAACGACAACCACCTGTTCTTCACGCAGTACCCTGGCATTTCAGATCTTTAAAGGAAACTGTAAAGGCAAGAAGTTCAACAAATCAGAATACTTACTTCGATGGATTTAGTGTTCTATTTCATCAAACACACAACAGAGACGCCTTTATAGCTGAGTTCATTACTAAATCAAAAACTAAGAAGGAAGATAGTATTTCAGTAGCTACGGAAATAATTTCAAATACATCCTTTCACAGGTAAAAATAATTTCCATGAGTCAGTTTACTGTTCTAAACTTACTGACTGTAAGTTTAAATAAAACGACCATCAGAAAGGTGATCTGGTGACATGAATCTCCTGGCTCTTTGAAGAAGCGCCGCGTAAGTTCTCTTCTCTGCAACGTGTAACTCCTTTGAGACAGCTATCTTCGAGGGCCAAGATTCTGGGCTCATGTTTTAACAAAGAAAATGACTTACAGATTTTCATTTTCACGTTCAGTATTTCTGCATGCACCCAACAGTATGGCCTCGAGAAATTAAACTAGAAATGACAGGTTACCTGGAAGATGACCAGCAGGCAATCACCAATCAAACTGAACAGATCGTTTCTTTTAATAAATCCCAGCTCTATATACTTATATAGAATTTTTATACCAACACTGTTTCCAGTGAAACAAATAACAAGACTACCTCTCTCCTTGCTCTGGTCCCTTTCATCAGCTGCTGTAGGTAAGTCTTAAGCAACCGTCATATTAACACGATGCACAGAACCACCACCTCATGTACACGACATGAAAAAGAGATTTGTTTCTTCAGCAAATTCAATAATGTACAGCTTTCTGGAGCCGGTTCCCTGGGTGACACCTCACAGCTAACGAGAAAGCGTAAGATTACAAGAGCAAATGCACACGTAAATTAACATCTACTGATGGCTCAGCTGGTAAAGAACCCGCGTGCAGTGCAGGAGACCCTGCTTTGATTCCTGGGTTGGGAAGATCAGCTGGAGAAGGGATAGGCTACCCACTCCAGTATTCTTGGGCTTCCCTGGTGGCTCAGCTGGTAAAGGATCCACCTGCAATGAGAGAGGGCGGGTTCGAGCCCTGGGTTGGGAAGATCCCCTGGAGAAGGGAAAGGCTACCCCCTCCAGTATTCTGCCCTGGAGAAGCCCATGGACTGTATAGTCCGTGGGGTCGTAAAGCGTCAGACACAACTGAGCAACTTTCACTTTCAGCATGTATTGCTCACACGTATATTCTGTGCTCAGTCCAGAACGCTCATTAGTGTGAGAAAAGTTTAGAATAACTGTTTTTAATGTTTAAATCAGTTTGGGCATGATTAAGTACATTTTAAAAACAGAGGAAAAAAAATCTCTTTAAGAGCTTCTCCTCTTATATCTCCATCATCAAACCTATTCCCACAACTCAGCAGCTATCAGAAGGTCAGCACGACAGGCAGTAAACAATCACAAAAATAATTTCCAATTCCACGAGACCCTGCATGGGAGAAGGAAAGCCACATTTTCCAAGAAAGGAAACACAGAAATCAGATACCATGGTGAACTTTTGAGAACCTGATCAGTAAGGCCAAGCAGAATCATACGGGCTACAGGGCTACAGACCCACGACGGGTTGTTGGGAAGACAGCAGAGCTGTCAGCTGAGCACACCTGATGCGTGGACAGCTGCATAGTTAGGACAGAAATAAAAACCAAGCAGCTGATTGGGAGGAAGGCCCTGGTGAATTTATTTTCAGGTTCGTTTAAATCCACAATGGGAAGCTGGTCAGCATGATTGTAAATCTAATCTTCTGGCACAGTGACTTTTACGATTTTTGGTAACGCCCATATCATACCAACTTCTTCTTCCTTCTCAGACTGACCTCATTTGTTTCTACCCAATTTCATGAACACTGATCCTCACAGTTCCTGTCACCCTGGTCACTGCATGCACACTATTTATCAGACCCTGTGATAAGCAGACACGTCCTAGGCACAGGGCATCTGGCCTGCACAATACTGCCGGGGCCGCTGCCCTCCGGGCGTCTGCAATCCATCGGCAAAGCTCACCGTCAGGGCCATAATAAACACGGTCCGCTTGACCTATGACAAAGGCCAAGTGATGAGGGGCGTGTGACAGTCTGGGAGAAGCGGGTGGAGTGTCCAGGAATTCTTCCACTGAAGCCTCAAGTGGTGGAGGAGGTGGTTTCACTTGGGGAGGGAGAGACGAGGAAGAAACTGGGCAGACGGGATTCCCCCCGGCAGCTCCCCCTGAGAAGGGGTGTTTGGTCTCTTCTCACACACACAGGTTCCACTTCATGGATGGCCAGGGGTGGCTGCATCCTTCTATGTCGAGACACCGTATATCTTAAACTTCAGCTGTTCTCACATCAGATCACTATAGTTTAAGAAATGAGATTCTGAGTTCTGCGAGTCACAACAAGACTTTAAAAGAGCCACCAAGAAAGCTTCGCTGAGGAATGTCCTAAGTTGGGAGAATTCACTTCCTCGCTCCCAGAGGAGTGCGAAGCGAGAGCTTTACAGCTCAGGTAGTCTCACAAGGCTGACCCACACATAACAGGGGCAGCCACTGAAAACACTACTTTAAAGCAAAACATCCACCAGAACACCTCGCTCGTCTCAACTGAGGACACAATTCCCGCTCAGGACAGAACCAAGTTCAAATACATATGAGTCCAGCGCAGTGCTCAGTCGAGTCCGACTCTTTGTGACCCCGTGGACTGCAGCCCACCAGCCTCCTCTGTCCATGGGATTCTCCAGGCCAGAATATTGGAGCGGGTCGCCATGCCCTCCTCCAGGGGGTCTTCCCGACCTGGGGATCAAGCCCGGGTCTCCTGCACTGGAAGGCGAATTCTTTACCATTGAGCCACCGGGGATACAGAATTAGGTCAAAAACAGAATCACTAAGCAAAACGCTTCTCTTCTGAGCAAAGAAAAAACACAGAATGTGGGCAGTACGTGCTGAGAAGACACTCCCCGGAGAGGAGAGGCAGGTGGCCACACCTGCGCCCCCCGTCTTCGCAGGTGAGCTTGTTTGCGTTTTGAAAAGAGCAGAGTGAAGACACTGTCCTTAATACGGATTTTCCTAGTAGCTTTCCAAGTGCACTGTCACCAGACTTTCCCAGAACCAGCAGTAATGCTCTACTCTGGCTTAGAACCTTGCCTCATGCCGTGACTGGACCTGAGGACAACCTTGTTGGCACTGCTGCCGTCGTGCTCTGCGCTGTGGGTGTGTTTCAGAATTGGTAAAGCCATTGTGAACACAAACCAACCTCATTTAAGAATCCTCAGGTCAACTACTAGTCACAAATATTCCAGATTTTTTAATGATCTAGAAAAATAATGCAAGTTCTCTGAATACATAAGCAGTTTGACTATTTAAAATTGAAAGTATATTCTGAATTTTCCAATAAAGCCGTTTAAAATCTCTCAAATGGGCTGACAAGAAGTCAGTCAAGCCTGTCAACTGAAGAAATGAAGTTCAGAACTCCACAGCACTTATTATTATTAATAGGATCCTTCAGAAAATGGCACTGAGTCAAAGTCAGGTTTATTATTATGAAGAACTCCAATGTCTAAGGAAGTGAAACACTATGCACGCTTATTTATATTTACCATTTATGAAAACTGCCCAATGAACAAAGTCAAAGCCTTGCGTTCTGCTAGAGTGCCGAGTCTATTGTGAAGAACCAGGGAGCACTAAGCACTGGTAACACTGACAGGTTTTCCTAAGAACTGAAATCTGTCATGGGCATAGCTTGTTATAAATCACGTGAAAGTTATTGCTAATTAAATACCAAACTGTTAAACGGTCCGGGATGGCCAGAGGAGGCCCCTACACTCCCAGACTTCCGCTAGGATGTCTTTCAGAAACATATGAATAGAGAAAAGGAAAATGTTTCTCTTTATTGATACGTTCTCTTCACACGACTTTTGAGCCCCTCTAGGGTTCTCAGTCACTCAAGCATTAAAGATGCCTCCTGCAGTCACATGCTCTGTGTCCTGTAACCACCATGTCCACCGAAGCTCAGAACACGGCACGCACAGAGGAGACATAAACGTTTGCCAAAGGATGAAGAATGAAGCCTACGTAATCCTGCTCTGTCTCGGGGATTAAATAGCAGTGGTTAGAACTGGCTCTAGATGCTGCTTCAGAGTCAGATTAGAAGAGCGGCTGGAGAAGACTCTTGAGTCCCTTGGCCTGCAAGGAGCTCCAACCAGTCCATCCTAAAAGAAATCAACCCTGAATGTTCACTGAAGGACTGATGCCGAAGCTGAAACTCCAATACTGTGGCTACCTTTTGCAAAGAGCTGACTCACTGGGAAAGACCCTGATGCTGGGAAAGATAGAGGGCAGGAGGAGAAGGGGACGACAGAGGATGAGACTTAGTGACTGAACACGAACAGCAAGGAGCGGCTTCCGTCAGTCAACTTCCACAAATGTTTGGAACTATAAATGTGTATTTACTCAGAGGTGTTCCAGAGTATAAAATGTTTAGAAGGCTAGCATCATAATAACCTGTTATTGACAAAAATCCTAGAAGACAGTCACCATACCATTCTTGTGCTTAAAAATATCTAATTGTTCTCCACCGCTTTTAAAATTAAGTCCAAATTCCTTGGGCTGGAATCACAGTCCCGTTTATCCTACAGAAAGGTACCGACTCCCTTCTGCGGAGCTGGCAGGTACCAAGGATAAAGAGATGAAAACAAAGGGAGCCTTCCCTGGAAGAGCTCCGAGCCCAGAAGAGGCTTCAGAGGAGACGCAGCCCATGGAAAGTCAAGGGCAGGCTCGGGTTTCCTGCTACTGGACGCAGCCTCGGAAGACTGGCTGGTTCTCAGACGGGGCGTCAGAGCTGGTTTTCCATTTCACAAATTCCACTTTGGCAGCCACAGAGAGGATGAATCAGAGCCTCCTGCCCCATGGTTTTTGCCAAACTGGCCCATTTTTGAGCTGCAGAAGTCCTAACTTCACCTACCACGAGGGCTTGCAGGCAAAGCCCAGGAAGGAGACAGCCCCCCAGTCCCGCCAAGTCCCCTGGAGCCAGGAGGACGCGCCCCCTTGAAGGCTCCTCCAGGGAGCCTCAGGCTGTCAGCCACACCATGGCTCAGGGCTACCAAATCCGTGATAACAGAGGCCCTCAAGCTCCATACACATCCGCACCTGGTAAGGTGCTGGCCGGCTGCTCATCAGCGGATCACGCTTCCCTGAAACAGTCGAGTCTGTTTAAGCCCCTGAGTAGACATCATGGAACAAAGAACAGAGGGTTGAAAATCTAAAACCAGAAGTAATATTTTCAAAAAATAATCCTAAAATCCCTGCAGGACTTTTTCGTAGGACTTAACTATATATGTAACACCTACAGAAACCAAAATCGTAGGCCACACCAACCAAAAAACCAACCCAGTCACAGGCCAGGACCAAAACCACAGGCTGTGAGGAGGAGGCGGGCTGACATACACCCTTACTCACAACTGACCTCTCTCGAGTTCAAAGCCTGAGAGACTAAAGCAGCCCCGCCCACCTGGAGACAGAGGCCAAACAGACCTACTTATTATTTAATACATGACTTAAAAGAGCAAACTCAAGAGTGGCAAAACCATCATTATGTCCAAGAACACCCTCCTAACTGAGAGCTGGCTGTCGGGTTACGCATGTCTCTAAGTCTCAGGGGAGTCACAGTCTTTTTTAAAGAATACATTCCTCACTTGGCCACGCCAGGTCTTACCTGCAGCACGCGAGCTCTGTTGTGTGCAGGATCTCTGGTTGTGGCCTGTGAACGCCAAGCGGCAGCGTGTGGGACCTAGTACCCGGACCAGGGGTCGAACCCAGGCCCCTGCGCTGGGAGCATGGAGTCTCAGCCACTGGACCTCCAGGCATGGCCCGGACTTTTAGTTTTGATATCAAAAATGTCCATTACAGTCGACTATGTAGAATTTGACTCTTCTGTTTAATATGTCAAAGGTAAGTATATTAACATAAACCTCAGAGTACTAAAAATGTATTTTTTTCATTAATTGTCAAAGCTTAATGAGGCATTCAAGCACAGCCCCTTTCACATAGAAATTGATTTGCTTTACAGCATTTTGTTCAATGTTACCAAATCATACTGCAAATACAATTTGTGGATTAGCCTACCACCGAGGAGAAATTTCTCAAATAATCATTTCTTCTGTTACAGCCCTGAACGAACTCTAAGACTCCTACAACCTACATCTTTAGAACTCTACTGCTCCTGTTTACTTCTTGGGTGATGTTATTAAGGAGATGCTCACCAACATAAGTAACAACCATGGGAGAACAGCATTTGAATACGACACAGAGAATACAACTCAACCCACTTTTACCAGGAACCTTCTGTGTAATGTCTGACTGAAGGCTCCGAGCCCCAGTGACCTCAAGTATCGAATGAAGGTATTGGATAGCCTGGTTTCCAAAGTCCTTTCCAGTCTCAAACGTCCGCCAAATTCTAATTTCCTCTGAAATAAGTCAGTGGCACTGCACAAATTCAGAGCTTCCTGACATCCTGATTCAAGTAGAGCAGCTCCAAGCTGGGAACCTGGGCTGCTGGAGTTCAGTTCCGGCCTCGAGAGGAAGCCTGAGGAAGCCATTCCTAAGGGCCCTCCATCAGAGTCTTCACGGAACAAAATCCTACTGAAAAACAGTGACCGATTAATCTGAAATCTGCAATACCAAGAAGTAATAGTTTTGCTTTTTGCTTAGTATGACATTTCAAGTACAGACTTGACCTCATCAAAAAAAAAAAAAAAAAATCAAGTTAATACTACTGGGTTTGCTATTGCCTACTGAACTATTTAAAGATGATGCTCTAAAATTCTGATTTATAATTATTTATCTCATCAAGGTAGCATGGGAACTATTATGTGTATAAAGTTAATGGGGTAAACCATATAAAATGCGTGACATTCTCAGTTTCATAATTTATTCCCTTTTAACCTTTTCCATGCAGATATTTCTCCTACATTAAAAGAGAGGTCAATCACTTTACAAATGCATATTTAGAGAATCATTTCATGAAACACTTTATATATAGTTTTTCCTACTATAAATCAACATGGAAAAATGTGTGAGCTATAAGCCCATTACTTATTCACACTTTTATTTTTAGTAAATGACTATACGAACATAATTTATTTAATAATTTAATAAGCCTGAGAATTTGTTTTCTCAAAGGAAAAAAATATATGTCCTCGTATAGAAAATAATCCTTGTAGCTTTGTATTATGATTCTTCAAGTCAATAAAAAAAAAGCCAAACACAATTTGATTATCTTCCTAAAAGATTATAATTATGAAATATTATTACAAAGTCATAATCATCAGCAAAAGATGCTTTACTCAAATGGGAGATGTGGTAACAACAAAAACTATGAATTCCAGCAATGACTCTGTCACCATCCAGTAAAGACAAGCTAGAAGTCCACTTGCCTTCTCAATGTCCTTCCTTTACCATCTGTCAGGTGAAGAAAAACCTCCCCATTCTTCAAGCAAATCGCTACCGAGAGAAGAGAGCTGGCTCAAACCTCTTCCGACATGCTTTCACCTAGCCACGCAGTGCCTGGTGGCTCAGATGGTACACAAGCTGCCTGCGATGCAGAAGACCTGGGTCCCAGCCCTGGGTTAGGGAAATTCTTTTTAAAAACAGTACTTGTAAATACCCCTTTACTGCTCAAGAACGTTTATAAATGCCCCTGTCACTTGACTGTTAGACAAGATTTAAATCCTCCTCAGATATTCAAGGTTTGCTGGACAAATGAATAAAGTGAACAAGGGGGCCCATCCTGAGGAGCGTCTATATCAGTTTTGAGAAATTGTATTTTTCACACTTTAAAAAGATTTTACATAAAGAAAAATTGTTTTTATTATAATCCATTTTAATCTAAAATTTACGTAAGGATACACTTACAAATAATGTTCTCATTTGACAAACCACTTTAGAATGCATAAAATACAAGGCCCTATATTAGAATGAGTGGCAAAAAATGTAAAAACTAACTTTCCTTCTCTCAAAGAGCTTAAAATATAGCAGATAACAATAAGGATGAACGTCTATGAAACTACAACAAATTATAATAATGACCATATTCCATATCAAACGAGATCCCCAATTTTCTAAGAGGCTTTTTTTTAATGTTAAAAGGGCGGGGGGGCTAAGTACCAAATGACATTAAATGCTTTTCTGCTCTAGCAAGCTTATCACACAAGTTTTCTTACTGAACCAAACGAGGTAATGAATCATATAACTAGATCTTTTCTATCAGGCCATCTTTATATGCTCAGATAAACATTTCTTGGTCAAATAAACCTTCTGTGATTAATCAAAGACTCTTCAACTGTTCCTTAAGTCATTTCAGTTCAGTTGCTCAGTCGTGTCCAACTCTTTGTGACCTTTGGTCACAAAGAACTTTTTGTACAGTTCTTCTCTGTATTCCTGCCACCTCTTCTTAATATCTTCTGCTTCTGTTAGGTCCATACCATTTCTGTCCTTCATCTTTGCATGAAATGTTCCCTTGGTATCTCTAATTTTCTTGACAAGATCTCTAGTCTTTCCCATTCTGTTGTTTTCCTCTATTTCTTTGCATTGATCCCTGAGGAAGCCTTTCTTATTTCTCCTTGCTAATCTTTGGAACTCTGCATTCAGATGGGTGCCTCTTTCCTTTTCCCTTTGCTTCTCACTCGTCTTCCTTTCACAGCTGTCTGTAAGGCCTCCTCAGACAGCCATGTTGCGTTTTTGCATCTCTGTTTCTTGGGGACGGTCTTGATCCCTGTCTCCTGTCCAATGTCACGAACCTCCGTCCACAGTTCATTAGTGTTTTCCAAACCATTCTCTAAAACACCAGATCCCCTTGAGCTGAGACAGAGGAGACCAACCATAAAGGTGTCTACAAAATACTGGGCTAAAGTAGTCCTGGGTTTGACTTCTTGGAGACCCTAATGTGCTAGAGTGCACTGTGACTCTCCAAGACAGTACCCTACACAGATTTTTCTAGAATTATCTGGGCACTAATTTCTTCCACAGAACTTCTGTTAATATCTTGGAGAACTCTGGTAATCTGTAGAACACAGTTTGGTTGATATTTTATTTAAATGTTCTCCTCTGGTCCAATTTTTGGCATTAAAAATATACTAACTCAAGAGCATGAATACAAAGATTCCCATTCAGTTAATTCTATGAAACATATATAAAAACTGGGCCTAAAAGTCTGCTATGACGGCAACTTGTATAACTTCAATTCTGCAGTTACTGGTCTGCTAATTATTACAGTGAGTCAATTTTTAAAACCTGTCCTTTACTGTACTTAGTGCTTCTCTTCACTCAATTGTACTTTGGAATTCTTACTGTTAACCTTCTGTCTTTCCTATTGCATTTTCCTTATAAATCTTGACCTACCTTTTTAATCTTTCTAGGTTTCTTTGCTCTAAGGTATCTTCTGAAAACAGGACACAGCTAAGGATTATTCTTTAGGCTGAGTCCATCTTTTAAAGCAGAAATTTAATATGCTTAATACATTTAATATATTAAACGCAATTAATGTAAACTGTTTTACTGATAACTTGTCTTTTATAGTCTTTTTGTTTCCTGTTTATTTCTTTCGTCTCTGGCCATGTGGGACCATGCCTGACTGCCTTAATTCTATCCAACTACTAATAACACAAACGTGTGTGTGTGGGTGTGTGTGTCGCTCAGTCACGTACAACTATTTGCAACCCCATAGACTGTAGCCTGCCAGGCTTCTCTGTCCGTGGGTTTCTTCAAACAAGAATACTGTAGTGAGTTGCCACGCCCTCCTCCAGAGGATCTTCCTAACCAAGGACAGAACCCAGGTCTCCTGCACTGCAGGCAGATTCTTTAAAGTCTAAGCCACCAAGGAACCCCAAGAAAACAAACATATATCCCATTCTATTTTAAATTCTGCTAATGGTGACTTTCAGGGTTTTCTAAGTTCTCCATTAACCACCTGGCTGATCATCAAAGGAAAAATGAAATTCAATCCAGGGTAGCCGAAGACTGACAATGCCATTGCTTTCCCCTCAATTGCTCATTCCATCCCCAAATTCTTAGACTGCAGGTTCTATAGCCATAGCCTATCTAAGCCATTCCTGGCATTCATACTATTTCATTTACTCCCATACTCATTCCCGGTGCTTCTGTACAAAGATGGCCCCTTCCCAAACTTAAGTCTTTTTCTTTTTTTGTTTACTTTACTCCTACTCTTACATCCCTAAGTTTTTTTCTTTTCCTAAAGGGCACACATGCAACACATTTTCTCTAATCACTGAAAATCTAAAACCATCACTCCCTTTTCACCACGTGAATAATAACTTGGCTGTGTATACATCCTTTTATATATGTATATATATATATTTTTTAATTTTCTTTATTGTGTTGGTTTTGCCATACATTGACATGAATCTGCCATGGGTATACATGTGCTCTCCCTCCAGAACCCCCCTCCTCCTCCCTCCCTCCTCCCTCCCCCTAGGTCATCTCGGTGCACCAGCCCCGAGCATCTAACTTGGGCTGGCGATTGATTTCACATATGATAATTAACATGTTTCAATGCCATTCTCCCACATCATCCCACCCTTGCCCTCTTCCACAGAGTCCATGAGACTGTTCTATTCATCTGCGTTTCATTTGCTGTCCCACATGCAGGGTTCTCGTTACCATCTTCCTAAATGTGTATACATTCTTTTAGCCACAACACTGTGTTTTGTTCTCTGCAGTAGTTGGTCTATTTCTTCCAGTATTTTGTGATACTAAAGACAACATATTGATTCCTTCCAATTTCTTGGATGAAGAACCAAGTTACAGGGACTTCCTTTTATCAATTTTTGGCTACCGTATTTACTACTACTTAATCTAGTATCTGCCTGAAATAAATCAAGCTAGCAACCTGAGTCACCACCACAAGGGGCATGATAAGGAAATTATTTTATTTCCCCGCAAAATGCATCTTTGCTCTGTGACCAATGAGCAAGTCTGCTGATTCACTTGCTCAAGTTTCCTTCAATGGCAAGTCCCTTGATTGTTTAAATCAATAAGGATGCATTTTCAGCTGGCACAGAACCTGCCTCCTACATGCTAATGATTTATCAACTAGCAGCTCTGGAATCTCATTTCCCACCCTATGGGTCCATCTCTCTGCCTGATGAGCCAAAGCAGAAATGCCCACGATCCCAACCCCCTCAAATCCAGCGCCCTCTGAGTCCCCTTCTCAGGGAACGGCACTGCCTGCCGCCCGGTCATGCAGCTCCCAGGCCATATCAGACCTTCCACTCCCTCACCTCTGCAGCTCCCAGGCCATATCAGACCTTCCACTCCCTCACCTCCACGAGTCCCCACGTCCCCTTCAGTCTGCCTCCCAGACCCGCCACGGCTTCTCCCAAGCCCTGGTAACTACTATAACCTATGAAGTGTTCCTGGGTAACGTGATTCGTATTCTACACACCCACCGCCATGGCCGATCTAAAATGAAAACCCAGATAGGTCTCAATCCCACCTGAAGCCCTTTGAGGAATGAAGCTCTTTTCTCAGCCGTGCTCCTTACTGGCTCGCAAACACATCCTCCTCTCTGGCCGTAATGAACCACCCTCACCTCTTCCAAACACCAGGCTCCTCACACCTGTGTGCCTCCAACACAGCGCCATCCCGGCTGAAACTCGCTTCCCAGCTAACCTGCCTGGCGACCCTGCTTCACGCTCAGGTGACCCTTTATAAAACGCCCCTCTAGGTGTCTTGTCCCTGGGCGTTTTACTGAAGCACTCATCTAAGCATCCCGGGTCCAGTGACAGTACTGCGACTGTATCACTGGGTCCAGGAACATATCAGCAACCTCTATTTGAGAGCAGAATCGATCCGCTCATTCTTTTTTTCACCTCCAATACATAGGGAAGTCCTATAAACACTTGTTAAATAACCAAATTTAGAAGACAAGAAGTTGCAGGGAACACAGGTCTAACAATCGGGATCTAACAAGTTCAAATTCACATGATCATCTACTTTTGAATAGTATGCTATAATAGAATACTAAATAATTCATAGTAGTGAATTCTATCATAACAAAGCTGATAAGGCCCCATGGAATACAAGTGAGGACTCGGAAATACTTTAATGAGTATGAATTATGTATTGTAAGGTCATTTGTTCTAACAATCTTCTGCCCGTAACAAGCACTCCCTAACCAAAAAATCATCATGAAAAAACGAAAAACACTTCTCATTTAAATAAAGGAAAAATTCAATAGATCTTCCTGAATTAACTCATGACTTTACATTTTATTCTTATTATTTAAAAAAAAGCTTATTAACTGCGACTTATCCATTTGTTTGGCACATGTCCACTATGACAGACACAGCTCTATATACTATTCCTGAACTTCCAAAGTCCTCCTTTCTTTCCAGACTAGTTTACAGTAAACTACAAAACAGTTTTAAAAGACTTCTCATCACCCCCTTCCTCTGATGCTCCTCCATACCGGCAAGGAAAGGAGCCCTGGAGCCCAGCGGAGAAGCCAGGTGGCCTACCCAGGTCTCCCCACGTTCCCGCCAGGAAACTCCTCCACTGACCCGCACGCAGGCCCCACCACACCCCCTGAGACCCGCGTCAGTCACAACAGACGTACCTCACGGAAAATCAGCTGAGACGGACATAGTCCGTGTCTAGCAAAACAGATCAAACGTGTCCCTCGGGATGTCCATGAGAACTGCTGCCTTGCCCCCTCCCTGCCCACCCTGATGGCTCTGCAGCAAGTAAAGAATCTGCCTGCAGTGGAGGAGACACAGGAGATCCAGGTTTGATCCCTGGGTCAGGAAAACCCCCTGAAGGAGGAATGGCAACCCACTCCAGTACTCTTGCCTGGAGAACCCCATGGACAGAGGAGCCTGGCGGGTTACAGTCCAAAGACTTCCAAAAGGCTGCAAAGAGTCAGACTAAGCACTGAGCACAACAGGAATTATTCCTAAGAAGGCAATAATTTCACGTGTTAAGCTAGTGATTTCTTTATTAACTTAGTTCAACATTTTCCCCATGAGGGGATTATTAGAACATCATAATGGAATTAATTCAGCAAGTGTATACATAAGCACCTTCCATGGACAGAGAGAGGTTCCTTTCCCTTTACAGAAAAGCCAAAATTGCTTCCCTTGAGCTAGGAATGGGCCCGCCTCTAAGGATGGGAAACACAAAGATACCGAGCAAACATCTTAGTAAATCAGATTCAAATCAATTTCATCTGACTCCTCTTCCCAGTTTACTGTCCTGTCCTAATGAGAGGAACTCAGTTGTTTCTTTGTTGCTGGCTGCCTAGCCTGTAACTCACTCCTAACCGCCCAACTGGTCTCTGTCCTGACTCCACACCCCTCCCGTTCCCACCAACTTCCTGCCTGGCATGCTCCAGTTTCTCCCAGTCCTGGCTCTCACCTCACCCGACTCGGAGATCTTTCAAAACTTCCAATGCAGAGTTCAGACACCAGGCCCAGACCCTCACCTGACAGTGAGCACCTAGAGGTCAGACCTCCACCCTTTCACAGAGTAAACTCCCTCACCCAAGGCCCTGGGTCTGCCCTGCCCCCTCAGGGCCAGAAGTCAACCGCTCAGCCCTCCAGGACCTCCGAGACCTCCACTGCTGCAGCGATTTGCCCCGGCCTTCAGCCTCACACAGGCACTGGGGCGCCATCACCTGGCTTCCCTGAACGGCTGGTCCAGACAAGAAAGGTCCCAGGCCCTGCAGGAAACACAGATGTGCACAGGGCTGATTCACACCTTCCAGAAGCATACATTCCAGGAAGGAAGCTGATACGAGCACAACCACGGGGCCAGGGGACAAGCACTGAAGGCCTGAAGAAGACGGAAGAGGCCTTTGTATTTTTTGTATCACATATGAGCAGAGCCTTAAGGGATAAAGATGATTTTTAACCACTGAGATTTAACAACTGAAGTATTAAAAAAACAAACAGGCATTAAAAACTGTGAGAAAATCATAAAGCAGAGAGGAAAGGATACAGAATTCACCAAAAAATGGTAAGCTGGGTTGTCAAATGGGACTAACATTTAGGAGAGAATAAAGAAGTGAATCTGGAAAGGCGAGTCAGGGCGCTGACTGGAGACCAGGTGGGCCAGGCCAGATGATACAGACTACTGCTCACGCCTGTCCCCCATCTTCTACAGTTCATCAAAACAGGGAGTTTTCAGGCGCAAAGACAGACCTGTGTTTAGATGATCCGTCTACTCACTTTGAGCTACTTACAGATACCCTCGAAGCTCTCTCTTCAACCTGTGAGGTGGTGGGACCTGAGGGAAAGTGGGGCGAACAGTTAAGGGGGTCACAGGGTGGACAGAAGCCCCGAGTCACCCTCGCAGCTGCTGCAGATCTCCAGAGAGCGCACAGTCCGCGGAGAGGCCTGCAGGCAGGTGTGCCTTCCAAGTCCAGAGCAGGCTCACCCCGACGAAATGAAGTTTAACGTCAAGGGCTGGGCAGCCAATTGGATCCTCTTTCCAACTGTCTCAAAATGCATATGCAAATACCCCCCAGAGTTCACAATGAAGAAAAACTGGTGTCCAGGTCTGACTCTGGAAACACTGACATCCTGAGGTTGACAGCCCACCTTGTGAACAGAAGAGGCCTTGGACGGCAGCTTGCCTGCCTGGCACCACACCCGGGGCCATCTCTGCGGCCCCGGCACCGTTCCAGTAGCCGAACCATCAACCACACTCCCAGCTCTCCCTCCGCAGCCAGACACTGGACTCCTAGGCCACCTCCTGTGCATTTTAACCCAGCTCATCCGAAGACCCTGTGCTTGCCATCTCCAAGTATATAGAAAGGAACCCGGACTCAGTCCAGGACTTCAAAACCTACTTTGTCAAGCTGCCTCTTCCGGTATTATTTATGATACACACACACACAAATATATATGTATAAATATTTTTTTAAGGTGGGTGGGTATAAATGATGGGAAAAGGGGCCTGGATTTATTGAGAAACTCCAAATTAAAGAAAAAGATAAACAACAAAAAAAAAAATCACCGAGAGGGGGACTTCCCTGGTGGTCCAGTGGGTGGGACTCCACGCCTCTGATGCAGGGGGCCTGCATTCAATCCCTGGTCGGGGAATCCCACATGCCATGTGGTGTGGACCAAATAAATAAGTACCATTTTTAAAAAAAATTCAGACAGACAGTGGTTTTAAAACAACCACGCAGACTCTCCGGTGAAGAACATGGCTCACATGTGAAGGCTGCGCTGAGGGGCCGGAGCAGGGGCAGGGACAGTCAGCTGTGTTATCAAAGGAAACTGGATGGTCACGGAAAGAGGAACAGGTGAGTCATCGCGCTTTCCTCAACGCAGGCCAGCTCCACCAGATCAGCGAGACAGGGAAGCCTGGCGTGGCAAGCCCAGGGACGAGCGCCGGGCTGCAGGTGGGGCCCAGGGCTGTGGTCTGAAGCAGAGCAAACCACCGTGGGGACACAGTGAGCTGTGCGCTGAGAACACCCTGAACAGGCCCCGAGCGGTGAGAAGAGCAAAGCAGTGCACTCCAGGGGTCGCTGGGTCAGGACAGAACTAGAGCTAACACTCAGGGGTACTGTTCTCTTCCACGGTTTCTCTCTTCAGTTATGACTCAATTCTTATGCAGATTTGTGTGTGTGTGTGTGTGTGTGAGTCGCTCAGTCACATCCGACTCTTTGCGGCCCCATGGACTAGAGCCCGCCAGGCTCCTCTGTCCAGCAAAAATACTGGAGAGGACTGCCATTCCCTCCACCAGAGGAACTTCCCCACCCAGAGATCGAACCCTGGCTTCCTGCCTCGAAGGCAGATTCTTTACCATTTGAGCTACAGGGAAATCTCTAGAGTTAAACTTACTTACCTCATTTATTTTCATTGATGATTAACAGTGATGTCGATACTACCTGGCCAGCAGCTGAGCTGAGAGGCTGGCTGTGCTTGCTAGGAGGCGCTGATTCTTGAGCATAAACTACCCCAAGAGCTGCCCACTCCCAGAGCAGAATGACAGGAGCAGCGGGCCGGACTCCTATCATCAATAAATAATGCTGTAAATTAGCAAATGTTTTCTACAGAGACCATGTGGCATTTCTTCTTGTTGCCTGAGGAAGACCTGCACAGGACTGCTAACTCAACAGAAGTAAAAAACAAAACACCATGCCTGCCACCGAGAGCCTGACAGAGGTACACGAGGCAGGGTGGACTCTTAGGGAACGCAGAGGAATGTGGATTAGCAAATTCACATCCCTGGGCTTCAGTTTATTCTCACATTAAATGAAAAGGTCAGTTTAGACGATTTTTAAGTTTCCTTCCAGCTCTGAAAGTATCTGATTCAGTGAATTACGCACTTAAGGTCTCCTAAGAGAAACCACAAAATAAGGGTGAGTGGACACTTGATTCTGGAACAGCTGTTCTGGGGTAGCAATAAGACACAAGCTGCAGATGACACACGTACGTACAGGATGACCTGGGTGCCTGCATCCCTCAGGTACTGATACAAGACAATCCCTGTACAACCTTAAAACACTCTGTTCAGAACAAAAAGACCAGAAATCTAAAAATCGTTGGTGTGGTAAAGAAACTGGGGGGAAAAAAAAGTATTTAGATCATGCTTGTTAAATTTTAAGTGTAAGCGACCAGAAGCAAAGATGAGGTCATCAGACAACCCTAATCCAGTCAGACTGGCGTCCTTGTGAGGAGAGGAGGAGACAAGGAAGGCGGCCACATGGCAGGGCAGAGACTGGGATGGCCGCCTATCACGCAGGATCCAGCAGGGCCACCCACATGCGGGCCGAGTGGAGCCCCTTCTGGGAGCCCGGCCTGGTGGACATCCCGACTTCCCACCTTCAGAACGGCGCATGTAAACCTCTGCTGTCTGCAGCCATCCAGTTTGCGGTTAAGTCGTTGGGCCATCCTAGGAAGCTAACCCAGGAGGCGCTGTGTGCCGGAGCCCAGGGCACCCAGGCCTGGACCCAACAGCCAGCTCTGGTGCCGGGCCCCCCGGGGAGGGCAGCGCCAGCATGACCAGCGGCTGGGCAGTCCCAGCCCCAGGGTCGCTGCTCACGGGAGTCAGCAGCCACTCACTCCGGAGGGCTGGCTGCTGGGAAACTCTGCCTGAAGCTCAGACTCCCTCCCACCTACCCACCAAATGCCTTCCAACCCAAGAGATAGAGACTATGATGGGAAGACTAGTGGGAGAACCACCTAATAAAATGCAACTTGTCATCGAGGGCCGATGCCCTAAACACTCCAGGACTCAAGACGACAAAGTGAAGTTGAAAACCGTGTGCCATTCAACCATCAAAATACTTAGCAACTGTAGAAACTTTACTAAAACTCTCGGATGTAGACAAAAAATGTTTAAAAAAATGCCATTTTCACTGAGTACTTCCCCTGCTACCATGCTCTTCTAAACATGTCTCAATATAAAAGGCTGTAAAAAAAAAAAATTAAAAGAAGTGAATCTATAGGTTACCATGTGAAATTCAGAATGAAACATCAATTTATTGCTATAATACAATCCACCAGGAAGCATTTATTTTGCATAATTTCTTCCAATTTACTTGCATTTGTTAAGTAGCAAAACATGCCTAGAAGTAAACTATTTAAAATAAGGACATGCTATTTGCCTGAAATAAATTACCTACTGTCCAGTTCTGGGTATCCTCATGACAGATGCAAACGTATCACATTATTTTATTATAGGGCCCAGCAGTTAGACAGACAAGGCAATGGAAGGGTTGCAACTCCTTACATTTCAGAGGTATGACAATTTTTCATAAACATGTCTGCATGTTTAGTTTTCCCAACAATAATATAACAGATGATACGTGGCTTTGTTATGGTTACGATCAGAAAGAAATTAGAGTAATTTTCCAGGTAAACACGAGAATATGAGAAAGACAACACTTCAAAAAAAAGAATTGGAAGCATAGTAGAAATATACTAGAAAGAACATTCTAACTTCTTCCATCTTCCAGTCAGTATTTAAGTATCCTTTTGCAACTCTCATCTTTTTTTTTCGGTCCAAAATATAACCACTAAGCCTCCTGTGTTTTTTTCCCTATGAGGAACTAAGGATTACTGGCCCCTCCCTCGAAAATATAGTAAAAAATTAACTCCTATTGGGAACAATTAAATTATAAATATGAACATCACAGGGCAAAAGGGAAGAAGAATTAAGGCAGAGAAGACAGAAATGGCAGCAGGGCCGGAAGGAACCTGTTCCCCGAAAAAGCTGGGCCAGGAAAGGGTAGGCAGCGAGGTCTCCCGGCAGAAGAAACAGAGAAGACGCGGCTTCCCCACCACCAAAAATCCTTAGAGGAAAAGGTGAGAGGAAATTAACACTACAGAGCCCCCTGCCCTGCTTCTAAGAAGACGCTGTCACTTACTCCTCCAAGCAATGATGGGACCTGAGCTGGGAAAACTTACGGTCGGGACAAATCGAGGAGCTCAGCCAAGGTCTCAGCGGAGAAGAGAAACCTAGGCCTCAGTCTTTTTCACATCACAGTAAACATGGAAAAGTGTTTGTGCAGCGAGGTCACACAAAGAGGAGAGGCTGGTGGCAGCTGGTGGCAGTTAGCCCCAAAGCCTCAGGCCCCACCCTGAGGGGTCACTTTTTCTGCCCACCCGGAACCTGCTCGGGCTGGGCTGGGAAAGCGTGTGTAAGCTCCCAACTGTTGCCTTTTCCATTCCATTCAAGCTCTTCCCAGTATCTACACCCAGGTCAGCGGCAGCTAACTGTACTGAACTCCAAGGAAAGAGTTAGGCAACCCCCAAGCACACCCCAGGCCACAAACACCCAGATGGCAGCCTCTCCTTACAATGCAAGCCCTGTTTAGAAGTCTGTTTCAAAAAACTGGAAAAAAAGTCTTTTATAAAAAAATACTCAGTTTTTCTAAAAAGACAAAAATCTGTGCATACTCTTACTCATGCCAAAAATTCTCTCTAAAGGCAGCCATTCCAGTAGACTTAGAACAAAAATTGCTAAAGAAACATACCAAAAGACATTCCTTCTAGTGTTATCTGTCGGTCAAGCAAAGATAAATGTCTGACATCAGGGTCCATCTTGGCTTAGCATCAACAAGGAAGCCGAGAGTTGGCACATCGCAGGATGGGTGAGGGGGTCCCCCGAGGCAAAGAACAGCAGAAATCCCTAAAGTCTAACAGAGGTTGAAAATGTTACAAGGTCTCTGAGATTACACACAAGATCTGGCGATGAATAACTGAGCATTATTCTGGGAGGACTGGGGAAGATCAAAAGACTGTCACACGGATCAAAGGACCAAAAAGACTAAAAATGTCGCCCTGGAAAATCCCTACCAGCCCAAACATCAATCCCAGACTCAGGTTTAGATCTGTGTGTTACCTTCCAGGGCAGGAAGGGGCCTCCAGACTGACTATAAAGTTTTACTGGAAGAGCCACACCCACCTGTCCAGGTATGTCCTCGGGTGCAGCGGCAGTAGCTGTCAGAGACCACAAGGCTCACAAAGCCAGAAATGTTTACTCTCTCGCCCTTCTGAGACAAAGTCTGCAAGCCCCCTGTACTATACAAAAGCAGCCTGGAGTGAAAAAGTTCCTTCAATGACTCACAGTGATTATCAACAGAAGACCACCGACAAGATTCACAGAAAGGACTGTTTGCACTAAATAACAGAAAACACGTACATTTTTAAAACTCGATAGACCAATTAAGTACCAATTTTGTGTTCTATTCATTTGCACACTATTCTGATGAACACTCTGGACAGCTATTGCCAAACAGCTCGTGGTATCAGTTCACTATGTCAATAGTATGACGGAGCTGATATTTTAACAAAGGTTAAAAAAAGAAGTTTTCCTGCTTGAAAATATGAATCAATGCTTCAAGTCCACCTATCTGTTCTCCTCATTCCCACCGCTCATTGAAAACAATGAAATATGGTCTCTGTTTTCGTTATAATGAAAGATGTATAACACACAGGAATAGTCAAACTATTTAATCACCAAAAGAAAATCAGCAGTCTAGAAGTTTTATAATTCTAAGAACAAATGGTCCTACATTAGTTCTATGTATAAGTTTAAAAATTCTCAACTGTTGTATCCTGCCAATAAATTTGATTACTATTATATAAATTCCCTTTAAAATTGAAGGGAGAAGGAATTAAGTTAAAACTCTCAAAAGTATAAAAAAACACTTAAAACATCTTACTATATATTTATAAAAATGCTGAAAAATAACTGCTGATAAGGCAATCCAGAGCAAACAGTAATCATACATGCCATTTCCAAAACACTTAGTATTTTACTAACTTTGTTGCCATATTTTTATGTATGATGTACTAAAATACCTACTCACATTAACTCCTGAGCAAATATTTGAAGGGACAAATATTTTAATTTGAGTGAAACTAGGAATGTGGACGGAGTAACACTTTGTGCATCTACAATGCACATTTTTTAAATACCAAAGCCTATTTAAAAAGGAAAAAAAATATCAAATGAAACAAAACCTAAAAGGAATTTCTGGGGACTTAATATCTAATTAAGCAATTTCTTTTCCAAAATTCATTAAGTAAGCATTTCTGTCCCCTCCAGATGCCCTTAAAGGGTGGCTCCATTAGAAATACTAGAAAGATACATTTTAAAACATCAGATAGTTTCTAGAAAAAACAGCTTTCCCTTCTAGGAACAATCTCAGGGTAAATGTAAAAGCCTGTAGAAGTCTCACTGTAGTGACTGACATCTCAGACCACTTATTTAAGTGAAAAAAGGAATCTACATTTCAGTAAATACACAATGGTCAAGAAGAAAATACGTGAATATTCCCAATAAATCAGTGCCTCAAACTGCCAACTGCAACCACCATAAACACAGAGGGAGGGGAGTATGAGGTGAGATCCTCTGGTCGTGTGAAAGCGCGAAACTGAGTTCTATTATTCGGAGACGTTAACACCGAGGCCCTCAGCCTCCCCTCCTCCACCAGAACGCAGCCGTCATACCAGGCGTGCCTTCCTCATTCTTGCAGTAAGTGCTGCTTTACTGGGCTGGGAAAGGGCTCCCGAGACGGTCCAGCTGTGAGTGGAGAGGCTGGAGGGCAGCAGGTGCGACCCGGACCAGCGGACCCCAGCAGAACAGATTAGCAAATGAGTCTGCACCGGGGAGTCGTCTTCACTGGCGACTGCAAACCGCTTTTTGTATATGGAAAGCGTCCCAAATTAATTGTAAAAACGCTTAAGGATTTGGAGTCTTACCAGTTCTCGGTTTGCATTTTCACACGATTTCAAAGAACAACCCCAAGCCCACCCCCACAAACATCAGTCACACTAACTGGGGAGCCCAAGGTGCAGCTGAACCCTGAAAGAAGACGGGCACGGGGGCGGAGCGGCGATCCCAGGGACCTGCCGCCCGCCCCGCCCCCCGCACTGTGTGTTTAACTGACCAGCTCCCCCATCCTCATTTTCGGATTTATCTCACAACGCTCCCTCATCTTGCCTGGTTACTCCGCAAGCCCCGCCCCGCCGAGGAGAAGCCCCGCCCCCTCCCGCCGGCCCCGAGCACCGGAGGAAGTGCCCGCCCCCCGACAGCCGGAGCCGCGCCGTCCTCGCCGCGCATTGGCTGCGGAGGCCGTCCGTCTTCAGGGGCCGGGGCCTCCCGCGCGAGGGCGAAATTCCAGGCCCGCGCCTCTGGGAAAGGTCCCGGGCAGCCCCAGACCCCGGAGAGCGAGCGGCCAGCTTCCACTAGGGGTGCCTTCGCCTTTTAATTTCGCCGCCCTCCTCCCGTCGGCCCCATGCAGTTTAAAACTTTTTCAAAGCTCGAACCACTTCCCCCCACCCACCCCAGCAAGCTCCCTCCAGGGCCAAGTTGAGGATGCTGCGGTTTTAAGAGTGAAGCAAGCTGTGGACTGGATCTCTGGAAATGAAATTCCTTATGTCTTCTGTTAACTTGTTTTGGGTGCACTGGCCTTCATCAAGTGTTCCGACCAAGAATATTCGGCGTCCATTCACCAGGAGTCACCGCAAGCATTACAGAGTTAACTGTATCTCGTAACTATTCACCATTTTCACAGTCAGACTGCCCCAAAGGTACTATAAATTTTTTGAGGGAAAGTGCTAAGCCATTCTCCGACCACACCCGCAAGAGCTCAAGCTCCCTTACAGAATGGTCACGCACACATTCTACACTTTATACTGTAACGCAACCTGGCGAGACGCGCAGCTGTAGCCCGAAGGGAGTATTCATACTTCTAGAAGCTGCAAATTCCTTGGAGGAGGAATTATCAACAGTGGTTCTAATTATGGCGGGCACACAGTGCTCTACAAACTACGGGTATTTGTTTCAACTGCATCCTTATGCCCAGTAGTTTCAAAGCAGAGGAAAAATCATTTCGTTTTTGCAATGTTTCCTTCAATTCCGTCACCAACAACGCTCAAGGATGGAAACATATCTTACTGTAAATAACTATTTTTAGTATCCATCCCTAACTACAGCTGGGCGAGAACAAGACTCATCTGTTTGAAACATCATCTCCCAAGGCCTACAGTTTACAGGAAAGAGGTACCAGGGGTTCTTTAATCTCACTGCAGCATCCTTCTCTAGGTTGTGTTCCCTTCCTGACACTGTCTGGGGACAATGCAGCCTTATCACTTTTTCTCTTTTGCCTTTGCGCTCCCTTTCGTCTCTGATTTTGGCCTCAATGTTCAATGACTTTCTCTTCTGTCGCCACTATTTGCCTTGCAGTCCTTCTCTCTGACGTCTCCTAGTCCTGACAGAGACCCGTAAAGCACCTTCTCCAAAAGGTCGGTCATCCCCCCGCACCCCTCCAAGCCAGTCTGCAAAGCTCCCACCACCCACTTCTCCCCGGACGTGCGCTCTGCCCAGTCGCGCGGTGGCCGATTGCTGACAGCGGGACCCAGCCAATCCGCGAGGGATAAATAAGAGGCGCAGCCAATGAGCGCGCGCCGGGAGGCGGGACTTCGCCAAGTTCCTCGGGTCCCCCAAGCCAGACCTGTTGCGCCGCCGCCGTGGCCGCCGGAGTTTCTTAGTTACGGCGGCGGGCTCGGGCGCCAGAGCCGCGCGGGGCCCGAGGCCGCCCCACGGCCCAGGGGTGGCCCGAGGCCGCCGGGCCGCGCGCGCCCCGCACCGGCCTCCCTTCCTCGCCCCAGCCCCGGCGTGGCCCCCCGCCGCCGCGCGCGGGCCCGGCCTCTCCCCCACCCCGCGGGGCCCCGGCCCGCGCGCCAGACACCCCTGAGGCAGCGACTCACCAGGAAGCCGGGAGCTCTGCGTCCTCCGGGCCGCGCAGGACCCGGAGGGGCGGGCGGGCGGCTCGGCCGGGCGGCTCCGCGGACAGGCCCGCTGGGCCCGGGGCTGTGGCCGCGAGGCCCGGAGCGCTGGCCACCTCCCGCCGCGCCGCTCCGGCGGACGCTGCAGGCGCGGGCACCCACCCTGCGCTCGGCGAGGCGCGTCCGGAGCGCGAGCCTAGCGGCGGCCCATCCTCCTTCGACTCCCGCGCCTCCTCCCCCGGCCGCGGCTGTCAGGAGTGTAAACATCCCGGCATCCCCGAGGAGGGGGCGGGGCGGCGCCGGCCACGCCCCGCGCCGCCGGCCCGCCCACCAGAGCGCCGGCCCGCCCGCCAGAGCCCCGCCCCGCGCCGCCGGCCCCGCCCCCAGGGCCCCGCCCCGAGCCGGCCGGGCCGGGAGCGCGCTGCGGGGCCGCTACCCTCAGACCCCGGCGTCAGAGCCCCGACGTCCCCCGCCGGCGCCCAGGCGGGTCTCGGGGAGCCCTCCTGTGGTCAGGCCCAGCCCTAGTCCCCTCTTTCCGGGCACTTTCCCTCCAGATCGGGGGTTGGCTGCCTTTGGAGAACTCGGAGTGCCCGGTGTGCGCGCGGTCAGCCGAGTGGGTACGCCCCTTCTGGATCATTGCGGTTTTACCCCAGCCGCGAGGACAGAGCCCTTCCGGGCATTTCTAAGACGTGGACTGGCTGGGATGGCCCTCGGCGTGTTTGGTGGGGGTGGAGGGGTGTGATTACACCCCAGAGCCCTGGAGCCTGGGACTGCGAGAGGAGTGCCGTGAAGGGGCCTCGGTAACCGGGGGACGCGGCTAGGGAGGGTCCGCCCCGCCTCGACTTGAGCCTCCGCTGGCGCGTGCGCGGGCTCCGTCTCTCCAGGCGTGTCCGACTCTGCGAGCCTCTGGGCTCCATCCTCCAGGCCCCTCTGTCCACGGGATTCTCCAGGCAAGGATGCTGGAGTGGGTTGCCAACCGTGCCTCCCACCAGATCTTCCCCAGGGGACCGAACCTGCGTCTCTTAACGTCACCTACATTGAAAGGCAAGTTCTTTACCACTGGTGCCACCTGGGAGGTTAACTCTGACCTAGCAGGACAAGTCATCTCCCCTCTTCTGGAGTCACACTCTTTGTCTGTAAGAAGACAGAAGTAATAATAACTATCTCTGGGGCTTCTCTGGTAACTCAGCTGGTCAAGAATCCACCTGCAATGCAGGAGACCCCGGTTTGATTCCTGGATGGGGAAGATCCCCTGGAGCAGGGCACGGCAACCCACTCCAGTATTCTTCCCTGGAAAATCCCCATGGACAGAGGAGCCTAGCGAGCTACAGTCCTTGGGGTCGCAAAGAGTCAGACACGACTGAGCCACTAAACACAGCACTAGGACTACGCTAGAATTCAATGAGATACAGCAAAATGCTTAAGCACAAGAGCCTGGCATAGAAGAAGTGTTCATTGAGTAGCTGCTATTACTCCTAGGCCTGATCACTAGTTTGGCTTCCTAACCAACGGATTGGAGCCAAGAATGAGTAGATTATAGCTCAAATGCTTGAAATGTTAAACCTATGGAATTAATATTTAGAAAGTTTGTTTTTAGAGAGAAAACAATTCAGGATCTCAATAGAAGACTTTTATTTCAGTGGCTAATAAAGTATGAGTAAATCTGCTAAGCACTGTTCTAAGGAGTAAAGCAGTTACCAAGACACAAAGTCCCTGATCTCATGATCTTTACATTGTAGAAAAGGTAATAATAATACAATAAGCCAATAAATACATACTATGTCAAATGGTGATTCATTCAATAATAAAGCAGGTTGTGAAGACTCATTGGAAGGGTGACCAAATCCATTTGGGTTTGCAAAACATAGCTCTGCTGTGGAGAACAGACTGCAGGGTTGGAACAACTAAAATGGTTAAAAGACTATTATAAGGATCAGGTAGAAGATATTGATGACTTAGGCCATTGTGCTAACAGTGGAGGTGTTACGAATGATGAGGGCCAGATATGTTGCTAAGGTACAGCCAACAAGATTTACAGATGAATTGAACGTGGGGTAAGAAGGCAGGCAAGGGACTTCCCTGGTTGTCCAGTGGCCAAGACCCCATGCTTCCAATGCAAAGGGCCCAGCTTCTATCCCTGGACAGGGAACTAGATCCTGCTTGCTTCAACTAAAAGAACCTGCGTGCCGCAGCAAAGGTAGACAGTCCCGTGTGGCACGACGAAGACCTGGTGCAGCCAAATAAATAAATTAAAAAAAAAAAAAAAAGTAAGTACGCAAGAATGAAGCCAATGAAGTCAGCATTTGAACCGGATTGCTCTGTCAAGTCACACCAAAGCAAACTCAGTCAAATAAGAACAGTGTCACTTGAGTTATACGCAAGCATACCTGGCAGGAAAAATAAGAGTATTCCCCGGCTGAAGATATTTCAACCTGGTTAAGGTTTTCAAAAACTGTCTTTTGTAACACCTTTTAGAAACGTACATAGATAGATAATAGGTTCAGTCCAGTTCAGCCGCTCAGTCGTGTCCGACTCTTTGCGACCCCGTGAACTGCAGCATGCCAGGCCTCCCTGTCCATCACCAACTCCTGGAGTCCACCCAAACCTATGTCCGTCGAGTCGGTGATGCCATCAGCCATCTCATCCTCTGTCATCCCCTTCTCCTCCTGCCCCCAATCCTTCCAGCATCAGGGTCTATAATACAGCCCTAATTAAAGCACATATTCTGGTGTACAGACTAGATACTTCATTGGTATAAGGAAAACACATAGGGAAGTGGATCAAAATGAGCCCATGAAGCCCTGGAAGATTCCTGGCATGGCACTCTGGTGCCCAGAATGTTGACATCATCATCTTCACCTTAAAAGAATACAAAGCTACAGCTCAATAGTGTACAGTGCTTCAGAAGTTGTGGAGACTGTCTAGATACAATGCACTTTCTCTTTATGACTTTTCATCATGCCTTTGCTGATAGAGGGGGCTGTGCCCCTGCCCTGGGCCCCTGGCCTGGAGCAGATGCTCATGGAAGAGCAGAGAGAAAGAATGAAAGTGCCAGCTGCCCAGTTGTGTCCGGCTCTGGACCCCGTGGACAGTACAGTCTGTGGGACTCTCCAGGCCAGGATACTGGCGTGGGCAGCCTTCCCTTCTCCAGGGGATCTTCTCGACCCAGGAACTGAACCAGGATCTCCTGCATTGCAGGCAGAGATCTGGCCAAAGAGGCTCCTCTGGTCCCAGGAATCATCAGAGCAGAGTCCAGCTTTACCTTCTTGTCCCTTCAGCTCCCACCAAGCTTGCTTCAAAAATGCTTGCCTGACTCCATGCAATGAACTAATTACAGTCCTTTATGTATGGGCTACTTAGTGTTTACACCTAATTACCAGGCAATACATACCATTGAGTAGCAGATTAACTTTTCTGTAAATGATATTTGATTATGACATTTAAAAGCTTTCAGTTAATGCCCAGTCTGTATATTTTGTTGTTAATACAGCTCTGCCGTGGATGCGTGCTCAGTCGTGTCTGACTCTTTGTGACCCCACGGACTGTAGCCCACCAGGCTCCTCTGTCCATGGGGTTTTCTAAGCAAGAAATACTGCAGTGGGTTGTTATTTCCTCCTCCAGGGGATCTTCCTGGCCCAGGAATAGAACCAGGAGTGTCTCCCGTGTCTCCTGCATTGGCAGGTGGATTCTTCACCACTGAGCCAGCTGGGAAACCCAGAGCTCTGCTGGCTCAACACAATTAAAAATAAAAAAGTAGAGACAGTATTGATTACCAGAACCATTTTCTTTTTAACCTGTAGGTTAACCCAGACCTGCAGTCCCATATCGAGTTAAGAGTCCATGTAACATCTCTGTAAGGAGAGAAGCTTGCTAGAAAAAAAATGTTTTCCTGATGAGGGATGATGAAGTCATATTAAAAAGAATTCTCCTTTGAAAGAGATCCTAGCCAGTGGGATAGACCAGAAAGGTCCAGCCTTCCTGACTCATACATAGCGCTGGTAACAGGTGTCCATACAAAACTGCTAGTGATCCTGGCAGGCACTGAATCTGGCAGCTGGATAAGTGACAAGGCTTAGTCAAGCTGTTGAAATGTCTGGACTAACCTGGGCCAAGAGGAGGAGGTCAAAGTGCAGCCTGCAGACAGCTCCAGGGAGATCCCTTTCCCCTGAGCCTGGCCGCGGTCACTGTACAGTGGCAGAAAACCATCTCTCCCAAACTGTGAGAACACTCGGGAAAAACATCTGAAAGCTGCTTTTTCACTCTCAGGACCTCTTGCATTGAATTATTAACAGATCATGCAGATGAACTACCCTTTAAAACAATAAAGTCTGCCTTCATGTCGTCTTCACAACAAACTCCTGGAATTCAAAGTCACGGAAAGACAACTCTGCTCTCTCCCAGTTATCTAGTTCTGTATTTGGAGAATACAGTTCCTAGTTAAAAATAGCAACATACTGACAGTGGCTTTTTCCTAGCTATTTTTGTAGCAGTTTTAAGACTGAGGAAGCATTTCAACATCCTGTGTGTGTGTGTGTGTGTGTGTGTGTGTGTGTACACATATGTACATATATGTGAAGTGAAGTGAAAGTGGCTTAGTTATATCTTACTCTTCGTGTTTCCACAGACAACCCGCCAGGCTTCTCTGTCCCATGGAATTCCCCAGGCAGGAATACTGGAGTGGGTTGCTATTCCCTTCTCCAGGGGAGCTTCCTGAATCTGGGTCTCCCTCATTGCAGGCAGATTCTTTACCATCTGAGCCACAGGGGAAACCTCAATTTACATATACACATATATTTAATGTAGGGATGAAGCACAAGCTGGAATCAAGATTGCCAGGAGAAATATCAATAACCTCAGATATGCAGATGACACCACCCTTATGGCAGAAAGTGAAGAACTAAAGAGCTTCTTGATGAAAGTGAAAGAGGAGAGTGAAAAAGTTGGCTTAAAGCTCAACATTCAGAAAACTAAGATCATGGCATCTGGTCCCATCACTTCATGGCAAATAGAGGGGGAAACAGTGAAAACAGTGACTGACTTTATTCTTCTGGGCTCCAAAATCACTGTGGATGGTGATTGCAGCCATGAATTAAAAGATGCTTGCTCCTTGGAAGGAAAGTTATGACCAATCTAGATAGCATATTAAAAAGCAGAGACATCACTTTGCCAACAAAGGTCCATCTAGTCAAGGCTATGGTTTTTCCAGTGGTCATGTATGGATATGAAAGTTGGACTATAAAGAAAGCTGAATGCCAAAGAATTGATGCTTTTAAACTGTGGTGTTGGAGAAGACTCTTGAGAGTCCCTTGGACTGCAAGGAGATCCAACCAGTCCATCCTAAAGGAGATCAGTCCTGGGTGTTCATTGGAAGGACTGATGTTGAAGTTGAAACTCCAATCCTTTGGCCACCTGATGCGAAGAGCTGACTCATTGGAAAAGAGCCTGATGCTGGGAAAGATTGAGGGCAGGAAGAGAAGGGGACGACAGAGGATGAGATGGTTGGATGGCATCACTGACTCAATGGACACGAGTTTGGGTGGGCTCTGGGAGTTGGTGATGGACGGGAGGCCTGGTGTGTTGCAGTTCATGGGGTCGAAAAGAGTCGGACACAACTGAGCAACTGGACTGAACTGAACTGAATGCAGGGAAATGTAATATTTTATATCGGTTGCAAAACAGGAAAGGAACAGCACAACTGGCAGTTTATATAGTGATTTCCTCTGGTCACCAGAATTTAACTGAATCTCTGCTTTTTTGACTCTTTCCTGGTTGGCTCAGCAGGTAAAGTATCTGCCTACAATGCGGGAGACACAGGAGACGTGGGTTTTATCCCTGGGTCAGGAAGATCCCCTGGAAAAGGAAGTGGCAAACCATTCCAGTATTCTTGCCAAAAACACCCCATGGACAGAGGAGCCTCGGGCTACAGTCCAGGGGGTCACAAAGTCTGCCCCGACTGAGCAGCTAAGCACAGCACAGCCCAGCACAAAAGCCAGACGGCCAGTATGCAGTGGGCAGTGAGTCAAAGCAATGAAGGAAATACACTCAGGAATGATTTCCCTTTTCACACTGTACACACCACTCTTGGTATGGGGCCAAGCTGAGGCCACTTCCCAGGATACGCTTTCCCCCATGCTGGTGGCAGTTCCGCAGACCTATGCTAACCGGGAGACCTGGTAACATGGTAATGAAATCCCAAAGATGAATTTGAAGAATGCTGGTTTCTCTGGAATATTTTGTGTGTGCGTGTCTACCCTGCAAGGGGGATGCTACAAGTGCCCTGTGACCTCACAAAGCTGAACGGGAAGATCTCGCCGAGTCCTCTCTGATTTCTGTCACCTTCAGCCTGCCTGTGCTCTCTCTTCTGCCTTGCGATTCACCAGATTCTTTCAGATCTGAGCAGTCCAAGTAGTTGTCTATTTCTTATGCAGGAAAGAAATGGAAAATAATGTCCTTCTTCTGACTTTTAGCGTTTCACATAGATAAATGGAGCGGCTGCTATTGGCCTAGGAATCTTCAGTGCATTCCTAACAAAGTCAATAGAAAAGGTGAAAAGCCACGCCCAGTCTTGTTCTCCTCTTTCTCATCTCTGCTTACACTCAAGCCTTTATTGCTTAAAATATACCTCTCTTTTCAGCTGTTCTACTTAAGGGCGGAAGTGCATTTAAAAATACCTCGGTAATGACTTCTTCAGCAGTTCAACTGCACGGTTCATGTTCATTCTATTTGGAAATACAGGATGTGAGTAAAACCAGATTTGGAATCATGCCACATCAAACTCAAAGATACACTGAAAGCAGGCTCTCATTGTCTTTATGACAATAAGATCAATTAATCATAAACACCCTCAACACCCTCCATAATTCTGTCGTTGAAACCACCTGTCATGAAAAATTCAAATTATGCAATTCATTTCTTTAATCACACTGTCCAATCAGGTTTTCTATATAAAAGTTAGCATTATGTTGGGTAAGAGGCACCTGGGACACCACTTTCTAGAACAAAATAGTCATTTCCAAAGCTTGAGTTTTGGGTGCAAAAATTGAAAATAATGTTTAAAAACTTGATGAAGCTCTGGTCCTTACAATTCAAGGCTAGAAACTTTAAATGCATAAGCATTCAAGGACTGGGGGAGACAAGCCACTATTTATCCACAGGCTTATGGGATAATTCAATCTCTGAAAGAGTAGAAGACAAACAGTAGACTATCACCCGCGGAAACCTCAAACAGTCCTAATTGGACAATTTTGTCACCTTTGCCCATGAGTGTTATTTATCGTATATAACTGATAGATTTATTTAATTGGCAGAACTTTTAGTTTGTATAAATATCTACTTATTTTATATTATTATTTTTAAAATATAAATTACTTTTCAAGTTACTTGATGTCATTTGTAACAAAGCACATGGAGGTTTCCAGTCATCATCTCTCAGGGTCGCAAAAGGAGGCTGACCCCCATGCACTAACAGGCTCGCTGTTCTCCTTCACCAGTAAAGCTGAGTCGTAACGGTGTCTTAAAGTAAAACTGAGAAACTTACGAACGATATGGCCTCAAACTCACTGCAGGAAAAGAGTTCATAAATTTGAGAAGTCAGCTCACAGATATCCGTCTCTAGTGAAATTTAAAAATGGAACTTAGCCCTCCTTTCTGTCCTGTGTAAAAGCAGAAAGATGGGCTAGGATCACAAAAGCTTACCTATTAGCTCACATAAGCCACAGAAAGCTTGCACACAAGCCCGTTAGCAGGCCAGCTCCAGGAAAATGTGGGAGTAAGTCAAGTTTACCCTTCCTTCATTCTCATTGGCCTTGGGACAGAGCTTGGTCCTGTTTATCATCGTGTGTGTGTGCCTCATTCGCTTCAGTCATGACCAATTCTTTGCAACCCCATGGACTGTAGCCCACCAGGCTCCCATGTCCATGGGATTCTCCAGGCAAGAATACTGGAGTGGGTTGCCATTTCCTCCTCCAGGGATCTTCCCAAACCAGGGGTTGAACCTGCGTCTCCATCTCCTGAGTCTCCTGCATTGCAGGTGGATTCTTAACCCACTGAGCCACCTGGGAAGCCCTTATCTTCATGGATTAACTATAAATTGTGAAGTTTCATAGGTTTAAGATTATTCCATGTCAGTGTCTGTCACTGTGGGTTTTTTTTTTTTCAATCTGAAACTTGTAATTAATATGTAGGCTTGCATGCTTTTGATTTCTAGATGGTTTTTGATCTTTGATATCACTGTCAAAGTATCCACGCTTCTGGAAATGAGGTATACAGGAAGCTTAGTTCATGAGCCCCCAGGGGGGACGAGAAGACAGTCTGGAGGGAATCAAAGGTAAGAAACTCTGAGAGGGAATCACGTTACTAAGGGCAGTCAGTCCAGAAGTGCTTCCTGGGGGGAAGTAACATAAAGTGAGATCCGGACAGAAGGAGGCAGCAAGGCACAGCCCCTGCCCCAAGGTCCAAAGGCAGCCACATCTGGTTTTCTTCCTTCCACGTGGAAGAAAGGAATGCAGAAGCTCGTGGGCCTGGGATTACAAATTAGTGGCTTCATTTTTATTAACTCAGAAATTCAAATTACTGTTGATGTAATACATCAAATTTCCATCCATGAAAAGGAAAATTGGAAATGTTTCTCATCAAGAAAGCCTCAGAATTATGTCCATCCTTTAGGAAAACTATGTCGTTTTCTTTTCTGCCCTTTTTCTTGCTTTTCTTCCTCTCCTTTTCTCCCCTCCCCTCCACAATCTTCTTTCCTCCTTCCCTTCTTTCTTTCTTATTCCTTCCTTCTTTTCTTCCACAGACATATTTGCTGAGTGCCTCCCATGAACTAAGACTTTTGGAATCAGCAAATACAGCATTTCACTGCTCCTAAGACACTTTTCTTTTCTTTTTTAACATTTAACATCTGTGAAGTTGGAATGTTTCTCATATTTTGTGATGTCTAACCACTAGACTATTTATTTAGGCATGACCTAAATCAAATCCCTTATGATTATACAGTGGAAGTCAAGAGTAGATTCAAGGGATTAGATCTGGTAGACAGAGTACCTGAAGAACTGTGGATGTAGGTTCGTGACATTGTATAGAAGGTAGTGACCAAAACTATCCTGAAGAAAAAGAAATGCAAGAAGGCAAAGTGATTGTCTGAGGAGGCCTTACAGATAGCTGAGGAAAGAAGAGAAGTGAAAGGCAAAGGAGAAAGGGAAAGACATACCCCACTGAATGCAGATAGTCATGAAGAGGGAAGCCTAGCATGCCGCAGCCCATGCAGTCACAAATATTCGAACATGGTGGCTGAACATCAGCCAACAAAGAATCCATGAGCTATGATACAAAGGTGCGGAATGATAGACCTCTGTTTTTAGAAACTCAAATAGTTCCATCAAAATCTGAGGACAGAATGAAAATTAAAAGTAAATTATATATAAGAATTAGGGGAGAAAGTACCAAATCAAATTTTTCTACTTATTCCTTTGCAAATTATATTTAGAATTATTTACTTTACTAAACACTTAATGTTTGCTATTTTCATTTTTTAATTTTAGAAATCTGAAAAGCACTTTTGAGTAGACCTCAGACATCTCGTTTGGTAATTGGCTGTTATGAATGAAGTGTCTATCACCACCAAGTGGCTTTGTAACTTAATTGCAGGGAGGAGTTTAAAAAGAAAGAGATCCTTCTAGATGATAGCAAATAGACTGACATACTGACACTGATTATAACTGCCCATTTCCAAAAGGGGAGCTGAGAAAGAATAATAAAGGCCTAGAATAGATGAGGGTACAAAATACTTGTGACTCCAGCAAGTTCAATGGATGTGGACCCCCGGACTTCGGCTCAAACCCTTAAGAATAAAACCGAATCCCAGACCTCTCAGATACCTCTCAGCCCTGGGTCCAGGGGAACCTGCCTGAACATGAAGGGATGGGTGGACAAGCGGAGCAGAGAAGCAGAGGAGTCGGGTCCCTGAGCTTGACTCAGCCGTGCCCGAGACCAGCTCCGGTGTGTCTCTCCGTTTCACAGGTCAGGACTCTGGCTTTCAGCTTTGCCAGTTTGAGTCAAGTCCCTGCCCCTGTAACCTAAGGAGCCCTGATCGCAGTTGTACTGCATTGCAGTCCATGCGTGCTCAGTCGTGTCCGACTCTTTGCAGCCCCGTGGACTGCAGCCCACCAGGCTCCTCTGTCCATGGGATTCTCCAGGCAAGAGTACTGGAGGGAGCTGCCATTCCCTTCTCCAGGGGATCTTTCTGACTCAGGGATCAAACCTGGGTCTCCTACGTGGGCAGGCAAATTCTTTACCGCTGAAACACCAGCAAACCAGCCTTGTATCATGTCATCAATCCATCCCAGGAAGACTGACGCCTAGGTCACGAAAATGCCCTTGCCTGAAAGAGAGGAAAGTGGCAGAGGAGCCGCAGGCAGCTGTCTATGCTGCACACACCCGTTTGCAGCCCCTCGTGTCCACCTCTGCTTTCAAGGCACGGGGGTCCGTGCTGATGGGAACGGGTAGGTTTGGGATGAAAGGAGCCCCTGCCCCTTCTCCTTTGCTTACACATTCCGATGAGCTGGAGTCAGCTCTAAGACTTCGGCCTTAGGTAATGAGACCTGGTGGAGGAGGAAATGGCAACCCACTGCAGTATTCTGGCCTGGAGAATCCCAAGGACAGAGGAGCCTGGTGGGCTGCAGTCCGTGGGGTCGCAGAGTCAGACACACCTGCGCGTACCTGCGTGTGCAGTAAGACCTGGGGGGCCAGGACCGTGGTAAAGCCCTCCTGAAACCCAGAAGCCATAGGAAACCTCCAGCCCTGCAGAGAAACCTCATGCCCGGCCTGGGCAGCAGACCCAAGCAGGAAGATAGCCCGGATGCTTGCACGCATTCAGATTCTTCCTCAGCGGCTGCATTTACTGCCTTCCTCCACTGCTGAATACCATGACCAGGGAATCGGGGGTTCTGGGTCTCACTCTCTGTAGACAGTTCACAGCACATTGCAACACACTCCAAGTCTTAGCCCCCTCATAACTATTTACAGTGTGTGTGTTTGTGTGTGTGTGTGTGTGTGTGTGCGCGCGCACGCGCTCAGTCACTTCAGTGTATCTGACTCTTTGAGACCCCATGGACCATAGCCTGCCAAGCTCCTCTGTCCATGGGATTCTCCAGGCAAGAATACTGGAGTAGGTAGCCATTCCCTCCTCCAGAGAATCTTCCTGACCCAGGGATCAGACCTGGGCCTCCCGAATTGCAGGTAAATTGTTAATGACTGAGCTACAAGGGAAGCTCCTAGCTGTTAGGAGTACTGAATGAGATAAAACCCGGTTTATATTATTGTTACACTAAAAGGGAAAATATACATGCCTGCTTTTCTCCTGTTTTAAAGTCATGAAGGTTCCCAGGACCTACATGTATAGAACAGAGAATTATCCTCAATGTTTCGTAATTTCCTGTAAAGGAAAGAATTTTTGCTTTGTGTTTCATATGTAGTTGCTGGGCCGCACCAGGTCTTAGCTGCGGCACACAGGGCCTTCAGACCTCACCGTGGCTTACGAACTCCTGGTCACGGCATGTGGGGTCTAGTTCCCTGACCAGGAATTGAACCCGCCCCTGCATGGGCAGCACAGGCTCAGCCACAGGACCACCAGTGAGGTCCAAGGAAAGAATCTTCAAAAGACTATATATATATATATGTATATATATATGTAAAACTAAATCACTATGCTGTGATAGTGAAACTAACATGATATTGTAAATTAACTACATGTCAATTAAATGAATAAAATCATGGATGTTATTACTTTCTACTTCATGAAATAGCTATGCACTGATTTGCGAAATATGTCCTTTTTAACAGTCGATATTGAGGTGTGATTACATAGAGTGAAAGATACAGATATTGATTGTTCAGTCAACTCATTCGCTCCATCGTGTCCAACTCTGCGACCCCATGGACCGTAGCACACCAGGCCTCCCTGTCCATCACCGATTCCCGGAGCTTGCTCAAACTCATGTCCATCGTACACGCTGATAACTAATGAATATAACCGAAGTGCGTAACCAAAGTGTACCCTTCATCCCCTCAGAAGGTTCCTTCCTGCCCACTTCTAGGCAGTTCCTTCATTCTGGTCGATTCGTATCATCCTATATTAGCGTTTCCTGTTCTGGATCTTCTCATTAAATGGGATCTCACCGTTTGTACACTTTGGTGCTTCTCAGTAGCAGTGAATAAGAGTTCCAGATGCTCCACAACCAAACCAGCATTTCGTATTCTAGTCTTTTTTATTTGGGGCCCCTTTAACAGGTGCATAATGACATCTCATTGCGTTTCTAACTTATTATTTCTCAAGCCATCATGTTTTATCATTAAACTCATCCCATCCAATTATCATATCTGAGTTATCAAAATAATCACTTCTAATCTTAGCTTTTTAAATTCAATGGTAATTATTTCATTTAAACAATATACTCAATGTAAATTGTCTCAGAAAGGACCCACTGAGGCTATTTGTTTCTGGACCAAAAATTTTACTATAAATATATTGAAGAAGATGTGCCTTAAACATATAAGAAAAGATGCTCCTTTACTTACTTGTTATTGTATTGTCTCAGGAAAATCCCACAGAAACACACAGGTGCACATACACACAATCGAAAAGTGACACTCGTAAGTGTGAGAATTCTAGGGCATCAGACTGTAGGTGCTCAAAAGTTAATTGAATCATGCTTTCAAAATCTCAAAGAAAAATTACTTTTAATCTGTACTCTGACATCCAGAAAAAAGTCAACCAATCAGAAGGGCAAAATAAAAATATATATTCAGACATGTAGGGATTTAGAAAATTATCTCCCACATGGCCTTTCTTAGGGAAGTATTTGAGAGTATACTCCTAAAAATAAAGGAATTACACAAAAAGTTGAGGCAAGGACAGAGAATGCAAGAATTAGTAGACATAACAAAGGAAAGTGGTGAAAGAAAGCCTGAGCAACAACTTTACAGCAGACTCAGGTGACAGTTAACACTGACTGGAACCGAAGCTCGGAGATGAGAGTTGGACCATAAAGGAGGCTGAGTGCCAAAGAACTGTGGTGCTGGAGAAGACTCTTGAGAGTCCTTTGGTCTGCAAGGAGATCAAACCAGTCAGTGCTAAAGAACATCAACTCTGGATATTCATTTAAAGAACTGATGCAGAAGCTGGAGCTCCAAAACTTTGGTCACCTGATGGGAAGATCCGAGTCATTGGAGAAGACCTGATGCTGGGAAAGAGAAGGCAAAAGAAGTGGCAGCAGAGGATGAGATGGTTAGATCGCATCACTGACTCAGTGGACATGAATTTGAGCAAACTCCGGGAGATAGTAAAGGACAGGGAAGCTTGGAGTGCTACAGTCCATGGGGTCGCAAAGAATCAGGCACAACTTAGCAACTGAACAATAAAGGAGAAAGTACAGCATCCAGAGATTTGATCATAAATTTAATTTACGATCCTAAATTTAATGTATTGGGTGATCTGAAGAAAGAAATAAACGCTGACAGTATAAGAAGCAAACAATGACAAGAAGCTCAAGGATAAATTAAAAAGATACAGAGGGTAGTTAAGCTGGACTAATTGGATTTGAAATAAATAAGATATATATGGTGAAACCATAAAGTTTAAGTTTCATTGACATAACTTCTAGAATTAACTTACAGACAAAAGATATAGTTATGGTTAAAGTGCCAAATCATAAATGCTATCCACCTTAATTCTCTACAAGTTCAAGTTCAGATGACTGCAGTGGGAAGGTGGAGAGTTCAGCTGGTAGGAAGGACATGGGTACCAGTATCCTCATCTTAGAAAATCTGGAGTGAAAAAATAACACCTCTAGTTGCCAGCGTTCATCAAGGGTGTCAGATGCAAGCCAAGGAAGGTGACGCTGACTTTACTAAGAAGAAAGGAGATCACTAAAATCATATTGGAAAACTAAACATACGTTTAGCTCTGGAAAAGCTGGAAAAAAAAAAAACCCACCAGGCTCAGAGCTGTTTCTAAAAGTAATATCCAAAACACATGTTGCAGAACAGGTCTGATGGATGATAAACCCTCAGTGGCCCCACTGAGCACTGGAAAGACCTGCCTCTGCCTCCCAGCTGACTACCGGTCTGTGCCCGGAACTCGATCACGCAGCCCCGGGAAACCACCACTTCCACTGCCGTAAGCAGGCATCCTCTGCCTTCCACACACCGCACACGAGCCAGCGGGGAAGAGCCTGTCTCTTCTCCCTCACTCTGTGCACCTGTCACCGACACTGAACAGGCCCGTCTGACTGGCTGAAGCCAGGTCACGTACTGTCCCAGCCCCTGGGGACATCACGTAGCCTGAAGAGGAGGGGATCACCACATTGCTCTCCCCCCAAATATGATATTTCAAAGGTCACCAGAGGTGATGACCATGTCCACCACACTGATGAAACACCACATAAAAGACTGTTCTTTCAAGTTGCAAGAATAACTTAGAGACTAAAATCATTGCATTATTTATTCACCTCTTGTCCTCACAACCTGAATCCAATTCGTTAGGGAATCCTGTTGGCCATCCTTTCAAATTCTGTGCAGAAAATGACTCCTCCTAAACGCCTTCCTTGCTCACGCCCTCCACCACCAGCCAGCCTCTGCCCTAAACGACTAAAATAGCTTCCCCGCTGGTTCCCCTGCTTCATTCTTTGTCCCTTTAGAGAATATTCAGACCCACAGCCAGAGAATTCCTGTCAGGGTGAAAGAAAGATGCCGCTATGTCTCTGCTCAAAGCCACACAGAGACGTCACGGGTGACTCGAGAGGAGGTCTCCGCGCCTTCGTATCTGCTGCTCTCCCCGCCCAGCCGTGACAACATCCTCTTGTCCTCCATCCACCGTGAGCGTCGGTGTTGACCCTGAGCACGCCTCCCTCAGGCGTCTGCAGCCCCTGGTATCTCTCTCACCTTTAAGACGGACCTCCTAGTCTCACCATTTTACCCAATTACCTTTTCTTTGTAGCTCTGATCACTTTCTAACATACTAGATATAATTTACTTAATGATGCTGTTTATTTTCTGTCCCAAGAAAGGCAGTTATTTTCTCTCTCTTATTAGCTGATGTTTCCAGGCCCCTAAAAAGGCTTCCTGGAATAGGGAAAGAATAAGCCATTCTGAGTAAATAGATGGATGAATCATTCTAAAATTGTAGGGAATGTTTGGAGGATGTTAATCTACCTAAATTCTTGCTCATCAGAGCAAAAAGCTGATAGATAGACCCTAAAATGGATTGATCAAGAAATATCAGCACATATTATTTAGAATTATGGCCGTAACTACAAGAAGAGATAATGAATGAATGCATGCATGCTCCTTTTTGAGCAACACTCTTTGACCCCTTGGACTGTAGCCCACCAGGCTCCTCTGTCCCAGGCAAGAATACTGGAGTGTGTTGCCATGACCTCCTCCCAGGGATCTTCCCAACCCAGGGATCGAACCCCTGCCTCCTGCAGCTCCTGAAATGCAGGCAGATTCTTCACCCACTTAGCCATCTTTGAAGCCCAAGAGATAAAGTAGAAACATTTCAAAGTGGTTGTGTCTGCAGGACGGGACTGGGAGGAGAAAAAGTAGGGCAGAGCTCTGTGGCTTTTAAACCTTTCTGAATTCTTTGATTTTTAAGCAGTCATGTACATGTAACACTTTGACAAAAACTTATGTTTTTAGTACAACCGGTTGAAAGGAAAATATAATGGTGCATTAAAAATTTAAATAATGAGAAATCCATTACATTTCTGTTATTAGTAGGAGATAGAATAGACAAAGAGACGTTAACAGGGGCTAAATGTTTGTGTGTTCCTCCAGCCCTCTTAGGTTGAAGCCAGGTCCCCAGTGTGATGGTGTTTGGAGGCAGGGTCTTCCGAAGGTAACTAGGTTTGGATGAGGTCCTGGGGGAGGAGCCAGATGGGACTGCTGCCCTCTAAGGGGATGGAGACCCAGAGTCTCTCTTTCTAATCAGTGTGAGGATGTAACACGAAGTTGTCTGTCTGCCACCGGGAAGAGGGTTCTCACCAGAACCGGACGATGCTGGCACCCTGATCTCAGTATTCCAGCCTCCAGAACCTTGAGGATTAGGCTTTTGTAGTTGATAAGCCACTCAGCCCATAGTGGCTTCCCAGGTGGCTCAGCAGTAAAGAACATGCTTGCCAATGCAGGGGATACCAGAGACGCAGGTTTGAGCCCTGGGTCAGGAAGATCCCCTGGAGCAGGAAACAGCAACCTACTTCAGTATTCTTGCCTGGGAAATCCCATGGACGGAGGAGTCTGGTGGGCTACAGTCCATGGGGTCACAAAGAGTCCGAAGAGTCGGACACAACTGAATGACTGAGCACACACATACAGAGCCCATGGTACTTTGTTAGAGTGGCCCAAACTGACTAAAACAGAAGTGAAAAACATAGACACTAAAAATAGTGAAGTAACTTCTATATTCGTTTGGTCAAAATATCTTCCTAAATTTTTTATTTTTATTATGACAAATTTCAAGCAAAAAATGAATATACCCATCTCTTCTGAATATAAGCCAATTCTCTTAGCTTCATCAAATTTTAACGTTACACTTACTTTTACATTCCCGCTCTTTGATTTGCCTTGTGTGAGTCCCAAATATGTAATGATGGTTCATGAGCCGGTGGGGCGGGGGTGGGGGTGTTGCCTTTGAAATAATGACAGGTGGCTCTTAACAAATTCTTAAAAGGTAATAGTAGCGCTTGTGGCACTCCAAAGGGAATTTTGTAAATTACAGGTAGAGTAATGCTGCTGAATTTGACAAGGCAAAACGGTGGCTAAGAATAGCATTTCTAAGGTTTTTTGCAATAGGACATACTGACCAAATCCTAAAGACAGTTTTTTATTTCCTGGCAACTCAAACATATACATGGAATTTATAAGATGTGTCTGCAAATGGAAGGGCAGGATCTGAAAAGTATGCTGTGAAGACAGTATATACCCTAGTGTGTAACTGAAACTCAATCTTGATCCTAGAAGGGTAATTGTTGGGCTTCAAGTTCATGCTTTAAACAACAGCAGCGGTTAAT
The DNA here is from genome assembly GCA_007570785.1 of Antilocapra americana. Classification (NCBI taxonomy): domain Eukaryota; kingdom Metazoa; phylum Chordata; class Mammalia; order Artiodactyla; family Antilocapridae; genus Antilocapra; species Antilocapra americana. Next base: position 3,700,770 of record ML663555.1, read on the forward strand.
CTCGGTTGTCTGCATTAACTTGGGACCTCTATCTATTATCTGTTAGGGAGGATGGCATTTTGATAAGAGATGTATAAGAATGCCATCCCTGCTGTACACTATGGCTTCACATCGCTCTTGGCAAAGCGTGTCTCTTACCTGGTTATCATCTGGCGCTCCGTGAGCGTCAGCTGACGGACTTGGGGGACAAGGAAGCCGCATTGCTGGCCAATCTGTCCCGCTTGCCCAGTTAATGAGCTGTGTTACCACCTGCCTCAGGGGAGCGCGTGTGATCAGTTCTCCTACTTCTGATCATGCTGTCATGATGATGAATGGCGGGGAGAGAGGTTCTGGAGAAAGAAATCTAGTTTAGTTAAAAAAGAAAAAGAGCAGAGCTGATTTTAATAAGAGAAAAAAAATTGGTATTAGCAGTCTTAACCACTTGGACCTACTGTAATTCTTGAAACTATTTATAGGAAAACCTCACCGAGTTAACTCTTTCTTCTTGTTTACAGTCCTCCCTGAGGAATGATTCAGGAGGACAGCCTAGGATTCAGGCCGCTCGTCAAATATAAAATTTACATGAACAGAGAGAGGTTTTACTAAGCATACTGGTCTCTGGTGAATTCTCAGTAGAAAATATTGACATAAAATCCATAGGAATTACAATACTTGATTTGAGATTTTACAAAGCTTACGTTATGAACCAAATATTTGGTTAGAGATATGAGAAAGCATTTATTTTCTTCTTTTGGAACACTTAATACTTCATAATATCTTCATGTGACCTTAACATTTTTAAGGACTTCACTTATGCTTTCGTCAATTACAAAATACAAATTTATTTTCATTCTTTTTATTATTGAGATAGATATAAAGACTCCACAGACAAAGGGCTCTAGAAATGCTTTTTCTTTTCTAAGGTTATCATTTCTTGGGAGAATACCGGGAAAACCAGTAAGATTTACATGAACTAGGACATGCTGTGCGAATACAAGTCCAGAGAGAGTCCTGAAACTGAAAAGAGCTATCAGAGACGACTGTGAAATTTAACTCAACATAGATAAAAAGCCAAACTCAAATTTAATGACCAACCTTCGCAGCAAATTGGGCATATCTCAAAAAACACTGTACTTGTTAAATGATTGGAGAAAAATTGCATACCACTGGAATTTTCAGAGCACTGTTTTTTCACAGAGATTTAAAACAAGAGCAAACAGAAAAGTTGTCATTTCTCTTCCAAAATTCTATTCAGCAGTCTCATCAGTGAACAAGACTGACAACTTTTTATAATAACTCATAAAAAGCCAAACTTCATTTTGATTCCTTAAGAAGGAAACTGAATCTCCTCTGTTTGTTTAAGGCTTCTATAACAGACTGAAAAATGGTTCAATAATATTGTAAGACTTCAAAGGTACCCACCCACCATTACATTCTAAGATGTCAAATTCATTGGGCGGCTGCATGAAATACCACAGACTGGATGGATTAAACAACAGAAGTTTATTTTCTCAGAGCTCTGGGGTCTTGAAGCCCGAGGTCAAGACGCCAGCGGGTATTGGGGCTGGTGTCCATGGAGGCGTCTCCTCGGCTTGTGGCTGGCCATCTTCTCGTGGTCCTTTTTCTCTGTGCTCAGATGCTCTAGGTGTCTCCTTTTGTGGTTATTTTCTTCTTTTTATAGGGACACAAGTCAGGTTGGCCATCAATACTTTGGCCATCTGATGTGAAGAACTGACTCATTGGGGAAAACCCTGATACTGGACGATATTGAAGGCGGGAGCAGAAGGGGATGACAGAGGATGAGATGGTTGGATGGCATCACCGACTCGATGGACGTGAATCTGAGCAAACTCCGGGAGACAGAAGAGGACAGAGGAGCCTGGCCTGCTGCAGCCCACGGGGTCGCAAAGAGTTGGACATGACTGAGAGGCTGAACTGAACTGAAGTCAGATTGGATTAAGGCCCACCCTCACAGCCTTTTCTTTTTCACTTGAAGTATAGTTGATTGATAATGCCGTGTTAGTTTCAGGGGTACGGCAAAGTGAGTCATATGTATATATACATCTGTGTCCTTCAGTTGTGTCTGACTCTTTGTGACCCCATGGACCATAGCCCACCAGGCTGCTCTGTTGGTGGGATTTTCCAGGCAAGAATACTGGAGTGGATTGCCATTTCCTCCTCCAGGGGATCTTCCCGACCCAGGGATCAAACCCACGTCTCTGGCATCTCCTGCATTGGCAGGAGGGCTCTTTACCAGCAATACCACCTGAGAAGCTCTCGCTATATACATACATATATGCATATATACGGGTCCTACTTCCTAGTTCCCTGTGCTTTGTAATAGGTCCTTGTTGATTATTTATTTTATATATAGTCGTGTCCATAAGTTAATCTCAAACTTCTCATTTATCCCTCCCCTCCTTTCCCTTTGGTAACTATTAGTTTGTTTTCTATGTCACAGTTTTCCTTTAAATTAATCACCTCTTTCAAGGTCTTCCCTGGTGGCTCAGCTGGTAAAGAATCTTCCTGCAATGCGAGACACCTGGGTTTGATCCCTGGGTTGGGAAGATCCTCTGGAGGAGGGAAAGGGTGCCCACTCCAGTAGTCTGGTCTAGAGAACTCCATGGACTCTTCAGTCTGTGGGGTCACAGAGTCAGACACAACTGAGCGACTCTCACTTCACTTCAAGGCCCCGCTTGTAAACACACTTACACACTTCTCTCCCTCCCCGCTGGCTTCTCCTTCTCTTTCTTTTTCCTCTCCCCTCTCCTCTTTTTGCCATCTTCTCAACAATCCAATAATTCAAAGCCTACTTAGGGAAGGATGGAGAAAATAGGAGAGAATGTCTAAATTGTGTTTTTTCCCCTGCATTTTTCTCTAAGATCAAATCTGTCTCACGCTCCTCTCTCAGTTCATCCCAGCCTCTCCTCCCTGTGTTGTGTCCACAAGTCTATTCTCTGTATCTGCTTCTCTGTGCCTGTCCTGAAAGTAGGTTCACCTGTACCATTTTTCTAGGTTCCATACATATGCATTAATAAACAATCTTTATTTTTCTCTTTCTGACTTCACTCTGTATGCCAGACCCTAGGTTCATCCGTCTCGGTTCAGCTGACTCCAGGAGCTTAGCCTGGTGCTCTGTGACAGCCCAGAGGGGTGAAATGGGTCAGAAGAGGGAGGTTCAAGTGGGAGGGGATATAAGTACACTTATGGCAGAAACCAAGACAACATTGTAAAGCAGTTATCCTCCAGTTAAAAAAAGGAAGCAAGAAATCGTAATAAACTTGGGAATCATACAGAACTTCTAGCGAGGCTGGGCCCTTGAGGATCTGAATGGTTTCGGTGCATCCTTGGTATGCTTTGGCAGTGCTGTCGTATTCCTGGCGATGATGTAAATTCATAATAATTCTTTAGATCATCATTTTAGAATTTTCTGGTATTAAATTTTCATCACTTTACTCTGGTCCTTGGAGTCTCCCTGTTTAAAATGCTAGCATATGATTGATTCAGTTTAAAAAAAAGTAAAAGGAAAAATAAGCCAGTTGAACTTTCCCAAGAGTGTTTATCTGTGGGGTAAGACTGTTTCTGAAGTTGAAATTCTCCTTCCTGGTTCCACATTGCGTCCAGTGGGGTCTCCCTTAAAGGTGAAGGAGAGTGATCATACTAGCGAAGGGCGAGCCTGCCTTCTTGGCACAGAAATCAGCCAGCTGCCGTCTAACGCTGTTGCTATGACAGCTTCCGATTGTCTAGTACATCCCACAGGATGCTTTCTTGAATTATTGATAAATCTGTATAATTTGGGGAAGGAGAAAATGGTAATGTGGTAGAATTAATAGTAGTTCTCACACTGTCTTCAGGGATAGAGCATTTTTACGTGTTGCACAGAAGGAAGATCTTTTAAGTTAAGAGTTCATTTGTAAGAAATATGTTTGGGCAGGAAGATATAAAGGCTACTCGGAAGGAAGTCTTGAATCATTCATCAGTGTGTACCTCTGGGTACTTTACACTTTATAGGGAGTTTTCAATATCAGCTGAACAAATAGATGAATTTGCCTGGAGATGAAGCAGATTCAGGCTTGTCAAAATGCAGATTGTCAAGAGCACTGACTCTCGGTTCTGATGCTGGTATCAGATTGTTGTTGTTCAGTTGCTCAGTTGTGTCCAACTCTGCGAGCCAATGGAATGCAGCTCTCCAGGTTTCCCTGTCCTTCATCGTTTTCTGGAGTTCACTCAGACTCGTGTTCATTGAGTTGAAGATGCCATCCAACCATCTCATCCTCTGTCACCCCCTTCTTCTTCTTCCCTGTCTTTCCCAGCATTGGGGTCTTTTCAGCTAGGCATGCCATAAATAGAGATATCCAAATCTTCTCATTTTGTGATGCCCTTAAGGGTATCAGCAATTTTTTTTACAAGCACTTTGGCAAATAAAAAACAAACGAAACCCTCGAAAAAACAGCAAAAATCAAACAAACACCACCTGCTGATTCACTTCACCAAGTAATTAAATCTTAACTGTTTAGTATTTATGTCCTAATTTAGTTTAGCAGCCATTTGAAAAAAAAATTATATGTATACTTTGAAAGTACAAGTAATATTTTTATTTTATTCTTAAATAATCACAGTTACTTGTTAGTAAGATGAACATCTGGTGAGCACTGCACAACTCCTTAACCTTTAGAATCCGACTGGACAGCCCCACATCATTTGTGGTTCTGTGATACATTGATTTTTCTCATGATACTTGCTCTTTTTTTTTTTTTTAACATAAATGCTCACAGCAGCTTTACTTGTAAAAGCTAAAAATTAGAAACAATCCCAAATGTCCCTCAACCAGTGAATAGACAAATTATGGTTTATCAGTAATGGAATACTAACCTGCAATGCAAAGGACCAAACTGCATACATCTTAAACAACATGGATGAATCTTAAACCAACATGAGAAATAAATGTAGTCAGACACAGAAAAGTACTGTGTGATTCCATTTAGATAAAATCCTAGGAGAGGTAAAACGATTGTAGACGAATGGTTGTCTGGGACCAGGGGTGGGGTAGGCACAGAGATAGGAACGAAGCCAACTTTTCAGATTTTTGCTGGAGTAGAGTTGATTTACAATGTCATGTTCATTTCTGCTCTACAGCAAGGTGAGTCAGTGATTCGCACACCTATATCCACTCTCTGTTTTAGATTCTTCTCCCATTAGCTCACGCAGAGCACTGAGTAGAGTTCCTTTGCTCCACAGTAGGTTCTTACTAGTTACCTGTTTCACACAAGGCAGTGTGTATGTGTTGACGGCAGCCTCCCAACTTATCCCTAATGCTCACTTTCTTATTGTCCCCATTTTACTGAAGGGACAAAAAGAACTGAGGAAACTTGAGAAAAGCTGCTTTCTAGGATCACACACACAAAGCCAGAGCCAGAATCCAGATCTGGCAGGCTGACGCTCAAGCCTCCGTTCTTTCTGAAGTACGGTTGATTTACAATGATTCACGTGTGCAGCAGTGTGATCCAGTGACACATATGCACATGTGTATTCTGGTTCCGATTCACTTCCATTATAGTTGTTATAAGATACTGAAAGAAGTTCCCTGTGCTATACAGGAGGTGCCTATCGTTTCCCTATTTTATGTAAAGTAGTGTGCATCTGAGCAAACACAAGGTTACCAAAGGGGAAGGGGGGAAGGGATGAATTAGGAGTCTGGGAGTAACAGAAGTCTGCGTTCTTAACCACCATGGAAGGCTGCTTCTCATCTGATTACTGTCAAGAAGTTAGCGTTGCTCAAACCCGTGTGAGGGCCTTGAAGGAGAGAGGGCACGGCCCGTCTCCTGGGCTGCAACTGCAGAGACCGGTCAGGAGACAGGACACTGGCCAGAGAGTGGAGGGATTTAAGAGACACAGAAAGTGTTGTGAACTGCGTCATGGAGCTGAGGAGAAGACCCTGAAGCATTTAAGCTGGAGACTCACTCGTCACGATCGCTAAGTAGCATTAACAGCAGTAACACCTCATATGGAACCTCTCCCTGATCTCTGCGCTGCCAGGCCACGGGTTCTTTTCTGTCCTCAGTTTACTTAACCTTTTCGCAGCACTTTTCTCCTTTTTCAGGTGTGGTCTGCTCTGGCTTCTGCAATACTTCCTGCTCCTGGCTTTTTCCTGCCTCTGACAGTCCCTTCTTGGTCTCCTCTGCGGCCTCCTCCTTCATTATGCGGCTTCCCTGGGGGCTCAGATGGTAAAGAATCTGCCAGCCATGCAGGAGATGCAGGTTCGATCCCTGGGTCAGGAAGATCTCCTGGAGAAGGGAATGGCAACTCACGCCAGTATTCTTTTCTGGAGAATCCCATGGACAGAGGAGCCTGGCGGGCTACTGTCCTGGGGATCACAAAGACTTGGACACGACTGAGTGGCTAACAGGCCTTCATTATTCAGTCTCTACACGTAGCAGTTCCTCAAACTCATTTCTGCATCTGCTGCTGTAACTATATTCCCCATCTTCCATCTTTGGGGCTCTAAATATGTTGAGTCCCAAATTTATTTGATTAGCCCAAACTTCTCCACTGTGGTCCAAATTTATGTGGACAAGTGTCTACATGAATCTTCAGTTGAATGTACTAGATCGGGGCCCCCAAACTCCAGGATCTGATGCCTGATGATCTGAGGTGGAGCTGATGTAGTATTAATAGAAATAAAGTGCACGATAAATGTAATGGACTTGAATCGTGCTGACACAACCCCCCTACCCCACGTCCATGGAAAAACTGTCTTTCGTGAAACCTGTTCCTGGTGCCAAAAAGGGTGAGGGTTGCTGTATTAGAGGCATGACCCAATTAATATACCCCAAATGAAATTTCTGCTTTCTTAAACTAATTCCTTTCCCCACCTCCAAAATTCTCCACCACAGTCTCTCCCTAATGTCCCACATCCAATCAATCAGAACTGCTTGTCAATTAAACCTATGAGAACGACTTCCCTGGTGGTCCACCAATGAGGGCATCCCCTTCCAATGTTGGGGGTGCAAGTTTGATCCCTAGTTCGGGAGTTAAGATGCCACATGCCTGGTGGCCAAAAAATCAAAACACACACAAAAAAACAGGAGCAATATTTTAACAAATTCAAAAAGACTTTAAAATGGTCCACATCCAAAAAAACCTATGAGCTGTTTCGAGAACTTGTCCCCCTCTCATTACTGCATTTACCGTAGCCCCAGCCTCCATCACACTGCGTCTGAACCACGGCTAAAGCCCCCTCATCCATTTCCACACAGCTGTCAAAGCAGCCTTGAAAAGGGAGAGTCAGGCGTGTGTCTTTCCCACCTGGATCTCTTCAGTGGCTTCCCTTCTCATTTGGAATAAAATTCAAACTTTTCCCCAGGGACTACCAGGTCTTTCATGTCACAGGGCTAATACGCAGGAGAGCCTAATTTAGTATTTTTTTTTTTTTAACAAGACAGCTTTGGCTAACTAGGGAGGGAAAAATAATTGAAAATGTCCAAGAGAAGTACAAGGACATCAGTAAGGGAAGGTCTTGCAAAAAGTCAGGTTATCTGTGATATTGGCCTCATCAGAAAAGAGCTAGAGAGCAAAAAAGGGACAAATGGACTGAGATATTTTTAGTTTATTATTGTTTGAAAGTGTTTCTATATGGACCGTTTTTAAAGTCTTCATTGAATTTGTTTACAACATTGCTTCTGTTTTATGTTTTGGTTTTTTGGCCCTGGGGCATGTGGGATCTTAGCTCTCTGACCAGGTACTGAACCCACAGCCCCTGAATTGGAGGGCAAAGTCTTAACCACTGGACTGCCAGGGAAGTCCCGAGATATACTTACTTTTAAAGATATAAATGTACCATCGTGAAAAATAAAACAGCCACAGTGAAAGGTAAGGTTAAAAGGAAATTGTAAAATAGTACACAAGCATCGCCTGGAGAAGGAAGTGGCAACCCACACCAGCATTCTTCCCTGGGAGATTCCATGGACAGGGGGGCCTGGCGGGCTACAGTCCATGGGTCACAAACAGCCGGACACAACTTGAGGACTAAACAACAGCAGCAACAAATCCATGGGCTGATCCCACTGTGGTACTGAATTTGCAGTAATTGTGAGTCATCCAAGTGGATATCAAAAAGGCAGTTGATTATATGGATCTGAATATGTAGGTGATAATTAGCTTTGAAACAAGGTGTAAAATGTAAATGAAGCCAGGAGGGTGGCTCTCACTGCTGAGAAAAAAAGAAATGTAGGATTAGGATAAAGCCAATGCTTAATGCTCAAATTTTTGAGCAAGGTTTTTGTGTCTGATTCAGTTCAATATTTCCCACCTACAATGATGACTGTAATTGTTGTAATACTTGCCAGTTTGGAAGGAAAAAACTAAAAGTTCATTTCATTGTTTAAAATAATAGTTCTTTGATTATTTATAAAATTATATGTGTATTTTCCATCTTTATTAATCATTGGCACATATTTTAACCATAGAATCATTTGTTCCTGCCCTGGTTTTATATTGTTAGATAAGATTTTTAAAAGCTAAGAGGAGAGGGGAACTAAGATGGCGGAGGAATAGGACGGGGAAACCACTCTCTCCCCA